>CM033625.1:37053346-37088346 GCA_019453435.1 Rhinogobius similis
GGCCTCTGCAGGCTGTTTGGTTTGTTACTGATGCTAAAGCACCTTGAAAATGGAAAACTGACTTTTGTTTTCAAACATGTCATGGGATTTTATGTGCATGTTTGAATAATCCTTCTTTATGCGAGATTACTAGTCACCTTTTGATATCATCAACTGGTAATCCAAATACATGTTTTAAAATCCAAAACCTTGGCAAGGCTGAAAGATTCTGTTGATCCAACGCTCACAAGCCAGATATAACACACTTCAGTCCACACCAAGAGATGGAGCCTTTGTCCTGCTGGTGTTCTGTTTCAGCAGAAGCACGTGTCCTGACTCCTGAGCAGGGGACGGGGCCACATTTCACAGGTTTTAAAATCACTCCACTGGCTCCCTGTGTGTTTCAGGATCGGTTCTTTTAATATTTTTTAAATGTCTTAATGGTCTTGGGCCTTCTTATCTTTCAGAACTGCTTTTATCATATGAACCCTCGGGCCCCTGCGCTCCTCCTCAGGCCCCTGCGCTTATCCTCGGACCCCCACGCTCCTCGGGCCCCTGCAGTCCTCCTTGGGCCCCTGCGCTTCTCCTCGTGCCCCTGTGCTTCTCTTCGGGCCCCCACGCTCCTTCGGTAGCCGGCTTCTAGTCATTCCCAGGGTCAGACACACTCACGGCGAGGCGTCCTTCCAGTACTACGGCCCTCGTCTGTGGGACGGCCTGAGGAGGAGCTCAGGGCTGCAGAGAACGTTCAGGTTTTTAAGAGCAGGCTCAAGACACATCTTTTTAGCTTAGCTTATATACTTGAATCCTTAATTTATTTTAGGTTCTCCAGTATTTCCTCTGAGACGCCCTCTGTACTGGGAGCAGTGGTCAGCTGTGGCTGCTGGGCCCTGGCTCATGGGCCCCTGGTGGAGGTTTGGTGGGGGCCTCTTCTCTCCTGTGGGCCGTCAGTCTGTGTCCTGTGGTTGTGGCCAATTCTCTGCTCCTGGTGCAGACGGCTCCTCTGATGGTGCCTCCTCAACTGGTCCATCTGTACTCAGCCTCATGTATTTCAGAGCATGTGTGTGCGCGTGAGTGTGCGTGAGTGCGTGTGCAGGTGTGTGTGGGAGTATATGCGTGTGTGAGAGTGTGTACAGGTGTTTGGTTGTGTGGGTCCGGTGGTCGTGGGGTGGTTGGGTGGTATATGGGCATGCGTGGGAATGTTTTTAATTAACTGTAAATCACTTTGTGTGTTAAGTTTAATTTGATTTCATTTCATTTACATAAACTCACATACAGTACATGATTTGTCTAAGTTGTACACATCCCCTCTGATGTAGACCCATCTGGCAATATTAGTATTAGTAAATCATTACCAGTATTAGTAGATCATCCTTAGCATAAGTGGGTAATTATTAGCATTCATAGATCATTATTAGGATGATTGGGCTTTGAGCAGAGTCTTGCACTCACACTGAGAGTGGTGAGGTCATCATCCACCTCCACGTAGCTCTGGATGGTGTTTCCTGTGGCTCGGATCACTCTGTCAATGACATGCACCACTCCATTGGTAGCCACCTGGTTTCCATGTATGATCCTGGCACAGTTCACCGTCACAACCTACATCACAACATATCAGTGAATTCTGGTTGTAATAGTACCTGTTCCTTCAAACCAAGGTCTAGTTCAGTAAATATTCAAGAGAATTCAAATGCTATTTGTGATAGAGTTAATGAAGTATTTTTTTACAGTGTAGACAGGATGTGTGTGGACGAGTGTGGATGAGAGTGGATGAGAGTGGATGAGTGTGGATGAGAGTGGATGAGAGTGGATGAGAGTGGATGAGAGTGGATGAGAGTGGATAAGTGTGGATGAGAGTGGATGTGTGTGGCTGAGTGTAGACGAGTGTGGATGAATGTGGACAAGTGTGGATGAGTGTAGATGAGTCTAGATGAGTGTGGATGAGTGTGGATGAGAGTGGATGAGTGTAGACGAGTGTGAATGATTGTAGATGAGTGTGAATGAGAGTGGATGGAGTGTGGATTAGAGTGGATGAGTGTAAACGAGTGTGGATGAGTGTAAATAAGTGCAGATGAGTGTAGATGAATGTAGATAAGTGTGGATGGATGTAGATAAATGTGGATGAGTGTAGATGAGTGTAGATGAGTGTGGATGAGAGTGGATGAGTGTGGACGAGTGTGGATGAGTCTAGACGAGTCTAGACGAGTGTAGGTGAGTGTGGATGAGTGTGGATTAGAGTGGATGAGTGTAAACGAGTGTAGATGAGTGTAGATGAATGTAGACGAGTGTGGATGAGTGTGGACGAATGTGGATGAGTGTAGACGAGTGTGGATGAGTGTAGATGAGAGTGGATGTGTGTGGCTGAGAGTGGATGAGTGTAGACGAGTGTGAATGATTGTAGATGAGTGTGAATGAGATGTAGATGAGTGTGGATGAGAGTGGATGAGTGTAGACGAGTGTGGATGAGAGTAGATGAGTGTGAATGATAATGGATGAGTGTGGACGAGTGTGGATAAGTGTGGACAAGTGTGGATGAGTGTGAATGAGTGTAGATGAATGTGGATGAGAGTGGATGTGTGTGGCTGAGTGTAGACGAGTGTAGATGAGTGTGGATGAATGTAGACGAGTGTGAATGAGATGTAGATGAGTGTGGATGAGTGTGGATGAGAGTGGATGAGTGTAGACGAGTGTGGATGAGAGTAGATGAGTGTGAATGATAATGGATGAGTGTGGACGAGTGTGGATAAGTGTGGACAAGTGTGGATGAGTGTGAATGAGTGTAGATGAATGTGGATGAGAGTGGATGTGTGTGGCTGAGTGTAGACGAGTGTAGACAAGTGTGGATGAATGTGGACAAGTGTGGATGAGTGTAGACGAGTGTGGATGAGTGTGGATGAGAGTGGATGAGTGTAGACGAGTGTGGATGAGAGTAGATGAGTGTGAATGATAATGGATGAGTGTGGACGAGTGTGGATAAGTGTGGACAAGTGTGGATGAGTGTGAATGAGTGTAGATGAATGTGGATGAGAGTGGATGTGTGTGGCTGAGTGTAGACGAGTGTAGACAAGTGTGGATGAATGTGGACAAGTGTGGATGAGTGTAGACGAGTGTGGATGAGTGTGGATGAGAGTGGATGAGTGTAGACGAGTGTGAATGATTGTAGATGAGTGTGAATGAGAGTGGATGGGTGTGGATTAGAGTGGATGAGTGTAAACGAGTGTGGATGAGTGTAAATAAGTGCAGATGAGTGTAGATGAATGTAGATAAGTGTGGATGGATGTAGATAAATGTGGATGAGAGTAGATGAGTGTCGATGAGTGTGGACGAGTGTGGATGAGTGTGGATGAGAGTGGATGAGTGTAGACGAGTGTGAATGAGTGTAAATGAGTGTAGATGAATGTAGACGAGTGTGGATGAGTGTGGATGAATGTGGATACGTGTGGACGAATGTGGATGAGTGTAGACGAGTGTGGATGAGTGTAGATGAGAGTGGATGTGTGTGGCTGAGAGTGGATGAGTGTAGACAAGTGTGAATGATTGTAGATGAGTGTGAATGAGATGTAGATGAGTGTGAATGAGAGTGGATGGGTGTGGATTAGAGTGGATGAGTGTAAACGAGTGTGGATGAGTGTAAATAAGTGCAGATGAGTGTAGATGAATGTAGATAAGTGTGGATGGATGTAGATAAATGTGGATGAGAGTAGATGAGTGTCGATGAGTGTGGACGAGTGTGGATGAGTGTGGATGAGAGTGGATGAGTGTAGACGAGTGTGAATGAGTGTAAATGAGTGTAGATGAATGTAGACGAGTGTGGATGAGTGTGGATGAATGTGGATACGTGTGGCTGAGAGTGGATGAGTGTAGACAAGTGTGAATGATTGTAGATGAGTGTGAATGAGATGTAGATGAGTGTGGATGAGAGTGGATGAGTGTGGATGAGAGTGGATGAGTGTAGACGAGTGTGGATGAGAGTAGATGAGTGTGAATGATAATGGATGAGTGTGGACGAGTGTGGATAAGTGTGGACAAGTGTGGATGAGTGTGAATGAGTGCAGATGATTGTGGATGAGAGTGGATGAGAGTGGATGTGTGTGGCTGAGTGTAGACGAGTGTAGACGAGTGTGGATGAATGTGGACAAGTGTGGATGAGCGTAGACGAGTGTGGATGAGTGTGGATGAGAGTGGATGAGTGTAGACGAGTGTGAATGATTGTAGATGAGTGTGAATGAGAGTGGATGGGTGTGGATTAGAGTGGATGAGTGTAGATGAATGTGGATGAGTGTAGATGAGTGTGGATGAGTGTAGATGAGTGTGGATGATAATGGATGAGTGTGGACGAGTGTGGATAAGTGTGGACAAGTGTGGATGAGTGTGGATGAGAGTGGATGAGTGTAGACGAGTGTGAATGATTGTAGATGAGTGTGGATGATAATGGATGAGTGTGGACGAGTGTGGATAAGTGTGGATGAGAGTGGATGAGTGTGAATGATTGTAGATGAGTGTGAATGAGAGTGGATGGGTGTGGATTAGAGTGGATGAGTGTAAACGAGTGTGGATGAGTGTAAATAAGTGCAGATGAGTGTAGATGAATGTAGATAAGTGTGGATGGATGTAGATAAATGTGGATGAGTGTAGATGAGTGTCGATGAGTGTGGACGAGTGTGGATGAATGTGGACAAGTGTGGATGAGCGTAGACGAGTGTGGATGAGTGTGGATGAGAGTGGATGAGTGTAGACGAGTGTGAATGATTGTAGATGAGTGTGAATGAGAGTGGATGGGTGTGGATGAGAGTAGATGAGTGTCGATGAGTGTGGACGAGTGTGGATGAGCGTAGACGAGTGTGGATGAGTGTAGATGAGTGTGGATGAGTGTAGATGAGTGTGGATGATAATGGATGAGTGTGGACGAGAGTGGATAAGTGTGGACAAGTGTGGATGAGTGTGGATGAGAGTGGATGAGTGTAGACAAGTGTGAATGATTGTGGATGAGTGTGAATGAGAGTGGATGGAGTGTGGATTAGAGTGGATGACGAATGTAAATGAGTGTGGATGAGTGTAAATAAGTGCAGCTGAGTGTAGATGAATGTAGATAAGTGTGGATGAGTGTAGATGAGTGTAGATGAGTGTGGATGAGAGTGGATGAGTGTGGACGACTGTAGATAACTGGATGAGTGTGGATATGTGTGGTTGAGTGTAGACGAGTGTAGACGAGTGTGGATGAGTCTAGACGAGTCTAGACGAGTGTAGGTGAGTGTGGATGAGTGTGGATTAGAGTGGATGAGTGTAAACGAGTGTGGATGAGTGTAAATGAGTGTAGATGA
Source organism: Rhinogobius similis (assembly GCA_019453435.1). Taxonomy (NCBI): domain Eukaryota; kingdom Metazoa; phylum Chordata; class Actinopteri; order Gobiiformes; family Gobiidae; genus Rhinogobius; species Rhinogobius similis. The sequence continues at coordinate 37,058,644 of CM033625.1, forward strand.
ATGTAGACAAGTGTGGATGAGTGTGGATGAATGTGGATACGTGTGGACGAATGTGGATGAGTGTAGACGAGTGTGGATGAGCGTAGACAAGTGTGGATGAGTGTAGATGAGTGTGAATGAGAGTGGATGGGTGTGGATTAGAGTGGATGAGTGTAAACGAGTGTGGATGAGTGTAGATGAATGTGGATGAGTGTAGATGAGTGTGGATGAGTGTGGATGATAATGGATGAGTGTGGACGAGTGTGGATAAGTGTGGACAAGTGTGGATGAGTGTGAATGAGTGTGGATGAGAGTGGATGAGTGTAGACGAGTGTGAATGATTGTAGATGAGAGTGGATGATAATGGATGAGTGTGGACGAGTGTGGATAAGTGTGTATGAGAGTGGATGAGTGTAGACGAGTGTGAATGATTGTAGATGAGTGTGAATGAGAGTGGATGGGTGTGGATTAGAGTGGATGAGTGTAAACGAGTGTGGATGAGTGTAAATAAGTGCAGATGAGTGTAGATGAATGTAGATAAGTGTGGATGGATGTAGATAAATGTGGATGAGAGTAGATGAGTGTCGATGAGTGTGGACGAGTGTGGATGAATGTGGACAAGTGTGGATGAGCGTAGACGAGTGTGGATGAGTGTGGATGAGAGTGGATGAGTGTAGACGAGTGTGAATGATTGTAGATGAGTGTGAATGAGAGTGGATGGGTGTGGATGAGAGTAGATGAGTGTCGATGAGTGTGGACGAGTGTGGATGAATGTGGACAAGTGTGAATGAGTGTGGATGAGTGTGGATGATAATGGATGAGTGTGGACGAGTGTGGATAAGTGTGGACAAGTGTGGATGAGTGTGAATGAGTGTAGATGAATGTGGATAAGAGTGGATGAGTGTAGATGAGTTTGGCTGAGTGTAGACGAGTGTGGGTGAGAGTAGACGAGTGTGGCTGAGTGTCGACGATTGTGGCTGAGAGTAGATGAGTGTGGATGAGTGTAGATGAGTGTGGATGAGTGTGGATGAGTGTGGCTGAGTGTAGACGAGTGTGGCTGAGTGTAGACGAGTGTGGCTGAGTGTAGATGAGTGTGGCTGAGTGTAGACGAGTTTGGCTGAGTGTAGACGAGTGTGGCTGAGTGTAGACAAGTATATATGAGTGTAGATGATTGGGGGAAGAGTGTGGATGAGAGTAGATGAGAGTGGACGAGTGTGGATGTGTGAGAATGAGTGTGGATGAGTGTTGATGTGTGTGGAAGAGTGTTGACCCGTGTGGATGTGTCTAGATGAGTATGGAAGAGTGTTGACAAGTGTGGAAGAGGGTGGATGAGAGGAGACGAATGTGGAGTGTAAACAAGTGTAAAAGAGTGTGGATAAAAATTAAAAATAAATGGTCACATTTATATTGCGCTTTTGCCTTTAAGGTAGCGTTCATCTCACAGGTGCCTTTACATGAAGGAACCAGTGAGATAAGCGTGGATGAGTGGACTGACCCCATTGGGATAGTGGTGGATGTGGAGGTCAAGGTCCTGGTACATGGAGGTGATGGTCATGCCGTTCTTCAGGTCTTTGGTCAGGAAGCGCTTGTTGGCCATGTGGTAGTGCAGGGCGTTGTACAACTCAATGTTGACGTTGCTCACCAGATTACTCCTGACGTCCTGTCACACATACAAAACAACAGGTCAAATCTCAATCTGAGATAGATTAGCTTGTACAAAATTTAAGGTTTAAAAGAAATGCCCCCTATGTTTGTAACAATATTTCCTATATCAATTTATTATTCAATAAATAATAGCTAGCTCATTGTTTATTGGGATAATTAGGATATTTTAAAGATTTAAGGTTAAATAAATTACTAACATATACAAAATAAATTACTTAACATATACATATAGTGAAAATGCTCTAAAACCAAAAGAACAAACGTTTGCAAACAAAACTCCCAAATGGCCCATTTATTTTCCATATGAAAAGTGAGTGTGTTTTTACTTTTTATTACCGCCATGGGTCTGTCAAAGATTAGCAACAACTATATTATAATTGTGACAAGTTTTTGTGTAGGAGCAATGTGAAGTTCGAAAAGGGGGGTTTCTCCCGTGGATAACCAAAGTGCCACCAACATTATAAAGAAAAGCCCCACCTACATTATAACCAAATCCCCATCCACATACTGCACGTGTTGAGACTTTTTTTTTGTAATCTGTGATAACACTATAGAGTTGGGATTTCCTGATCACCTGTTGTTTTCCCTTTTCAGTCAAATCTGTGATTTTTATTGTTTTCTGAACAAACACCATTTACCTTCTAAACAGAATTCTCTTTACAGAAACTGTGTGTGCCATTGCTTTAGATAGGAGTGTATATTTGTATCCGTCGTCCAAGACTGCAGAGCCCGACAGACCACCTTGTGCCCTGCCTGGATTGATTACAAGAAAGCCTACAATGCCACACACATGGATCATTGAGTCCTTGGAGATGTACAACATCAACAGGATGTTAAGGGCTCAGCTCCATCAGATGTGGCATATACCAAGGAGACGTTCTGTCCCTCTGCTGTTCTGCATAGGTCTGGACCCCCTCAGCCAGACAATCAACAAGACTGGCTATGGATACCGACCCAGGAATGGGGCCACCATCAGTCACCTCCTCTACATGGATGACATCAAGCTGTAGTGAGACATCGACTCACTGATCCACACCACCAAGATCTACAGCACTGACATTGGGATGTCATTTGGGTTGGAAAAATGGTAACAAAGGTAGTCCACACAGACACAGACATTGAGAATGGGTACATATCTTGGAATACCACAGGGAAATGGAAACCTCGAAGAGGCAACAAGGAAAGTGGCATCAGCAAGTCCTAAGAAGCCAGTTCAAGTCCCTGGCGATAAACAGCTATGCCCTGCCAGTGATCAGACCCTGCGGGCATAGTAAGGTGGCCAAAGGAAGAGATACAGACCACAGAGTTAAGACACGAAGGCTCCTTACCATGAATGGAGGGTTCCATCCCAAATCCAGCACCCTGAGACTATCCAGGATGAAAAATCCAAGATCCACAAGTACATCAAGAAAAAGGCCCCAAATGCTGACTGAAGTGGCTGATATCAAGAAATCCTGCGATGGCAACATCAGGAGAATGGAACACAATGCAGAAATACCAAGGGCTCAGAGAAGAGCTGGAGAAGGCCTGGAAGGTGAAGGCCAAAGTAGTGTCCGTGGTGGAGGAATGGCTACAGCAGAACATCTGCACAGAACCCTCAAACTCCCTGGACTCTGGTAGAGGACCCGAGCTCAGAGATGGATGAGACCACCCGCGGAGGGTGAGAAGAAGACTAAGACTAATTGTCAGACTGATACTGATATCTTGGAAAACTAGCTGATACCTATTTTGGAACCCATATATCCCCATCACAGATGAAATTATGTGTGTTTTGAGTTTGTATCTAATCTTCTGACTTCTAGAACATCCATCTTCCTTCTCAGGGTACCAACATGTCTCTAATCTCAGTCCTACACTCACCTACCTTTACATTTCTGTTTAATGGGCCGACACAATAATCTGAGAGAACCATTATCAATCTATTATTTATTTTTATTATTGAGTTGCAAAGTCAGGTTCCACTGACTGGAAATCTGCTGCTAAATATGCTTTTGCCCTTTCTCCATAGGCAATGTGACCTGTTTCAGATTTGAATGGGCTTAGAATCAAAGGAAGCACACGCCAAAATTTGGATTTGCTGTGTCTCAAAGCAGAGTGTCTATTATCTAGAGGAGGCTCCAAAGGACCAGATGTTTTTCTGGGAGGGCTAGGCAGAGCTGTGGAAGGTCCACAACCCATCAACAGGACCACCACCTGCCCTTGTGTGCAGGGAGGAGCAGGACAAGTGGACCATTGGAGCCCGTTAGCTGCCGTGTTCCAAATAGGAAGTTGCCATGGAGGCTGTTCTGGCTCCATCATGCCAAGCTTCCATTAACTTTCTATTAGGACACTGGTGCGCTTTACTCAGTAACTGCTTCTGTCAAACTCAAGATCTGGGAACTAAAATGATCATTTTGACACACTCTACATGGTCCTGGTGTTTTATTCCCGTTACGTTCTTCATAAATCAAGTTATCTGCAATAATAATGGACCAATCAGTCGCTTCCTTTTCCAGAGGTCAGTTTTCGCTCATGTTAGCAACAGGTTTGATTGACAGCTAGCGTCGCACGTTGCCGCCGTCTCCTCTCGCCGAGGAGCAGAAACCGGTAGCAATCCCGCTCCTGATTAGTTCGTGTGGTTGCCACAGTACAGGAACTCGAATTTCCAAATATGGAGTCTGGCTCCACTTTAGCCGCTATAACTGCTAGCCATGATTGGCTTAATTTGTCTGGAGCCAAATGCTATGGGTGACGTCACACTTCACACTCCTAAATATGCCAGCATGTCCTAGAGGGTGAAGAGAGTGGTACTAATGACTGACCCATGCTCCCCTGACCTAAATCCTGTTAAACACCTCTGGTGCTACAGGCCAGGTCTTGGTGATTATAATTTGTGTTGGTTGTGTTGAGCCATGATCATATGTAGTACAATTATACAGATCAGAATCAGAATCAGAAACGGTTTATTGCCATCGTCAGTGATCAAAATTCACAAACATAGAAACTTGCTTCGGCGTAAGGTGAAACATAAAAAAAAGTCCACACCAAACCTTAATCTAAAATACAAAATAACGTCACTATTTGATTTTACATTACCTCATCCAGTAGCTCCCACGCGTCATTGCTCGGGGCAAAGAAAGTGAATGACCCCGGCCCTTCGATCTCAGGCCTCAACTTGGAAATGTCTGCGTAGTTCTGTGTGGAGCTGGCCTTCACCAGACCTAGAGTGCCGTAAACATGATCTATTGGGGCCACTGTAAAAACACAAAACATTTTTAGTTTCAACCTGTCTGAGCTCTAAAATCAATCAAACAAGAGGCTGGGTGAACATGTGCAGCCAATAGTGTACTCCTCTAGTGTATAGGGTTATGGCTCTGCTGTTTGCAGTGAGTGGTTCAGATAGCTCACAGCTGTAGGTGTCGTAGGAGAGGATCTTCTACCCACCTGCAGGGCAGCCACGCATGTTGTCCAGCTTCATGTAGCCAGGGCAGCACTCGTACACAACCGTCCTGTGGCACAAAATACACACAGATAAGATCAAACTTAGATCATCAAGATGGAAATGATGTACATATCTTTTATTCATTCACACTCAGCAGCAGTAAGCCTTATAAGGCTAAGTGACAAAACATAGAAAGTAGATGGTGACGCTTGATTGAAAACTGAAAAGCATATGATATATCTGAGATATTATTTGCAAAATGTATGTATATATACAAAAGGTACATACTCTTCCAGAACCTTTATTGCTGTTATGTGTTAAAGGACATATATTCTGCTACATTGACTTTAACCATGTTCTAACAGTGTTTGTTTCAAAACATGAGATGGCAAATTAAAGGTACCCAAGAGGATGTTTAAAGGCTAAAAAATGCATAATAGTTTTCCTTTAACAGAAGTTAAGTTACTTTGCCACAGTCATGTCACATTTTGCATGGTGGGATCTTAACGAGGTTCCAACTAGAGTCCCAAACATCAGCTGCAAAACTTTCTATTTCTGTTGAATTGTTGTTTTCAGTAAAATGTTTACGCAAACTTTTTTTTGTCTCTCTCAAATTTCTTGGAGCTAATTGAAGCTCCATTTGATCCTTATGTTAAAGTCAACATGTGACTTTTGCCATTTATTCAACTGGTCTCTTAAACCTTTGACGGGGACTGTATGAAGAGATCCCAACACCTTTGTATTTTATTTTGGTTTAGATTTTCCTCTACGGCCCATAGGGAAATGTGTCCTCTGCAAATTAAAGGTACTCAAGAGGATGTTTAAAGGCTAAAAAATGCATAATATTTTTCCTTTAACAGAAGTGTTACTTTGCCACTTTTGCAGGTTGAGTTGCGAGCAGCCAGTTTTTTCATCTGGCTTCATTATCTTTCGTGTATCTCTTTAGGCGGCTGGCCAAGGCCTGGAGCCTTAGTTTGGCAGTTTCGAGTGCTTTCAGTGATCAAAATTCACAAACATAGGAACTTGCTTCGGCGTAAGGTGCAAAATAAAACAATTACTAAAATATAATAAAATATATAAAAGAGGCATGCATAAGATTAAGAATAAAATAAAGTAGAATAGACTAAGACTATATACAGAAATGTACAGCTGGGTAGACAGTAGTGCAAATTGGCAGAGCAAATAGATGGCTTTTTTATAATATTACTGTTAAAGTGGCAGGTGTTATAAAGTGTTCATGAGTCCAACTGCAGAGGGAAAGAAACTGTTCTTGTGGCAGGAGGTTCTGGTCCGGATGGACCGTAGCCTCCTGCCCGAGGGGAGTGGCTCAAATAGTCCATGTCCAGGTGAGAAGGGTCAGCTGTGATCCGACCTGCTCGTCCCCGAGTCCTGGAGACGTACAGGTCCTGGACAGATGGAAGGCTGCAGCCGATCACCTTCTCAGCAGAGGCACAATGTGCTGTAGTCTCTGTTTGTCCCTGGCTGTGGCTCCTGTACCACACGGTGATGGAGGAGGTGAGGATGGACTCGATGATGGCCGTGTAGAACTGCACCATCAGCTGCGCCGGCAGCTTGGCTTTCCTCAGCTGCCGCAGGAAGTACATTCTCTGCTGGGCCTTCTTGATCATGGAGCTGATGGTCGGCTCCCACTTGAGGTCTTGAGTGATGGTGGTGCAGAAAAAGCGGAAAGAGTCCACGGTGGTGATGGGACAGTCTGTCAGAGCGAGGGGGGGCAGGGGGCTGAGATTTTCCTGAAGTCCACGATCATCTCCACTGTCTTCTGGGCATTGAGCTCCAGATTGTTGTCGCTGCACCAGGACACCAGCCGGTCCACCTCCCTCCTGTAGACAGACTCATCGCCGTCCGAGGTGAGTCCGATGAGGGTGGTGTCGTCTGCAAACTTGATCAGTTTTACAGAGTTGTGGCTCGAGGTGCAACACTTGGTGTCACAGGGAGAAGAGCAGAGGAGAAAGTACACAGCCCTGTGGAGTTCCTGTACTGAAACATTCTTCCCCAGTCACACGCACTGCGTCCGGTTCGTCATGAAATCCGTGATCCACCTGCAGATAGAGTTGGCACGTTGAGCTGAGAGAGCTTGTCCTGGAGCAGAGCAGGAGGATGGGGTGTATCTGGCTGTACTTCTTAGGTACTTGCTTCTTCTTTGCACCTCTCTCGACCTCTGTCTGTCTCGACTCACTTCTCTCCACACTTTATCTTGATTTTTGCCTCCAACCGTCTTTTCCATGGTGGGTATTGTCTTCATGGCTCCCATGGTTGCTCTTATAGCCAAGCATCTCTAGGATCACTGATGCTGAAGTGTGTACCAGCTCATTGGCTTCAGTGATGGTCGTGGTAGGGATCACACTCAATGCTGCATTCACATCAAATCAAATCAAAATGTATTTGTATAGCACAATCCATACAAAAGTAACACAAAGTCCTTTACAGTCATAAAACACATTAAAAATCACAATACAATCACAATAAGAGCATAAATAAATACATTAAAATGTACATGAAACAATAAAATACGGATCAAATTCCCTTAATATAATAAGCACAGCTAAACAGAACAGTTTTAAGCCTAGATTTAAATACTGGCAGTGTAGGGGCCTGTCTCACATCTTCGGGGAGACTGTTCCAGATTTTAGCTCCATAAAACTGGAATGCTGATTCCCCATGTTTAGTCCTGACTCTAGGCACCAGCAGGAGGCCGGTCCCTGAGGTCCTCAAAGTCCGTGATGGTTCGTATGGTACTAACAATTCAGAGATGTACTTTGGTGCTTGGCCATGGAGGGACTTAAATACAATCAAAGCTGCTTTAAAGTCTATTCTCTGAGCCTGAAGCCAGTGTAGAGACCTGAGCACAGACTAATGTGATCGTACTTCCTGGTTCTAGTCAAAACTCTGGATGGTTCTGGATGTACTGCAGCTGTTTTACAGCTCGTTTGGAGAGGCCAGTGAACAGGCCGTTACAGTAGTCTAACCTACTGGAGACAAATGCATGGATAAGTCTCTCCAAGTCTGGGTTAGACACTATATTTTTTTATTTTGCCAATGTTCTTTAGATAGTAAAAAGCTGCTGATATTACGGATTTGATGTGGCTGTCAAAGTTCATGTCTGAGTCCACAATTACACCTAAATTTCTCACTTGATTTGAAGGTTTTAAGGAGAGAGACTGGAGATGACTGCTGACACATTCTCTCTGTTTCTGCGGACCAAACACAATTATTTCTGTCTTGTCTGAATTTAGCTGGAGGAAGTTGTTTTGCATCCACAAACTGATCTGTTAGATGCAGTGGCAAAGTGAATCTACTGGTCCAATGTCACCAGCTGTCAGTGAGACATAAATCTGAGTGTCATCTGCAGAGTTGTGGTAGGACACTCCACTGTTGTGAATCAGTGAATCTAACGGTAGCATATACAGGTTGAACAGAAGGGGTCCCAGGACAGACCCATGGGGCACCCCACAGGTCAAGGACATGCGGTCTGAGACACACTGACCAATCTCAACAAAATACTCTCTGTTCTCCCATTAGGACCTGAACCAATTTAGAGCGTTGCCTGTAACGCCCACCCAGTCCTCAAGTCTCTGTAGGAGGATCTTGTGATCGACAGTGTGGAAGGCAGCACTGAGATCTAACAAGACTAAGATAAAGACTTTGCCTGCATCAGTGCTAAGATGGATGTCATTTATTACTTTTATAAGTGCTGTCTCAGTGCTGTGGTGTGATCTGAAGCCTGACTGGAAAACATAAAAAATGTCATTCATTACAAGATAATTATTAAGCTGTTGGAAAACAACTTTTTCAATAACTTTTCCCAAAAAAGCAAAATTTGAGATTGGCCAGTAATTATTCAGTACTGTCGCATCAAGACTACTCTTCTTTAAGAGAGGCTTAATGACTGGAGTTTTTAAGGCCCTTGGGAATATTCCAGATTGAAGTGACATATTGACTATTTGAGTAAGTTCAGTTAACAAACTGTTTAGCACAGACTTTAAAAATATTGTAGGCAACACATCAAGGCAGCATGAAGAAGAACTTAGATTGGTGATGGTCTCTTGGACAGTTTTGTCATTCACAATTGCAAAGTGAGATAGCTCCACGTGTTTAACTGGCTGATTGGTTGTTATTAGCACTGAGGAATTAATTGTATTTTTAATGTTCTAAATCTTGTCATGAAAGAATTTTGCAAAGTATTTGCATTTGGATGTGGAATTAGTTCCACACGGGAGTTATTACAGCAATTTCCAATAATTTCAGAGAAATACCTCTCTCTTGTTATACATAAAATTTGGTTATATATGAAATTTTTTTCTCTGAAAATGTCAATTAATCTGGAGTTTTGACTTACACCATTTCTGCTTGGCCCTGCGGCACTCCCTTTTCTGTGCCCTGACCGACTCATTATTCTTCCATGGAGCTTTCTGCTTATTTTTGACCGTTTTAACCTTCAAAGGGGCAATAGTGTCCAGAACATTCACAACACTAGATGAAACAGAGCTCAACAAATCATCAACCTTTGAACGTGAGGCAGTTTTAAAGTTTATCATTTTCACAAAGAGTGCACTTGTGCTGTCATTTATGTGTCTCCTCCGAACAACTGTAGGAGGAGCCTGTTGTTTGGGAAGAACAGACAGGTCAAAGAAAACACAGAAATGATCTGACAGAGCGACATCAACCACATTCACTTTTTAAATGTTAACCCCCTTTGTAATTAGCAGGTCTAGAGTGTGCCCTTTGCTGTGGGTGGGGCCACTTACGTGCTGAGTCAGACCAAAGGATTCAAGAACAGTATGAAACTCTAGTGTTTCTGTCACAAACATTATCCACATGAATATTAAAATCACCTGTAATGAGTAAACCATCAAAGTCAGTGCATACATACATACATCTTCTAGGAGACTTTCTGATGGTACTTCACGGAGCCTTTGTAATCAGTGTCGGGGTTGCCTTGCAATTAGTCTTGCCACAGTCTTATCAGAATCAGAATTACTTTTTATTTATCCCCAAGGGGAAATTCTTTCCAAGGGGAAATTCTTTCAGGTCAGTCGCTGCCTCGTTCAGTGTTATTGTGGTTGTTGGGGCTTCACACCCAATATATATAGTTTTTATATGTTGGTTTATATATATATATATATATATATATATATATATATATATATATATATATATGTATATATGTATACACACACACACACACACACACACACACACACACACACACACACACACACACACACACACACACACATATACAGTGCCAATCAGTAGTTTAAGACCAGTTGAATAAATGTCAAGTCACATTTTGCATGGTTGGATCTTAACAAGGTTACAACTAGAATCCCAAACATCAGCTGCAAAACTATCTATTTCTGTTAAATTGTTGTTTTCAATAAAGTGTTTGTTTGTAAAATGCAAACTTTTTTTTGTTTTTTTGTTTCACTTGAATTTCTTGATGCTAATTGAAGCTCTATTTGATCCTTATTAAGATCCAACCATCTGACTTTTGCCATTTATTCAACTGGTCTCTTAAACGTTTGATGGGGACTGTATGAAGAGATCCCAACACCTTAGTATTTTATTTTGGTTTAGATTTGCCTTTTTTTAATGCTAGATTTTGATGTGTCCTCTGCATTTGATCACCCTTCAGTGGCAGTCTGTCAGGAGCAGTTATCCCTGTTTAGTTAATTGTGCACTCCAATGTATTAGTTTATGTAAAATCTAATTTTGTTAGTTCTGTACCACTACTAACTACTACTAACACTACTTGTACTACTACTTCCATGCAGTGCATTAGAGCCTGTGGTTGGTATGTTGGCTGGCCATAGTCAGAGCTGATTCATCATTATGCGTTCAGTGTTTCCAAATAATTTCTTTCTAACCAAACATTCATGTGATCCAGGAGCCAAATGCAAACCGAATGGAAAGGCTCAGATTCAGTAGTGAGTGAGCCTGCCAACACGGCCACTTTGAGGCTAAACAATTACTGGACTTTACAAATGTTTATCCCAAGTACAAAAACACTGAATTTCCTGACTGTGCAAAATCCAGAGTGATTAGAGCTGGAGGTTAGGACTTTGCAAGTCACAATAAACATTTTAAATAGTTTTTTTTTTCTTTCCTGTGGCTAATTGAGCAAATGTGTCTGCAAGAAAGGCATCTGCTGTTAATAACAAGAACAGCAGGTTGTGCAGAATTCGAATCTGTTTTAAATATGCTATTTCTTCCCTTTCAATAAAGACAAATAAAGTTATCTGATTGATTGATAATCTTCTAACTACTCATTACATTGTTAAAAACCCAACTTGCATTTTGTTAACAGCACTCGTAATTATTCATTAAACTTTTTTACTGCTATATTCCAGTGGATGAAAATTCCATCTATGTGTACTAAAATAAGGATGTATGCTGATGACTCTTGTATATACTTATGGTCAAACCATGGGCCGTCTTTTGCCCCTGGCGATAGTGCGGCGCTGGCGTTAATGATGACATTTTGCGACAACACAAACAGTGACCTTGTGGAGCATGGAGCTCTAAACAAGAGGCGGGATCATGCCAAAATATGAGGTGGAGTGAAGCAAATATAGGGCGTGGTGTAATGCATTCTGTGAATGGCCAGAATTGTAACTAATAAACTTCAAAACTAGTGCAGTGAAAAACATAACATGGGAAACTTTTCCTGGAGTCATATTCATTCATTTTCATTCATTCATTTTCTCCCGCTTATTTCCGTTAGGGGTCGCGGGTGACTGAAGCCTATCCCAGTGACTTTGGGCCTTAGGCGGGGTACACCCTGGACAGTGGTCAACTCGTCGCAGGACTGACACAGAGAGACAGAGACAAGGACAGACAACCATTCACTCTCACATTCATACACTAGGGACAATTTAGAGTTTCTAATTAACCTTCACAGTCATGTCTTTGGACGGTGGGAGGAGCCGGAGAACCCGGAGAGAACCCACGGTAACACGGGGAGGACATGCAGACTCTACCCAGAGAGATCGTATTATGTTAGGGTGGTCCGGGATTCGAACCCACAATCTCCTTCTTGAGAGGCAGAAGCTCTAGCCGTTCTGCCACCGTGCACCCCGAGTTATATTACTATCTTCAAATGGACCAGATAATCCTAAAAAACAACCTTAATGAACACAAATAACCAAAATGACACATTGCAGAATAATGAATACGATTCAATTAAGACAGTCCGTCGATCAGGGGTCCGACCAAAACAGCAGGATTCAGGACAAACGGGTCGTGTCCTGTCAGAGCAGAGGCCCGCAGCTGCACAGAGCAGAACACACTGTGTGCGTGTGTGCGTGTGTGCGTGTGTGTATGTGTGTATGTGTGTGTGTGTATGTGTGTGTGTGTGCGTGTGTGCGTGTGTGTGTGTGCGTGCGTGTGTGTGCGTGTGTGTGTGTGTGTATGTGTGTGTGTGTCTGATCGCGTTCAGTGCGTGATGAACAGAGCAGGTGGAGACATGAAGAACAGAGCTCTGAACGTCAGGTGGATGTATCACAGGACCCGCGGGGATCTCTCGGCAGTACAAATGTGGAGTGGCACTCAGGACCGGGAGTGTCACATTATATCGACAAACTGGTGTTTTTTTGTTTTTGTTTTTGAAATACACACGTTTCCAATGGAGAAAATTTGATGGTCAATGGAAACGCAAGTGACGGCCTTTTAAATGCTACAGTTCTCAGTCATTGGTTCAAAGGTGTTCACTATATATGGAGTTGCACATCCCCCGCCAACCTCCAGCGGACAAGTGTAGCCTCTTTGAGTTAGCATTAACACTGTGAAGCTAGCAAAGGTCTAACCTGGAACTGCCCCCTGGACAACGTGCTAATGCCAGGGGCAAAATACGGCGCTTTATATTTATTTATTTATTCCCTATTAATTAACCTTTATTTAACCAGGTAAGAACCCATTGAGATCGAAACCTCTTTTTCAAGAGGAGAGGAGCCTATTCTACATTTTTAATGGGAGGGGAAACCGAAGCACCCGGAGGAAACCTACACAGACACAGGGAGAACATGCAAACAGAAAGGCCCCAGGTAGCTCGGGATTTAAATCCAGGACCTTCGTGCTGTGAAGCGAGACCGCTAACCACTGCGCTACCGTGCCGCCCTTATGAAGAGTTGCTCAAAGTTGACAGAGGAGACAAGAAAGGTTTCTGTCTGGCTGAAAAACTCTTGCCTTACTCTAAATCAGTGAATCTCAATCTGTGATCCAGCGCCCCCTAGTGGTACGTGAGAAAATTTCAAAATAATATTACATTTATTTTCATCAGAATCAGAATCGGTTTACAGTGATCCCTCGCTGTATCGCGCTTCATCTTTCACGGCTTCGCTGCTTCACGGATTTTTTTTACAGTGCGGATATTTTTACAGTGCATCCACTGAACTTCAGCGCACGCACAAGAACGGGACCCTTTGACGAGTCGTTCATTGCAGTTCTCAAATATAATCGAAGGTGGCATATCCGTGTATAGAAATCTTCTTGCTCAGAAAAAGAAAGAGCGCCAACAACTAAAGAAAGACTCGTGCGTCTTCAGTAGAAACAGACGCTACAGCGGAGCGGAGTCAGGACCAAGAGGCACAGACTGTGAAATACACCAGTGACAATGTTTACAACCTTGTATTACTATATTAAAATTATTGTTTTAAACAAATTTTGGGCTTTAAAACAGGTTTTGGTTTTTGGTTTCATTCCATAGTTCAGTATTGCATTGTAAAATAATAAAAAATAAAGCTGTGACTACTTCACGGATTTCACTTTTCGCGTGTTATTTTTGGAACGCAACTCCCGCGATAAACGAGGGATCACTGTATTGCCATTGTCAGTTATCTCAATTCACAAACATAGAAACTGGCTTTGGCGTAAGGTGCAACATAAAACAATGAATAAAATATGATAAAATATATAAAAGAGGCATGCATAAGATTAAGAATAAAATAACTATATACAGAAATGTACAGTTGGCAGACAGTGCAAATGTGCAAATGTAGCAGTGCAAACAGTCAAAGCAAATAGAGACTGTGCGTGTCCCTCGTGTAAATAACGCCAATAAGTCAGATCCAAATACAGATAATTTAGGTGTCAGACCAAACAACTTAATACAAATAATCCCTACACATGATACAAATAAACTAATAAATAAGCATGTAAAATGTGGACTGCTAAACATTAGGTCAATCTCCTCCAAATCACTTTTAGTTAATGAATTAATTAACGATTATAATATTGATCTTTTAGCTTTAACTGAAACTTGACTTCAACAAGATGATTATGTCAGACTAAATGAGGCCACTCCACAGAGTCATGTTAACTTTCAAGCTGCCAGGAGCTCAGGCCGGGGAGGTGGGGTGGCAGTAATTTCACATTCTAGTTTACTCCTGAGTCCTAAAATTAATAAAATTAATAATGAGTCTTGCTCATTTGAAAGCCTTATCCTATCAATCACCTGCCCAAACTGGAGAAACCAAAAAGCTGTTTTGTTCATAATAATCTATCGACCTCCCGGTCCTTATTCATTATTCTTAACAGAATTCTTTGACTTCCTATCAAATTTAGTATTAGACTGGGAAAATACTGTGGTGGTTGGGGATTTCAACATTCATGTGAATGAAAATAATTGCCTCAGTAATGCCTTTAGCGCTTTATTAGATGCATTGGTTTCACTCAAAATGTAAATAAACCAACCCACAGTCACAGCACACTCTGGACCTGGTTCTAACTTATGGAATAGAGATTAGTGACCTAAATGTCTTCCCCCAAAACCCAATAATGTCAGATCACTTCCTAATTACCTTTCAGTTTATTCTTAAGGACTATCCAGCTCCTCAGACTAAAACTATAATGAAAAGGACAATATCTGAAAAATCTATTTTAAAGTTCAAAGAATATTTAATATTATGTCATGTGATCCTGTCGTTAACAGCGCCAGTCCCAGTGCTATTGATAACTCTGTTGACTCAATGGTCAACTCTCTAAAATCTGCTCTTGATGTTGCAGCTCCACTTAAACAGAAAGTCATCAGGCCAAAACGAGCCTCCCCCTGGTACAATGAAGAACTACGTTCTCACAAACAAAGGGTAAGAAAACTAGAGAGATCCTTACGCTCCCACACAGAAGAATCCCTAAAAGAATGGAAAACTTGCCTTCTGTCTTATAAGCAGGCTCTGCGTAAGGCTCAAACCAGATATTATTCAAATTTAATAGAAGTAAATAAAAATAACTCTAGGTTCCTCTTCAGCCCTGTAGCCAGGCTGACAAACTGTCACAGCGCAGTAGAACCCTCAATACCAGCTACTCTAAGCTGCAATGACTTTCTTCTATTCTTTAGCAGCAAAATCACAACTATTAGAGATAAACTAAATGCAATGACTCCCACTATCAGTACTGAGCAAGCCCAGACTGCAAAGCTAGTGTCCCATACAAATCCTTCAGTAATACTAGATAGGTTCACTGCTGTTGATCAGGCAGAGATAACTTCAGTCATTATGTCCTCCAAAACATCAACTTGTATTTTAGACCCAATCCCAAGTAGACTCCTCAAAGAAATTCTCCCCCTAATTATAAATCCCATTCTTAATATAATAAATACTTCACTAAAGCGGTTATGTCCCTCAGTCCTTCAAATATGCAGTGATTAAACCACTTTTGAAAAAGCCTAATCTAGACCCCGACATACTGGCAAACTATAGACCTATTTCTAATCTTCCCTTTGTCTCTAAAATCCTTGAAAGAATTGTGATTAAACAGCTTTGTCGCCACCTACAGGACAATAATTTATTTGAAGTTTTTCCGTCAGGGTTCCGTGCACACCACAGCACTGAAACTGCACTAGTTAAAGTCACAAATGACCTGTTATTAGCTGCTGATGATGGACAGGTCTCAATCCTGGTTCTGTTGGACCTCAGCGCAGCGTTTGATACCATCGACCACAACATTCTACTGCAGAGGTTAGAATGTGATATAGGTGTCAGTGGAACCGCTCTTAGCTGGTTTAAATCCTATCTATCTGATAGGTACCAGTTTGTTAATGTAAACCAGAGATCTTCCCCATGTTCTAAAGTAACCTACGATTGTGCAGGTTCAGTACTTTCGGTCCGGTTCTGTTCACACTTTATATGCTGCCCTTAGGTCTGATCATCAGAAAGCATGGCATTAACTTCCACTGCTATGCAGATGACACTCAGCTGTATTTATCAATGAAACCTGATCAGACCCATCAAACAGACAGACTTAGTGCCTGCGTGAAAGACATAAAAACTTGGATGACTCTTAATTATCTGCTCCTTAACCCTGAAAAAACCGAGGTCATTCTGCTGGGCCCTAAGCACCTGCGAGACTCTTTATCTGACCAGATAGTTTCTCTGGACAATATCACTGTAGCCCCCAGCTCTACTGTAAGAAACCTTGGGGTCCTATTTGACCAAGATCTCTGTTTCAAAGCACATATAAATCAAGCCTGTAAAACAGCCGACTTTCATCTGCGTAACATCAGCCAAAATTAGAAAAATCCTGCCCAGAGATGATGCCGAAAAACTCATCCATGCATTTGTCACATCCAGATTAGACTATTGTAACGCCCTGCTTACAGCGTGTCCTAAAAGCTCTATAAGAAGCTTTCAACTGGTTCAAAAATGCAGCAGCAAGATTATTAACAGGTACTAGAAGAAGAGATCATATTTCACCAGTGTTAGAGTCTCTTCACTGGCTTCCTGTTGAGTTTAGAATCAAATTTAAAATCCTCCTCCTGACTTATAAAGCTTTAAACAATATGGCCCCATCGACCTCAAAGATGCAATAGTAGCGTACCATCCAAACAGAGCTCTTCTTTCTCAAAATGCTGGACTATTGTTAGTCCCCAGAGTCTCTAAAAGCACAGTAGGAGGTCGAGCATTTAGCTACCAAGCTCCTGTGTTATGGAACCAGCTCCCTGTTCATGTAAAAGAGGCCGACACAGTCTCTACATTTAAGACCAGGCTCAAAACGTTCCTCTTTGAAATAGCTTATGGTCAGGCCAGTTAGGAACAGAAATAAAACCTACAGTTTTAGCTACGCTGCCCTTGGAGCAACTCTGCTGGAGGAAGTATGGCAGCTTGAACACTATCCTCTGGTTCTTCCTACTTTACCTATCAACAATATTTAATATTACTTCAACTGTAGTCTGTTCATTGCTGTTCACATGTTTCTCTTTCTCTCCACTTCCCCCGGGGAGTGGAGACTGTTTCAGACACTGCGGCGGCTGCTCCAGTGACCACCCCCACCCCTATCTGTCTGGAGGATCGATCTCTACACTGGAGGATCTATGCGCCACCCGCCTGGACAGCTGGATTAGCCACACCTCGTCTGCCTGGACGAACTCCATCTACTTAGATGAACTGTTCCTCATCTCCTGCTGGAGGATCTCTCTACACTGGGTGGACTGCTCCTCGTCCTCCTGGAGGATCTCTCTACACTGGGTGGACTGCTCCTCGTCCTCCTGGAGGAACTCTTTCACAGCCTCCTTCCCTCTTGAGTGGTTCTGGCTCCACAGTCCAAGTGGATGTCAGTCCTAGTTCATCTGCAGCCTGTCCGTCCGTGGGAGTAGGATCTCTCCTTCACTGTGGTTCTCCCCGAGGCTTCTACTTTTTCCGTGGGGTTTTTTGTAGTTTTTCCTCGCCGCGAAGGAGGGTCAAAGGACAGGGGCATTCTGGGACAGTTATCTGAACTGCTTTCTACCTGTGGCCCATCGAGGCAACTGTTGTTGTGATTTTGGGAATTATAAAAATAAACTGATTGATTTGATTTGATAATCTTTTATAATATATTGTTAAAGTGGCAGTCCAACGGCAGAGGGAAAGAAACTGTTCTTGTGGCGGGAGGTTCTGGTTCAAATAGTCCATGTCGAGGTGAGAAGGGTCGGCTGTGATCCGACCTGCTCGTCCCCGAGTCCTGGAGACGCACAGGTCCTGGACAGATGGTCACCTTCTTAGCAGAGGCACAGTGCGCTGTAGTCTCTGTTTGTCCCTGGCTGTGGCTCCTGTACCACACGGTGATGGAGGAGGTGAGGATGGACTCGATGATGGCCGTGTAGAACTGCACCATCATCTGCACCAGCATCTTGTCTTTGCTCAGCTGCTGCAGGAAGTACATCCTCTGCTGGGCCTGACTGATGATGGAGCTGATGGTCAGCTCCCACTACACATTGTTCCTTAAATTAATACTTTTTACAACTTGTGGAACTTTATTTGACCTGCGCATATTGTATGGAAAATAATTCTAGTCAGTTCAGTTCCCGCTGTATAACACGACACAAAGCAGTCACTGCGCAGCGAGAGTGCAGCTCTAACTTTCCGTAAAGTGATTGTTCAGCTTCTGATTTGCGTTTGACTGACTCATAAACCCAGGACTTGTGAGACCGTAGAATGTGAAAACCGCGAGCCAAAATTTAAACAGCTAGTCACAGGCAAAGGCGAAACTACCGCTGACCCTGCACCAGGAGCGCGCTGCACGCAATGACAGCTGTGTGTCCGGGACACACTCACGCATGGGAAGGAGGCACACAAATGTCTCATTACGGCACCCCGAGCACATGTACGGGATGATATGGCGGACCACCGCGAGAATATATGGAGAGATACGGCAAAGCACGGCAAGGTCACAAAGGAGGGAGAGGAGCAGGAGGAGGAGCAGGTGAGACACAGAGGAGGGAGAGAGGAGGAGGAGGAGCAGGTGAGACACAGAGGAGGGAGAGAGGAGGAGGAGGAGCAGGTGAGACACAGAGGAGGGAGAGAGGAGGAGGAGGAGCAGGTGAGACACAGAGGAGGGAGAGAGGAGGAGGAGGAGCAGGTGAGACACAGAGGAGGGGGAGGAGCAGGAGGAGGAGCAGGTGAGACACAGAGGAGGGAGAGAGGAGGAGGAGGAGCAGGTGAGACACAGAGGAGGGAGAGAGGAGGAGCAGGTGAGACACAGAGGAGGGGGAGGAGCAGGAGGAGGAGCAGGAGGAGGTGCAGGTGAGACACAGAGGAGGGAGAGAGGAGGAGGAGGAGCAGGTGAGACACAGAGGGAGAGGAGCATGAGGAGAAGGTGAGACACAGAAGAGGGAGAGGAGGAGGAGCAGGTGAGACACAGAGGGAGAGGAGGAGGAGCAGGTGAGACACAGAGGTGGGAGAAAGAAGTGGGAGAGAGGAGGTGAGACACGGGGTGTGTGGAGTGATGTCTCCTCCCAGTGTTAGCTTTGATTTTGTCTTTCAGTAAGTTATTGACCAACAACTTTGACATCAATTTGGTTAAAAAGAGCTGACTTTGTGGATGTCAGGCCCCTCCCCTGTGCGTTACCATGGAGCTCCTCTCACTCAATTATGGGAACATAAGAGGAGAGGATTGTTTAAAATGCTGCACTGATGGACCAACTGCAGATTTTATGATCAAAATAACACCCAACTGCAGTAATCTATTTGTAACAGATTAATCTAATACATTCATAATTAAACACAAAATATCCTAATCTAAATTTCAATTTTAATTTTTGTTGGCAGTGGGGGCGTGTTTGCAGGACAGGTGGTCCACGGTTTTGCTTTCATCAGCAAAGTGGTCCTTGGTCTGAAAAAGTTTGAGAAACACTGCTCTAAATCATGGGTGTCAAACTCATTTTGATAGGGGACTTTAGAATTTAGAAAATCAGAGCTGGTCGGGGGCGTGTCAGAGACAGACTTGAAACGCAATAAATACATTTTCCTTACCCTAAACATCTATATATAGAATACTTTAGTTGCCAGAAGTTTTACATTTATAAGGTATATTTGGTATATTTTAGAATTCATAAATGAGAATATTTTATAATCCAAACTAGCTATAGCTAGCTATAATGTTGACATTAATTAAGTCATGCATTATTAGGCCCAATACTGATGCAGTGATCTGTACAAGCCTGGGATTTTAAGGGGGTCTTCTGTCTCTTAGTCTGAAACAGTGGTTTAACTCAAACCTTGACCTGCAGGAGTCAAAAGGCCAAGCATTTGCAGCTTTAGAACGAGGGGTGTTTGTTGGTTGTCAGCGCTTTGTCATGTTACTGAGGAGAGAAAGCTGAAAGAGACACAGGAGAAAGTGGGAGTGTCAGATGCCCTCCCTGTGCGTGATTCACCTGTTCACTGATTCTTCTCACACTCTGCTGTGACTCTCTGTAAACGCAGCTGGTGCTGGTGGCTTTAGTTTCATCAGACAGAGCATGTATCTGTGATGTTCGCTTCATAACACAATGCAGTGATGCCTAACTTTACTTGGAGAGCAAATTAGCACCACAAAACGTTATTCCCACTTTGACCTTCTCTATGAGCTGCACCTGAAGCTCCTGCGCTCACATTCTGCATGTTCTCTGTCCATTTATTTGTTGAGGAAAGTTGCTCCAGAAGCAGCAGGAGAGGGGCCGTGTAGGCGCTAATGCTGCTGTGCATTTATGGTAGCCGTAGTTTTGACAGGTTGTATGCGTTTTATTGGCAGGCCGTTTATAATACAAATTAAAAATAATCTCAGGGGCCACCAGAAATCACCTTGAGGGCCGCATTTGGCCCACGGGCTGCATGTTTGACACCCCCGCTCTAAATGTTGTCAGTCTTTATGTTTTTTACAAACCATAAGACAAATAATAGGACAACAAAGTAATTCTGATTCTGATAAGCTCCCAAACTGTACTGAAATCTTCATAGAAGATCATATTAAAATCTAGGCGTTATTTTGGAACCAAATTTATGTTTTAAGAAACAAGTTCAACTAATACAATAAAATTCTACTTTGCCAATTTCAGATACATCAGATTTTTAACTATTGAGGCTTCAGGTGCTTATCTAAATGCAATGATAGTTTTGTTTACTGCATAACAAGTTGGTCACAGGCCTGTAAATCTGTCCTGAGACCACTCCAAGTTCTCTGACAAGAAAAGTCGATTATTTCATCACTGCCATATTCTTGTAAAACATAACATAATAAGTTTTGAAAACTTGATTACTTATAGAAATGTTTGTCTGCTGTATGAGATCATTCATAATACTGCTGCTCCTCCGCTTAAAAAGTTAATTTCGCTGAGCTCTGAAACAACATCTCGATCCACTTAGTTGACTGTATATTGTAAGGCAAGGCAAGGCAAGTTTATTTGTAGAGCACAATTCATACACAAGGCAATTCAAAGTGCTTTACATAACAGAAAAAGTTGCATTAAAAGAGAACAGTGCAGATCTTTCAGTCGTATGCACGTCTAAACAGAAATGTTTTTAGCCTGGATTTAAACATTGTCAGAGTGGAGGCCTGTCTCACATCTTCAGGGAGACTGTTCCAGATTTTAGCTGCAAAAAACTGAAACGCTGATTCCCTGTTTAGTCCTGACTCTGGGCACCAGCAGGAGGCCGGTCCATGTTTAGTCCTGACTCTAGGCACCAGCAGGAGGCCGGTCCATGTTTAGTCCTGACTCTGGGCACCAGCAGGAGGCCGGTCCCTGAGGTCCTCAGAGTGCGAGATGGTTCATATGGCACTAACATGTCAGAGATGTAGTTTGGTGCTTTGAGAGAACACAAGCAGAGCTGCTTTAAAGTCTATTCTCTGAGCCACAGGAAGCCAGTGCAGAGACCTGAGCACAGACTAATGTGGTCGTACTTCCTGGTTCTAGTCAAAACTCTGGATGGTTCTGGATGTACTGCAGCTGTTTTACAGCTCGTTTGGAGAGGCCAGTGAACAGGCCGTTACAGTAGTCTAACCTACTAAAGACAAATGCATGGATAAGTCTCTCCAAGTCTGGTTTAGACACTATACCTTTCATTTTGGCAATGTTTTTTAGGTGGTAAAAGGCTGTTGATGTTATTGATTTGATGTGTCTTTCAAAGTTCAGGTCTGAGTCCATTATTACCCCCAGATTTCTAACTCGATGTGTAGGTTTTAGAGCGAGAGACTGGAGGTGACTGCTCACACTTTCTCTCTGTTTCTGCCAAAGACGATGATTGAGTTTAGCTGGAGAAAGTTGTTTTTCATCCACCACTGATCTGTTGGATGCAGTGACAGAGTGAATCCACTGGTCCATATTCACCTGCCGTCAGTGAGACATAGATCTGAGTGTCGTCTGCGTAGTTGTGATAAGACACATTAGTGCTGTGTATTAACTGACCTAAGGGCAGTATGTAGAGGTGGAACAGAAGGGGTGCAAGGATTGACCCTTGGGGCACCCCACAGGTCAAGCTCATGTGGTCTGAGACACAGTTACCAATCTCAACAAAGTACTCTCTGTCCTCAAGGTAGGACTTCATCCAATTTAGGGCGGTGCCAGTGATGCCCACCCAGTCCTCTAGTCTCTGTAGGAGGATCCCATGATCGACAGTGTCAAAAGCAGCGCTCAGATCTAACAGAATTAAGACTGAGGCTTTGCCCGCGTCAGTGTAACTATGTGAGTGAGTGGTGTTAACAAAGTGCTCAGAACAGACTTTAGAAATCTGGTGGGTAACACATGGAGGCAGCATGTAGAAGAACTCAGACTGGTGATGATCTCTTGGACAGTTTTGTCAGTTACAGGTGCAAACTGAGTCAGCTCTAAATGTGTAGGTGGTTTTAGGGTTATTATTTGCACTGTGGAATTTATGGCATTTTTATGTCCTGAACCTTGTCACTAAAGAATACTGTAAACTCATTGCACTTAGCTGTGGAAATTAGTTCTAACGGCAGCTGAACTGGAGGGTCTGTTAAACTGTTTACTGTTGCAAACAGGACACATGAGTTATTACTGCAATTTTCAATTATTTCCCTTGTTTTACATAAAATGAGGTTGTACATGTACAACCTTTCTCTATAAATCTCTTTATGAATCTGGAGCTTTGACTTGAGCCATTTTCGCTCTGCCCTGCGGGACTCCCTTTTCTGTGCCCTGACTGACTCATTATTCCTCCATGGCACCTTCTGCTTATTTTTAACCTTCGTAGGAGCAATGGTGTCCAGAATATTCAAGACATTAGATGTAACAGAATTTAAAAAATCGTCAACATTTGAACATGATGGATTTTCCAAGTTTATCATTTCCACAAAGAGTGCGCTTTTGGAAAGGAAAATGTATTTATTGCGTTTCAAGTTTGTCTCTCTTGCGGCCCTTGACCAGCTCTAATTTTCTAAATTCAGCCCCCTCTCAAAATGAGTTTGACACCCATGATTAGACTATGGAGGGAGACTGTTTTAATTCCATTTTAAAAGCCAAATACTCAAATAATGAAAACATCCCAAAAGACAACCTCTGGGTAACTATTATATCTCTTAAAAACTGCATAGACACCTCCAACCTTTTTGTTTTCGCGTGTTTCAGATTCAAACTTGAAGTTACATAAGGATCTGTCAGCGCCCTCACTCCACCTCTGCACAGATGTGGGCCCTTTCCCTTGAACAGGGCCTCTCGTTTCCAGAACAGATAGAAGTTCTCTATGTAGTGCAATCCTCTAGGTGCACACTCTTTGGACAGCCAAGTGTTCAATTGAAGCAGGCGGCTGAACTTGTTGATCTTCCTGTTGATATTTGATATTATGATATTATTCGATATTAAGAGGTCCACTGATGAATGTCTTGATTTCTACTTTATCAAGTTCCTGAAATAGCCTCATGAAATCTGTTCTGCCTATTGTAAAGATTTTGATTATTTTTTACTATTAAATGGGTTTGTAAATTGGCCTACAGCGCCCTCGTGCGGTTGCGCAGTGCTAATGTTTTCTTGGTAGAGTGCATGTAAAGTCCAAGATGGCTGAATGCGGAGTTTCTTGTGTTTGTGAGCCAGTGTTCCTTTGAAGCGGTTTTTGCTTTGGACAATATTTGTCCTTTTACGGTTGGTCTAAGAGGACAATGGTTGATGACCATTCTTCAATAAATCCACAAAATCAACAACGTCTGTTTATTGAAGCGCCGTTAACTCGCAGTCTAGCCCTGCAAAAGCGGTAACTTGGGGCGAGGACAGCATAAAATCCTTTTTCAAAACTTCAGTTTGCTCCTTTCGAATGTCCACTGCACCCACGTGTACAATCAGCTGTTTAACTCCTCTGTGTGTGGACCGTACTTTGGGAAGCAGTGACGTAATCTCAGAAACTGTGCTGCTGAGGAAACAGTACGTTTCATTCTTCCATGTGTGACTCCACTGATAGCACCGTCTCCATCAAGAGTGTGTCACTGTCCCTGACGTTTGGCACAGACTGTCTGTCTTTCTGCTGCTTTTTATCAACATCATGGTGGCTACAGTTTTCTCGTTCTGTAAATTCAGTCTCTGATAGTGGTAAGAATCTGTTTGTAAGCTGTATAGCAGGCGACAGCTTTGTATCGTTTTGGTTTTGCACCGAGTTTGACCCAAGATGCAGCCGGCTGGTCTTTACCCAGTTTTGGGAGAGACACAGAGTTAAAAGTAGCTTTTCTTGACTTAAGTCAAGAAAAGACTTAAGTTAAAAGTAGCTTTTCTTGAAAGAAATGTAGACTTCTTACCCCACGGTGACACTGGAATTGTATCGTGAAGTCCTTTTTCAGATTCTAAAGCGAATATCCGTGCCTGTAGCTCAATTATTTCATGTTGATATTTCCGACAGCATTCACAAGCCTGTGACATGTCTTTCCCCAGACATGTCGCTGGCTCGTCAGATAGTTTGTTAAAAATGGAAAAAATTATCTTAAAATCCTTGGTTTCCTTCGAAAAGTCATAATTCAAGATTTATAGAGGACAAAAAATTATTTTAAATAAATAAATAAGGAAACAGCTGTAGCTAGTAAGAGCAGCAAGGAAAAGCGTCTGCACTCTTCAGTAACAGGAAGTGAATTGTACACTGTCCCTGTTTCATTAAATAAATAAACCTAACTAGACTAAACATGACAGATGATTTGTTGAGAGAACTTGTTATTTCACATCCTTAGTTTAAAGCTCCAACTACATATGCTCAGTAAGAACTCAGTAAGAAAATGTACGGGGTTTTGGGTGCCTATTAGGTGGAAAAGCGCTCTATAAATAAAAATTCTTCTTCTTCTTCTTTCCCAGTCTCCTCATGGCAGCCATCTTAAGCCACATAGGTGGCACTGAAGGTTAGTCTATTTTCTACTGATGTAAGTCAAAAGTTATATCAGTGGCTATGTCTTTCTATGACCATTTTATACTCCTGGTGTAAGATATTTGTCCAAATAATTATATTAAAATCAATTCACTTTGTTAGTTTAAACATAAGATACAGGCCTGAGTAAGTGACTATGTGATCCCATAAAACAGTGAACAGTAAAACTACTAAAAGCTACATAATACGAATTGATTACATTCACAATAGTTTTACAGGTAAATTATACTTTAACTTCAAAAACACATTTTGTGAATTGCTGTAAACAGTTTTTCTGCCTCTCCCCCAGAGCAGATACAAATGCAAAGATTAAAGCCGCAAAGCGGCGATGGTGGCCCTCGCCCCGCACGCGACTGCCTTCCCACGCAGCCTCGGCCGGTCCCAAACCGTCCCGGGGTGCCGTCCTCCTCCTCTGAGCGCCACTGGGCCCCGTGACTTCCCCACTCACACCGGCGGTGTCCCCATAGAAGTGCATTGGCGGGCGCTGCTCTCCCAAAAGTGGCAAAACCGCCAAAACACGGCTCGATGTAATTGACTTTTTTCGATCGAAATCCTCTAAGTAACGCGCCTGCCGAAGTTTCACTGACTTTGCTCGAAATAATTTTGGCCTCTCCATATACTTGTGCCATGTCTCATTGAAAATGAATAGGAACAATGCATGGGCCCCGATGCCAAACGATCCAAAATAGGACATCGATATAATTAACATTATTGCAAAGTTTGGCACTCAAAAACCGATAACAAAAATTTATGGCAATCCGAAAATGTTGGTACTTTTACATGACCAGCAGGGGGCGCTATACTGAAAAGTGCTCATGTGCTCCTGAGTCTGTTCTGTTTAATATTTGATTCGGCATTTGTGGTTACAGTTTGTGCTCTGTACGGCAATGTCTGTGGCTTGGAGAATAATATTAAGAAACAGGAAATGAAGGCGATTTGCAATGGCTTAACCATGGCTATACCAGAACGCTATCATCAAAACTTGGTTTTTAATCGACTTCAATGCGCCCTGATCTGGAACGTGTATGTTAGACTGAAACCTAGACCCTTTTTGCAATGGAAAAAAAACTTAAAGTGGCGCCTAAAATTACATTCAATATGGCCGCCATGCCGCTTTGTCTGATCACTGCGCACCAATTATGTTTTAGGGTCGTCTTTATGTGTACTATCACTGTGGCAAATTTCATAGGCCTCCTCCAAAATAAATGTGTCTCCCTTTCCATAGGCCTGACCCAACAGGTGGCGCTGTAGAGGCTGTATTTGAGTTGCATGTAAAATGGTGTTATGGTCATGTTCCTAAAAAGGAGTCACTGTATTAAGTTTGGTGGCTGTTACTCACTGTTTAGTGGCTTTTTGCTCTATCTTTGAGTGATGAGAGTCTCACTCCCATAGAGAATGCATGGGAGCTCTGGAGGGCTCTAGAGGCAAAGTGTGAAAATAGGCCATGGGTCTCATTGACTTTTTGCTTCTTATATAGCAAAGAATCATCTCCCAAGATTTGGTGTCAATCGGACAATCTGGACACTTTTTAAGTGAACTGTAGGGGGCGCTATAGTTATTAGTGGTCCTGTGCTCCCTGGTCTATTTTGTGTAATATTCACTTGTCCATCATTGGTGGCAATTTGAGCTCTGTAGGCACAGTCCACGCCTCTGAGGGATAAGCACAAAACAGGAAAATGATGGCGATATTTGACAGGAAGGCACGCAAACCCTAAGAGATATCTCCAAAAATTGTTTTTTTATTGAATTTCAATGCGCCCTGATCAGAACGGTATGTTAGACTGATCTAGGCCCAAAAACCTAGGACCCTTGCAATGGAAAAAAAAAACGAAAAGTGGGGTCTAAAATTAAAATCAATATGGCCGCTTTGTCGCTTGTTCTAAGCACTGCGACCAATTATGTTTTAGGTCGTCTTTATGTGTGCTATCACTGTGCCAAATTTCATAGGCCTCCAAACTAAATGCATCTCCTTCCATAGGCCTGATACAACAGGTGGCGCTTGTAGAGCCTGTATTTGACTTGCATGTAAAATGGTGTTATGGGGAATTGATTTTCCTTAACAGGAGTCACTGTATTAAGCTTGGTGGCTGTTACTCACTGTTTAGTGGCTTTTTGCTGCATCTTTTGTGTAAAGAGAGCATATTCTCCCATACAGAATGATTAGGAGCTCTGGAGGCCCTGGAGGTCCCTAGAGGCAAAAGTGTGGAAGAATAGGCCATGGGTCTCATTGGCTTTTCTGATCAGTAGGCCATCTAGGAATTGTGTGCAAATTTTCAAAAATAAAAGTCAAAGTAATTGTTTTTTTCTCTCCCATTGTAATTTAGTGCGCTCTACAGGTGGCGCCTGAGAGGTTGATTGTTATTGTGCGCACATAAATGGATTCAGCTGCTTGACGCTTACGGTGTTTCAAATTTCATGTCGATCGGAGAATGCGCAAAGGCGAGGAGCTATTTAAATGATTTTGTGAGTACTTTGCGCCCTCTGGTGGCCAACGGTGATAAATGCACCATATCACTAATTCAGTTTTTTCATGGCGCCCTACACTGACATATTCCCAAGTTTGGTCAAAATCGACAATGTTGACTTTTCACTTAATAGGTAGGGGCGCTAGCGAGTACTTTTTTTATTCATTTTTTAATGCATTACATTCAGATCATAATTACGCACTTCGTGACTGAAATTACAGCTCTGTCAGTCCAAGCGCAGCCGTGACATGCGATCGAAAACAGGAAACGGCGCCGATGGCGAGCCGCATAAACCATTTGAGATATCCGAATAAAAGTGGATAACTATTGAATTTTAATCCGTAGATCGCTCACGATATGCCAGACCCATGTCGACCAAAACCCTAGGACTGTTTGGAGCTCAAAAAGTCAAACTGGCGTGGGCGACTTCGTCCAATATGGCCGCTGCGGCGCTTGGTCCGAGGGCCGCGCTCCACGTCATGTTTTGCTCGGTTCACTGTTCTCTATCACTGTTCTGAGTTTCGCGCGCTGCCGGGCTATTTTTGCTCGCCCCATTTCCCATAGGGTCCGATTCGGCCGGGTGCTGTTCGCTCGGGCCGGTCGACATGTTCGATACACGCTTAAATTTTTCGCTGGCCGGTCGCGATAATACCCCTATGTCAGACTTTTCGTGCATGTTTACTGGGCCAAAATTGGGCCGATAGGTGGTGAAAAAAATAATAAACGAGAAGAAACCGACGAAACACAATGTCCCTCGCCATTACTGGCGAGGGCCAAAAAGCTAAACAACAATGGTCAGGACCAGCCCGGCTGACAAATGTGGAATAACAAGAAGAAGGTGAGTTTTGATTTGTAACTATATTTTCATGTGATGTTTGTCCACAAAAGACATTTAAGCCTCATTTTAAACCTTTTCAAAGAAAAATCAAGAAAAGGGTAACTAAAATCTATGAGCACATTTATATATATTTGTTTCTTTGTGTCCTGTTGTGCACGTGATTTTCTCCACTCTGAGATAACTTTGGTGGTCTTGGACTTGGAATAAGTGTCCCAATCAAGACACGTGGGGAGGCCCACGTGGAGAGTGAGGTCTGGGCCTCTCTGCTTGGACTTGGCTTTGGATAAAGTAGAAAACAAAGTATTTTTTATTCATTCATTTTTTCATTTTCTACCGCTTATTCCTGTTCCCGGGGTCGCGGGTCACCAAGTATTTTTTAGAAGTAGTAAATTCTCTGTGTCATTTTTCCACATCAGTGTTTTAATGCATCTTATATTCCCTGAGAGTGACAATGCAATTCAAGCAGGTATTACTACTACTACTACTACTACATTAATGTAACCAGTAATATACTGACTATGTTAATCCATCTTTGTCTTTGCTCATAGATATGCCATAGCTCTTATAGAGCTCTGTCTTTGATGGTCATTTCTTGATCTCCTGAACACTTGTCTGGTGAGTAGATTAACTCACACATTACAGCAGGCTGCACAACTAAATATATCACAATAACAGCAAGCCCCTGCCTCTGACAGAAATGTACTTTTTTTTAAATGTTGAAAAGGGCAGATTGTATTCTTGGTTTTCCTTATTTATACTAGTTTATGTTTTTATATTAATAGAACTGGAATTATTGTGCCATAAATAGGGCTACAAAGATTATTGAGAAAAGTCGACTCCAATTGTAATGTTGTCTATTCAGACGCTAAAACACTTGTCTTGAATATATTATCCTGACCGTTCTTCCAGAACACTGAAGAAGAAGAACACCATGTAAAGAGGATGAAGATATCAACCATCAATGAAGATGCTGATGTCACATTCAGACAACAGGTTCTTTGCTGTTACTTGTTATGGACAATGTAAGTGGCTCAACACACACTCAGCACATGGATAGAAAACGCTGGAAACATTTTAAAATATGTAATGAGTCTTAATAATATGTAATAAATAATGTATAATGTATTATTATACAGAAAATGCACATTCATAATGTTGCATCAGTCGATGTATGCAACTATGCAACAAACTTTATTAATTGCTGCAAAATAAGTGTAGTTAAGTGCATGTGGAGGTGTA
>CM033625.1:37093346-37488346 GCA_019453435.1 Rhinogobius similis
TGACCTTGTGGAGTATCTTTTGGCTCCTCATAACAGTTACAGTACTTCACTAAACAGTGTTGTAACATGCCATTCTGAGCACAGTAATAACTGCCTCCAGATATTAGTCCTGGATGACAGACATGAAAAATGGACTGACAAAAAGCAATCACAGGGAAATGATTTGGATTTGTGTCAAACCCTCCAGGCACTGACTTGTTCCTGCTGACACCCAGTGCATACAGATGAGAGGTGCCCTGCAGACGAGAGGGCCCTTCACACACACGAGAGGGAACGTCACACAGACGAGGGCCCTTCACACAGACGAGGGCCCTTCACACAGACGAGGGCCCTTCACACAGACGAGGGCCCTTCATACAGACGAGGATCCCTCAAATGTGTAGCCCTTCACACAGACGAGAGGGCCCTTCACACAGACAAGAGGGCCCGTCACACAGACGAGAGGGCCCTTCACACCAGAGATGGGGACTTGAGACTCTGACTCAGACTCGAGTCGGACTTAAGTCCCTGTTTTCAGAGACTCGCGACTCGACTCGGACTCGTACCTAAAGACTTGAGACTTGATTCGGACTTGTGATTTAAGACTCGTGAACATTACGAGTCATGTTCAATGGGTCTCCACATTTTCCGTTTCCGTTCCATTTTCCGTTGGAGGGCTGGGCCGGGCCGTGTCGGGCTCGGGCCAGGGGGCCCTAGAGGTCACTTGCGTAACGCGCTCCGCGGCAGCGCAGCCAGCTCTTGTTTTCCTACCATGCTTTGTCCACCTTCCTGTTTAGTGACGTTTTCACTGGACTGTCACATGTGTTTATCGTGTTATCGGACGTGATGAAGCTATGGTGCTATTCATCTAAGCGGGACTCGTGCGCTCTGTGAACGACGCAGTTCGTCATTCAAACCCGCTTCTGCCCTTCAGGTCTTCCGCTCCTCACAGCGCCTTTTGCGTGCGCTCCCTGTCCACATCCTCCAGACAGTTTCACTCAGATTATGGAGAAAAGTCCCACCTGAGGCTGGGCCTCATGGCTCCTGTCAGTCCACGCCTTTTACTCTCTCTCTCTTCACAAAATCACTGAGTGCTCTGGCTCACTGCCTTGACGAGAAGAGCTCAACCTCTAACTCATCCTGACTAACTCATCCTAACTACCTTGTGCTAACTAACTTGTCCCAGACAAGGACCGAGATGTGTCTAATACTAATTTTCTCTATAACCTGCGGAGCCTGACCTGCAACTCCAGTTTTATGTACATTTCTAAGCATGTTTTCATGTACAATTTTAAGTGTTTTAGTTTATATACATTGCAAGACGAGAGGGCCCTTCACACAGACAAGAGGGCCCTTCACACAGACGAGAGGGCCTTTCACACAGACAAGAGGGCCCTTCACACAGACGAGAGGGCCCTTCACACAGACAAGAGGGCCCTTCACACAGACGAGAGGGCCCTTCACACAGACAAGAGGGCCCTTCACACAGACGAGAGGGCCCTTCACACAGACAAGAGGGCCCTTCACACAGACAAGAGGGCCCTTCATAGACAAGGGCCCTTCACACAGACGAGGGCCCTTCATACAGACGAGGATCCCTCAAATGTGTAGCCCTTCACACAGACGAGAGGGCCCTTCACACAGACAAGAGGGCCCGTCACACCAGAGATGGGGACTTGAGACTCGGACTCGGACTCGAGTCGGACTTAAGTCCCTGTTTTCAGAGACTCGCGACTCGACTCGAACTCGTACCTAAAGACTTGAGACTTGATTCGGACTTGTGATTTAAGACTCGTGAACATTACGAGTCATGTTCAATGGGTCCCCACATTTTCCGTTTCCGTTCCATTTTCCGTTGGAGGGCTGGGCCGGGCCGTGTCGGGCTCGGGCCAGGGGGCCCTAGAGGTCACTTGCTTAACGCGCTCCGCGGCAGCGCAGCCAGCTCTTGTTTTCCTACCATGCTTTGTCCGCCTTCCTGTTTAGTGACGTTTTCACTGGACTGTCACATGTGTTTATCGTGTTATCGGACGTGATGAAGCTATGGTGCTATTCATCTAAGCGGGACTCGTGCGCTCTGTGAACGACGCAGTTCGTCATTCAAACCCGCTTCTGCCCTTCAGGTGTTCCGCTCCTCACAGCGCCTTTTGCGTGCGCTCCCTGTCCACATCCTCCAGACAGTTTCACTCAGATTATGGAGAAAAGTCCCACCTGAGGCTGGGCCTCATGGCTCCTGTCAGTCCACGCCTTTTACTCTCTCTCTCTTCACAAAATCACAGAGTGCTCTGGCTCACTGCCTTGACGAGAAGAGCTCAACCTCTAACTCATCCTGACTAACTCATCCTAACTACCTTGTGCTAACTAACTTGTCCCAGACAAGGACCGAGATGTGTCTAATACTAATTTTCTCTATAACCTGCGGAGCCTGACCTGCAACTCCAGTTTTATGTACATTTCTAAGCATGTTTTCATGTACAATTTTAAGTGTTTTAGTTTATATACATTGCAAGACGAGAGGGCCCTTCACACAGACAAGAGGGCCCTTCACACAGACGAGAGGGCCTTTCACACAGACAAGAGGGCCCTTCACACAGACAAGAGGGCCCTTCATAGACAAGGGCCCTTCACACAGACGAGGGCCCTTCATACAGACGAGGATCCCTCACATGTGTACCCCTTCACATACCTGTAGCATGTGCACACCTGCAGAGTGTGCACACCTACAAACAAAAAAATTGCAACTTTTAGAAAACAAACAATATATATTCTGTCTCCATATGAACATAATGTATGACACAAGTGGATTATTATTTTACATTTTGGATGCTTTGAATTGCAAAAGGAACAAGTCCTCTGACCTCCTGTATTATCATACCTCAATTACTTGCTACATACAAAATACATATACAATACATATTGTGTTTCTTTTAATTTATTAAAAGGGGACTGATAAAGAATGAGCCGTTCACCTCCATTGACCTGATGTGTTCAGAGTTAACTTGTGTGAACAAGCAGCAAATATTCACCCATAATTCATATGTCCATGTCTAATGTATAGAATGTAATGTTCTTAATGTTTTACAATAACACGGGCTGTGTTTGGCTGGGGCCTGGTTTATATTAAGTCTCAGTGTTGCAGTTAAGGTATGATAATGTTTGTGTCTGTGCTGGAGAGCAGAGAATGGCCATGGCGTTGGTCCACATGTGAACACAAAAGTGCTGAGGAGGTGGAACAATGAGGAAAAAAGCCCCTGTCTAAAGCTGTTCAACTGAAGGCTTTTCCATTCACAAAGTACAGTTGGGCTTTTATGGCTGGAATCAGTGGTTGCTTTGGTAACCAGTCAGCGGGCTCCCCCAGTTCTGCTTGCCAAACTTTAAAGGATCATTTTTTGTGCCTGATTTGAGGATTCTGGTGCAGTAGTGAAATTCAAACAGCAGATGTGTGTTTTTGTGGAAAAATAAAGCAAAGAAGATAAAGAGGCCCCGAGGAGGAGCTCACATGTGGCTCACCAGACGCAGAATCTGCACATATGCGTCTACGTGGCTGATAAAGATAATGACAATGCATTAACCTTGTGCTTTTCTGGATATTCTGAGTCACTACTAACAAATCAAACTCCAGCAGTGTTAAGCTACTTTTGCAGCCACAGCTGCCTGGAGGCAGGTAGAGAGAAATTAAATCACACCAATAATTCAAACAAAAGCAAGCTGGGAGCTCTTGACTGATAAAAACATATATTTGAAAGAATACAACTCGAGTAAAGTTTAGTTTATGCCACACCTGCTTGTATTTATTTATTTTTAGAAAGGACAGTGCATATTAATGAACATTTGATTCATATGTAAATGTGCCAGTATTTAGCCACAGACTAGTCTCCATCTGTTGTCCCTAGACAGACTGAGACACATCAACAGTACAGAAAAAAAAATTAAAAAAATAAAAAATTTTGAATTGAGAAAATATTCTTAAATTTCTCAACATTGTTCTAGTGTATAAAATTATTCATGGACTGCAAGCATTTATCCACCTTAAAGACAGTGTTACCACACAAGCCAAAGCAGAGGCAACTGTGACGTTCCTTTTCTAAAAACAGAAAAGAGAGATTGTCTTCTGATCCGAAAGGTCAATGGTTCGAATCCCGCTCCTGACATAAACATCCTTGGTTGAGCGGTCAGATCCACTGACCCACAGGTTGGCGGTGCAATTGCTCCTGTAAGTGAATACTGCCGTTGTCTGTGGGCAAGACACTTAACCCGCCTTACCCCCAGTGTCTGCATACTCTGGTGAGTGAATGGGTGAATAGTTCCTTGATGTAAAGCGCTTTGAGTGCCTCGAAGGTGGAAAAGCGCTATATAAATGTGACCATTTACCATTTACAATGATGTTTTAACTGCTGCTTCTGCTTTTACTAATGTTTATTAATTAACTAATATCTGTGAGGTTTTTAACTTTATTTGCTTTTCTTTTATGGCCGACTGTTCTAACATCAACCTACCATGGGACTACTGATAGAAATGAGCCTTTATGGATAAATCTGCCACATTTACATGTGATCATGTCAGATTAGTATGCACTGTCCCATTTCAAATAAACAAATAAATAAATAACAAAAGCACATTAGACCACAGACAGTAACTTCACACGGGGTATACACATAAAACAAGAGAAGACTGAACACATTACAGGGAAGGACAAGAGAGATTCACAAAAAAAAACACGTACATTAAAAATCCTGACCATGCCTAGCACAAACATCTGGAGATGGTCCCAGGGCGACCACTTGCTCCTGAGGATTTGCCCCAGTGGCATTGAAGGATGGGTCAAATGCAGAAGACAAATTTCCCTACGAGGACAATAGTGTACCATGTACCACAAGCATGTTTACAGCACGTGTCATGTATGTTCAATAACAGGCTCTGTCCACCAAACAAGACAATCATAGTCATCCCCTTCTGTGTTCATGATTTTTTCTTCTTCTTCTGAAGTTCTGTGACTCTGTGACGTTAGACTTTTATCTGAGTTTTGTTTTAACGCAATCTGAACAAAATAAACTGAGCTGAGCTGATTTGTGCTGTTAAACAACTCCATTTCTTTCAAATTGAGGGGCTGCAGACATTTTATCAACTGTAAAACTGAAAAACTGATGAAAGGTAGCGACGCAGGAGAGTCTGATGGTGGATAAGAAGCCCTCAACAGCTCAAAGACATTCACGCTGTCCTGCAGGCTCAGGGTGCATCAGTGTCAGCACCAACTATCAGTCGAAATTTGAATGAACTCATACTCTATGGCCGGAGACCCAGGCAGACCCCATTACTGACACGAGACATAAAAACAAGACTGCATCCATCCATCCAGACTTCCCTTTGCACGCACACTACCTCCAGCTCTTCCAGGGGGATCCCAAGGCGTTCCGAGGCCAGCCGAGGGACTTAGTCCCTCCGGCGTGTCCTGAGTCTTCCCTGGGGCCTCCTCCCAGTGGGACATGGGTCTGCCAGCAGGACAATGACCCCAAACATACTTCAAAAAACCAGAAATGAATGACAACAACGCTGGAGAGTTCTGAAGTGGCCAGTAATGAGCTTAAAATTGCTGTTTGAAATGATGCATTTTCTGGAAAAAATCCAGGGATGCCGACACCGTCGGCCCTGACTATATACCTGTAGATAAAATGGAAAACGATTGTGGGTTCAACATTTTTCTGAGAAGGAATTGAGTAAAACCTAAATCATCAGAATTTTGCCTTCCTCAAAAATGCAAAGAGTCAATATTTCATTTCACTGTCATTTTATACACACAATGAGATACTATTTCACAGAACGCCCTAAAATCAGTGGTATCAACATAATATATGAATACCGTATTTACAGCAGCAGATGAAGGCCCATCTCTAGCTGCGGTTACATCCTCACAAACACACAGAGTGACTCCAGAAGAGCCACCACTCACACGAATGCTTCTACTTTGACAAAACCACCTGGAGTTTCCACATTTTGTGATATTCACTGATATTGATTGATATATTTGGAAGAGAGGTTTCCAAGTCTGGCTTAAAATGAAACAAATCTGTAGATGCCGTGAGCTCCATCTTCCCCACGTGAAAATACTGCAACAAAGTCATTCTTGAGTTAGGTAACACTTACGCCTTCTTGCCACAGATGGCGCCCTTGTACCAGTTGCGACAGGTGCTGAAGTATTTCTTCTTGGTGCCCATGACCTGCTGCAGAGCACACATGTTGGGCCTAAGAAGAGAAGATCCACAATGAGACACGTCCACAGTGAGACACAGAGAGACATGTCCATAGAGAGACACATCCACAGAGTGACACGTCCACAGAGAGACACGTCCACAGAGAGACACATGCACAGAGAGTCACGTCCACAGAGAGACACATGCACAGAGAGACACGTCCACAGAGAGACACATGCACAGAGAGACACGTCCACAGAGAGACACATGCACAGAGAGACACGTCCACAGAGAGACACATGCACAGAGAGACACGTCCACAGAGAGACACATGCACAGAGAGACACGTCCACAGAGAGACACATGCACAGAGAGACACGTCCACAGAGAGACACATGCACAGAGAGACACGTCCACAGAGAGACACATGCACAGAGAGACACGTCCACAGAGAAGAGAGACACATGCACAGAGAGACACGTCCACAGAGAGACACATGCACAGAGAGACACGTCCACAGAGAGACACAGAGTCCACAGAGAAGAGAGACACAGTGAGACACGTCCACAGTGAGACACAGATACAGGTCCACAGAGAGACACGTCCACAGAGAGACACACCCACAGAGAGACATGTCCACAGTGACACACAGAGAGAAATGTCCATAGAGAGACACATCCACAGAGTGACACATCCACAGAGAGACAAAGAGAGTCACGTCCACAGTGAGACACAGAGTGACACATCCACAGAGAGACACATCCACAGAGTGACACGTCCACAGAGATGAGAGACACAGTGAGACATGTCCACAGTGAGACACAGAGAGACACATCCACAGAGTGACACGTCCACAGAGAGACACGTCCACAGAGTCACGTGCACAGAGAGTCCACGAGAGACACGTCCACAGTGAGACACAGAGAGAAATGTCCATAGAGAGACACATCCACAGAGTGACACCTCCACAGAGCGACACGTCCACAGTGAGACACAGAGAGACACGTCCACAGAGAGACACTCCACAGAGAGACACGTGCACAGAGAGACATATAGAGACACAGAGTGAGATGTCCACAGAGAGTCACACAGAGACACATACACAGTGAAACACAGAGAGGCATGTCATATTGACCAGTAAAATCACTAACTATCATTTGGCAAAACTATAATTAAATTGTTCAGAAAAAATATCCAAATAAGTCAAGAAGGGTCTGGCTGCAGCCGATGGGCTGTTGAGTGGAGCTCCACTAGATCCACATCTGGTTTGGTTTAATACTCAACTATCAGCCCCTATCTCTAATCCAAACCCTAGCATTATCCAACCATGTAGCAATCGTTAATTAATAAATGAGTCCTGTTTTCTTTTTTAAATTGATTTAGCTTTTAGCTACATATGTGATGGAGTGGAGCTCCACTCAGCTGCCAATGGTGGCAGACCTCCATTCCAAAGCTAGACTCTCTTGAATAAGCCTGTTTTCTCTTCACTTTTGCACGCTGAAGCTTGGCTGGAAGTCACAGTGTGTTTTTGTGGCATCTACGGGCCGCCGAGCAGTACTGCAGCTCAGACAACTATGCTTCCATCAGGTCCTGTCTCGTCATTCAGTTCTATTTCCTTGTATCAGAGGCCCAACCACACTTTTACGCCCGCGGAGGAGATCAGCATGTTACACAAGTGTACTGAGGACCACACCAGGCTCATACAGTAATGAAGGACTGAATAAAACAACCAGAGACGTCTCCTGCTTGTGCGTTTGAGGGCAAACTGCACATGTGCAGCAGGACGGCAACAACAGCGCAAACTTTAGCTTCAAGTCATTGTTTGTAGCTGAGGTTATGTTCACGTTTGTCATGATTAGATGTTACTTAGAAGTTCAGACAGTCTTTTAATCAGATAGAGAGCTAGTTTGTGTGTAATGAAGGAACAGACGAAGCAGAGCAGAGTTAGCAGAGGAGTGTCCGTCTGTGAGTGAAGGTTTTGTGAGGCTAAAACAGCAATAAAGGAAAAACGGGACTTGATGAGTGAATGAGTGAATCTGTGGCTGTTGTGGACAAACTACACTTCATGGAAATGCAGGACTTTCAGGAAAGACGTGCTTTCATTTGCATCACCTGGGAGTGACAGGAGAGTTTTATCTTGGCTGGTTTAACACAGGACTGTTTTTTATTAATGTGGCGTTTGTGGCACATTAGGCCACAAACAACATGCGTAATTTACTCAATAAAATAAGTGTACCTATCTGAGC
The DNA here is from genome assembly GCA_019453435.1 of Rhinogobius similis. Classification (NCBI taxonomy): domain Eukaryota; kingdom Metazoa; phylum Chordata; class Actinopteri; order Gobiiformes; family Gobiidae; genus Rhinogobius; species Rhinogobius similis. The sequence goes on from CM033625.1 coordinate 37,101,757, forward strand.
ATCTCTCCATAAAAGTGAGTTTTGTGTTGTAAGGGAAACACACCTGTAGTAGAGCTGTCATATGTCACTTCGTTAAATGTTTTTGGTGCACAAATGGTAAAATATACTATGTAGCTCTAGGCTAGACTCCAAAATGGTTTAGTCAGTAAGTAGTAACTATATGTGTTTAATATGTCAGTAAAAAAATATGTATATACAAAATTGCAGTGCAATTTGGTTAACACTGTGAACACTGTGAAGAGAGAGAACACTGTGGAGAAAGAACACTGTGAAGAGAGAACACTGTGGAGAGAGAACACTGTGGAGAGAGAACACTGTGGAGAGAGAACACTGTGGAGAGAGAACACTGTGAAGAGAGAGAACACTGTGGAGAGAGAACACTGTGGAGAGAGAACACTGTGGAGAGAGAGAACACTGTGGAGAGAGAGAACACTGTGGAGAGAGAACACTGTGGAGAGAGAGAACACTGTGGAGAGAGAACACTGTGGAGAGAGAACACTGTGGAGAGAGAGAACACTGGAGAGAGAGAACACTGTGGAGAGAGAACACTGTGGAGAGAGAACACTGTGGAGAGAGAACACTGTGGAGAGAGAACACTGTGGAGAGAGAGAACACTGTGGAGAGAGAGAACACTGGAGAGAGAGAACACTGTGGAGAGAGAACACTGGAGAGAGAGAACACTGTGGAGAGAGAGAACACTGTGGAGAGAGAACACTGTGGAGAGAGAGAACACTGTGGAGAGAGAACACTGTGGAGAGAGAGAACACTGGAGAGAGAGAACACTGTGGAGAGAGAGAACACTGGAGAGAGAGAACACTGTGGAGAGAGAACACTGGAGAGAGAGAGAACACTGGGGAGAGAGAACACTGTGAAGAGAGAACACTGTGGAGAGAGAGAACACTGTGGAGAGAGAGAACACTGTGGAGAGAGAACACTGTGGAGAGAGAACACTGTGGAGAGAGAGAACACTGTGGAGAGAGAGAACACTGTGGAGAGAGAACACTGTGGAGAGAGAACACTGTGGAGAGAGAGAACACTGTGGAGAGAGAACACTGTGGAGAGAGAACACTGTGAAGAGAGAGAACACTGTGGAGAGAGAACACTGTGAAGAGAGAACACTCGAGAGAGAGAACACTGTGAAGAGAGAGAACACTGGAGAGAGAGAACACTGTGGAGAGAGAACACTGTGGAGAGAGAGAACACTGGAGAGAGAGAACACTGTGGAGAGAGAGAACACTGGAGAGAGAGAACACTGTGAAGAGAGAACACTGTGGAGAGAGAGAACACTGTGGAGAGAGAACACTGTGGAGAGAACACTGTGAAGAGAGAACACTGTGGAGAGAGAGAACACTGTGAAGAGAGAACACTGTGGAGAGAGAGAACACTGTGAAGAGAGAGAACACTGTGGAGAGAGAGAACACTGGAGAGAGAGAACACTGTGGAGAGAGAGAACACTGTGGAGAGAGAACACTGTGGAGAGAGAACACTGTGGAGAGAGAGAACACTGGAGAGAGAGAACACTGTGGAGAGAGAGAACACTGTGGAGAGAGAACACTGTGGAGAGAGAACATTGTGGAGAAAGAGAAGAATGCCTGGGTTGTATCCACAAATCAGTTTTTCAAGATATGAAAAAGATGAAAATGAGGATTGTAAAACAACAAAGAAAGAACTTCAAACTGTGTAACTCTTAAATCGTAGTGATGACTGAAAAGGACAAACAAACAAGGGCTAAACTGGACTTTAACTTATTTGAGTTATTTCTAATTTTGAGCACTGAGAGTTAAACCCTTTGTCCTGTTCTCGAGATCCGTGCTGTGCTAATGATCATGTCATATACAATGCTGTCCAAATGGGAACAATAATATGAGGCTGACTATTTCTTTTGCAATGAACAAGTTCTAAAATGGTTCATTCAGGACATCTTACTCAAACAATCCAATGAGAATCAAGTTGTGCAGATTCTTCTTACCATTGCAACAGGCAAGTTATTTCACCTAAATTGACCTCACAGTTTCACTGATAAAGCTTGGAAGGAATAACGTGTGAAATCATCATTTACATTTGTGCCCATGGCCATCTTGGAATGTTCCGCAGTATGGCATTAAACTTATCTATCTTGTTTTTATTCAATCACAGGTGATTTATAGCCAATAAAAATACTTTGAAAAACATACATTTTCTCGGTGAGCGCTGTCGTTTCTCCACAGATCTGAGCTGTAAATTAGCATTCTGGTATCTTGTTTCCATCGACAGAAATGTTTAACGTAATACTGTGGAACATTCTAGGCAAAGCAGTCACATCTCCATGGAGACAAGCAGGTGCCAGACCCTCTGCCAGAAACATTACCATTAATAGGACTCAAGTAGAAGCACAAAAATCCAAATGGACTGGTCAAAGTAAAAAAGGATTTGACATTTAAAGCTGGGGTTTCTTTCACACAGTGAAAACCGGACCCTCGCACGTACAAAGCCTGCACAAGCCCTAATCATAAGCATTCAATTTCAGCCACGTGCACAGCTTAAAACAGCTTTTTACACACAAAGTGAAACTGGGGCGGACCACGGATCAATCAGAGCGAATCTTAATTCCAGGTTGACAAGATATAAAACACTTTATTATTAGATGCAGACAGCGCACAGGGGCCTCATTTTTATAATATGAGAGAAAACACAAAAAAGGTGAATTACATTTTTTTTTTTAAGTAATAATAGTATAGTAGTTTCATACATTAATGTATATATATATATATATATATATATATATATATATATATATATATATATATATATATATATATATATATATATATATATATATATCCCTTCTCTTAGAAGTTAAGCTAATTTACCATTCTGTCCCCAAATATAGAGAATAAAAGCAAATAATGCGCTCACCCCTCTTTCCTGGCCCGGATGCGGCTGTGGGCCACGATCTTGTCGTAGGCAGAAGATTCCACATGCTCCAGCAGCGCGCAGAGCACACACGCGGTCAGGACAAGCAGCTTCATCCTGAAAAGACGTCTGCACTTTGAGCCCGAGTCGGTGCGAGCGGGGGCTTTATGCAGCACTCACAGCAGCACAGGGGGAGGGCTCGCACCGCTCAGCACACCGGGAGGATCTCAGGGAGGAGCTGGAGGTACAGGGGCATGGGGAACCTGGAGCAGCTTCCAAGTGGGCGGGGCTTTGAGCTCCATAAAGATTTTCTTATCCAATTTCACAAAAGTACAATTTAGAATAAAATAATGTGACTCTTGTCCTTCATGAATTTATAATAAGAAGCATTACAGATAGAAGGGCTGTTACTGATTTCTTTCATAAACACGTGCTGTATTTGAAGTGTCCGTTTCACTGAACTCAGTGGTCAAGGTGACAGTGGCCTCTTATCAGAAGGTTCAAACACATCTGGAGAATCATTTTACTTTGTCGAGTCCTTTGTTTCTCCCAGTGCACGTGTCCTGCCGTGGTGATCTGGGACAAGACAGCAGCTGCCAAAACATAACAGAAAAACGTTATTATATTTTCATGCTTATTGCACAGATTTGATTTTTTTCAGTTTTTCTGACAGATCATTTAAGAAGCAACTTACTCTGGAATGACTCTGGGGTCTGCGCACAAGAACATGGACTTCAAAGGACACATATTATGCAAATGTGACTTTTTTGAGTCTTTAATTCCATTGTAACAGTGTAGCTTCAGCCACACTTGTTTGAATCCAGTGTCCTCGCCCTTTGAGCCCTTCAAAAACACTTGGATCCAAATTTCCCCGATTTGTGATGTCATTGGTCAAGCGCCGAGATCTGTTGTTTTAATGTCCATAATTAAATTAAATTACGTTTCTTATTGTAACACCCAAAATCACAACAGCAGTTTCCTCGATGGGACGACAATGACGACAAACAGTCATTGGTCAAAATAGAAAAGCAGATCAGACAATGTTCACAGGGATTTAGCAATTGGATGACTGTTCATAAAAGTAAATAAATTATCATGGACTGGTTATGAGCATTTCTGACTCAAATCACCATCGTTACAACTGTGTGCTAACATTAGCATATTGGGGCAAGCTAGGTTTGGTTTCCTCTGCTGCCAGTAGATGGAGCTCTAAGACGATTCCTGATTCGGACTGAGAGAAAGTCATATGTGTTTTTCAATACAAACATTATTTTCAGTTCTAAAACATGAGAAAAGGAAAGGCACAAGAGCCGCTTTAGAGGACAGGAACAAAAGAGATCATGCAGAAGATGTGTCCTTTAAAACCCAGAGGAGCAACCTGGAGTATCTAGTCATTTGTCTCCATGGCGACAAGCAAGTGATGCCACTAACCCAAGTTATAGGTCAGATCTATGGATTGGTGACCCTGCTCTCAATAAGATGCATGTTTTTAAAGGGCTTTTTGTTTTGCAATAAAAACATCTGTAATTTGATAACTACAAGCTGGATATGTGTAATGCCAGATTGTGGAACATTCCAGGCAAAGCAGTAACTTCTCCCTGGAGACAAGCAGGGTGTAAGACTTCAGCTAAAGAGTCCAGAATCCTCCTGAAGTCTAACCTGGTCTGAGCTCTACCCAGTGTTGTCTTTCCATTCCGCCAAACATAGTAAAATGCATTCTTGATTACATGAGTTTTAATAAAATCTCCATTAGTTGCAGTCGTAAATAATGTGGTTGATGTTTGTGGAGATTTGTGCGAGCAGACGTTTTTCCTGAGCCGATGGAAACTCCAGAAGGCAGCTGCAGATCTTCTGACTACTGGAGAAGAATCAAAGATAAACAACACAATAATCTGAGCTCCAACTACTGCCAGACAGCTGAGGCTTGCCCAGCAGTTCCATCTAGTGGTAAAGAGGCGCATAGGTGTCAGCAACTCACAAAACAACATTAAGAGAGGGGAGGTTTAACAGATTAAGACCAGTTGAATCAATGGCATAAGTCCAATTTAGCATATTTCAATTTTAACAAGGTTCCAAATAGAGCTTCAATAAGCAACAAGAAATGGGAGAGAGACAAAAATAGATTGAGTGAACGTTTGATTGAAAATAACAATTCAACTGAAATAGGCTGCTCTGCAGCTGATCAAAAGTTTAGGACCACACCTCAAAAAACCTAAAACCTCCTCAAAAGAGAAATGAAAGTCTCAAACATGAGCTCAGTAATGAGTAGCACCACCGTTATTGTTGATCACTTCAAAAATTGTTTGCAGCGATTGATGCAAGCAATTCTTTTGATGCAATTGATTGATGCAAGCAATTCAATTCTTTTCTTCTTTTTATGACCATGTTTATTTATCCTGTTTTTATTGCATGCACCTATTTCTTTCATTCCTGTCCTAAACTGTGTGTTGCAACAGTGGAATTTCCCCATTGTGGGAAAAATAAAGGATCTCTTATCTTATCTTAATTCACGCATCTACTGTCTGGAACTGTGGTCATTTTTTGTAAACTTCTCTTGCCATCCATCCCCGAATGTTGGATTTAGATCAGGGGAACACACAGGACGGTCCAAAAGAGGGATGTTCTTCTCCTGAAGAAGTCCTTTGTCCTGGGGCTTTGTGAACTGTAGCGTTGTCCTGTTGAAAAACCCAGTGGTTCCACAGACGAGGCCCTCAGTCATGAGGGATGCTCTCTGCAACATCTGCACAGAGCCAGGGGCCCCTGCACCACCTGGAGCTCCATTGTTCCACTGAAGGAAAAAGCCCCCCAGATCTAACGTGGCTCATGCCAGACTGATATGTGTATCACTCTGGACAGGCCCCGTTGATGTCGTTTTGGAAAATGCGTAATGTCATGACGAACATTTGAACTGAAGGTCGCAGCGGCGCTAAAGCGGAACAAGCTGAGAAATAAATAAATCCATTTGAGAGAAAAGCACCGACTTCTTCCTCGTCCTCAAATGCACAAAGCACTTCTATGGCACGTTTTCAAAAGCAAAATAGTTTGTAAATGTGTTGAAACAGGCCGGAGTACGTCTGTCAGCACCGCCATGTTTTTTAGGTTCGTCTATTTGACTTCCGTCTAAACCACAATGCATCCTTTAAAAATACCAGATTTTGTACATTATTGAATGCCATGTCCTCCCAATGATCTTCAATCAGATGTTGCTCGAAATACATGGATAATTACTTCGTAGTTTTAAGTTTTTTACTCTTACTTTTACTTCTTACCACCTCTACTTGAGTAATTTTATTTTGGAATAATAATATTCTTAGTAGGCAGGGTAAGGCAAGTTTATTTAAAGAGCACAAGTCATACACAAAGCAATTTAAAGTATTTTACATAACAGAAAGAATTGCATTAAAATCACAAAACAGCTCAAAACATTCATCAGAAAAAGGTTTATTGCCAATGTCAGTGAACAAAATTCACAAACTATGAACTTGCTTTGGCATAAGGTGCAACATATAACAATCGTAGAAAGGGGTTCAGAGGTTGTCATCCGGACGCCGTTTAAAGATATAAACATATAACAATGAATAAAAAAGTAGCAAACTATGTAAAAGAAGGCACATATAAAATTGGGAATTAAATAAAGTAGAAAATGTACAGTTGGCTAGACAGTAGTGCAAATTTGGCAGTGCAAATAGATAGCTGATTTCATTATATGTTTGTGGCCGTTGTTATAAAGTGTTCATGAGTCCAACGGCAGAGGGAAGTAAGCTGTTCTTGTGGCGGGAGGTTCTGGTCCGGATGGACTGTAGCCTCCTGCCCGAGGGGAGGGGCTCAAATAGTCCATGTCCAAGTGAGAAGGGTCAGCTGTGATCAACCTGCTCGTCCCCGAGTCCTGGAGACGTACAGGTCCTGGACAGATGGAAGGCTGCTAGATTGTTGACAGCAGCAGGATCGTTGGCAGAGAAAGTCTCCTTTAGGAGTATGTTGTACAGAGATCTAGCTCGTGACACCTCCTGCTAAATCTGTACTTTGCACCTTTGTAGCTCTCTCTGTCCCTGGCTCTGAAAGCTGCCTCCTTCTGCTGCCTGAGCTGCCTCAGTTTGGGTGTGAACCAGGGCTTGTCGTTGTTATAAATCACCCTGGTGCGTGTGGGAATGATACTGTCCTCACAGAATTGGATGTATGACGTCACAGTGTCCGTGTACTCATCCAAACCATCTGTGGCAGTTCTGAACACATCCCAGTCTGTAATGTCCAAACACGCACGTAGCTCCTCCACTGCCTCGCTGGTCCACTTCTTAGAAGTCCTCACCACAGGTTTGGAGAGCTTCAGCCTCTGTCTGTGGAGATCAGGTGAACCATGGTGTGATCTGATAAGCCCACACTGTAACAGTGATCCAGCGTGTTCTACTCTCTGGTCGGGCATTTAATGGACTGTACTGTCTGTACTTTGGTAGTTCCTGGCTTAGATTTCCTTTGTTAAAATCCCCAAGGATAAATCAACAAGGAGTCCGGAAAGTCCCGCTCCACACACAGTACCAGTGCATGCAGTGCCTCCTGCACGTTCGCGCTCGGCGGGATGTAAACAGCGGCCAGAATGAATGAAGCGAACTCACCTTGGCGAGTAGAATGGTTTACAGTTAATGAAGAGATATTCCAGATCAGGAGAGCAGTGTTTGGAGATCACAGTCACATTGGAGCACTAGGTGCTGTTGATGAAGAAAAAGACGCCTCCGCCTTTTGTTTTTCCACCTGAGAGAACCCTTTGTCTGTCGGCGCGGAGGAGCTGGAATCCCTCCAGATGTAGCACGCAGACGGGGTGCACTCGCTGACCCACATCTCCATGAAGAACAAAACAGAACAGATCTCTTTAGAATATATACTCCCAGTGACGACGAAAGCTTTTTTCTTTTTTTTTTCCCTTCCTTTTAATTGAAAAACGAAAGTATAATCACATATAAAACCATTTAATGTTGCTAAATAGAAAAAGAGAACCAAGATTTCTCAGGAGAGTTGTCTTCTTCTGCCTGCGTCAGGAAACTTGCAAGGCTGGTTTCCCGCTCAGAGACAGCAGGGGCAGACAGCAGGGGCTTCAAACGCCCCCCGAAAATACATTTACAACCACCACACGGACTTACAAAGACATTTAATAGGTACAAATGTTACTTAGTTCTACTTTAAGAGCTCTTCACGGGTGTAAGAGCACGCTAACACATGATTTATGCACAAAAACAGACAACACAAAGCGCACCAAAACGCCAGGGCATCTGTCAGCTGTGCTATCTTGGATTATAGTTTAGTATAGTAGTATAATAAAAAATACTTCAAAAGAGAAGAGTACAGATAAAATCGTTTAGTATTATGCACAGTTAGACAGACCTGTGTTTAGCCTGGATTTGAATATTGTCAGAGTTTTTTAGATAGAAAAAGGCTGTTGATGCTATTGATTTGATGTGTTGTTTAATTCCAAGATGGCGCCGCTGACGGATGCCCTGGCGTTTTGGTGCGCTCTGTGTTGTTTGTTTTTGTGCGTAAATCGTGTGTCCGCGTGCTCTTACACCCGTGAAGACCTCTTAAACATCAGAACTTCTACCCCCACGAACCTATTTCCAGGTTTTTTAGCGTCTGCTAAATTCTACTCTCCATTCTACTCTCCACATTCGCTTCATTCATTCTGGCCGCTGTTTACATCCCGCCGAGCGCGAACGTGCAGGAGGAACAACGCATGTTGGCGGAGGGGATATTGTGCGCGGAGCGGGACATTCCGGACCCCTTGTTGATTATCCTCGGGGATTTTAACAAGGGTAATCTCAACCAGGAACTACCAAAGTACAGTTTATTAAATGCCCGACCAGAGAGCAGAACACGCTGGATCATTGTTACACTACAGTGAGTGGTTCCCCTCTGTGCGGTTCCTCGTGCTGCCCTAGGTTTCTCAGATCACGCCATGATCCACCTGATCCCCACGTACAGACAGAGGCTGAAGCTCTCCAAACCTGTGGTGAGGACTTCTAAGAAATGGACCAGAGGCAGTGGAGGAGCTACGCGCGTGTTTGGACATTACAGACTGGGATGTGTTCAAAACTTCCACGGATGGTTTGGATGAGTACACGGACGCTGTGACGTCATACATCCAATTCTGTGAGGACAGTATCATTCCCACACGCACCAGGGTGATTTATAACAACGACAAGCCCTGGTTCACACCCAAACTGTGGCAGCTCAGGCAGCAGAAGGAGGCAGCTTTCAGAGCCGAGGACAGAGAGAGCTACAAAGGCGCAAAGTACAGATTTAGCAAGGAGGTGTCAAGAGCTAGATCTCTGTACAACACACTCCTAAAGGAGTCTTTCTCTGCTAACAACCCTTCTGCTGTTTGGTAGGGCTCAGGCAGATAACCAACTACAAGCCCAAAGCCCCCCATGCTGCCGATGACCAGAGACTAGCTGAACAGCTTGCCTCCTTCTATTCACGGCTCGAAATCTCAACCCCCTCCCCCACCCATCTCACTACAATGGACATTTCTGCCAATCCCACCCCGGGTCCCCCCACCTCCCCCACTGGCCTTTCACTACACAGGGACAATGTAAGAAGACAGTTTCGGAAGTCCAACCCAAGAAAAGCTGCTGGACCTGACAGTGTCCTCCCCGCCACCCTGAGACACTGTGCGGACGAGCTGACTCCTGTCTTCACAGACATTTTTAACACCTCCCTGGATTCATGCCATGTCCCAGCCTGCTTCAAGTCGTCCATCATCGTCCCTGTCCCCAAGAAGCCCCGGATCACTGGATTCAATTACTTCAGGCCCGTGGCGCTGACGCCTGTCGTCATGAAGCCCTTTGAGCGCCTGGTCCTGCCCCATCTCAAGTCCTTCACCTCCTCCGCCCTGGACCCACTGCAGTTCGCCTACAGAGCCAACAGATCTGTAGATGACGCCATCAACCTGGCCCTCCACTTCATCCTGCAGCATCTGGACTCCCCGGGAACCTACGCCAGGGTCCTGTTTGTGGACTTCAGCTCTGCATTCAACACCATCCTCCTGCTCTGCTCCAGGACAAGCTCTCTCAGCTCCACGTGCCTGACTCCATCTGCAGGTGGATCACTGACTTCCTGACGGACTGGAGGCAGTGCGTGCGGCTGGGGAAGAATGTCTCAGAGACTCGGACTATCAACACAGGAACTCCACAGGGCTGTGTACTTTCTCCTCTGCTCTTCTCCCTGTACACCAACTGCTGCACCTCCAGCCACAACTCTGTAAAACTGATCAAGTTTGCAGACGACACCACCCTCATCGTACTCATCTCGGACGGCGATGAGTCTGTCTACAGGAGGGAGGTTGACCTGCTGGTGTCCTGGTGCAGCGACAACAACCTGGAGCTCAAAGCCCAGAAGACAGTGGAGATGATCGTGGACTTCAGGAAAGTCTCAGCCCCCTGCCCCCCTTGCCCTGACAGACTCTCCCATCACCACTGTGGACTCTTTCCGCTTCCTCGGCACCACCATCAATCAAGACCTCAAATAGGAGCTGACCATCAGCTCCATCATCAAGAAGGCCCAGCAGAGAATGTACTTCCTGCGGCAGCTGAGGAAAGCCAAGCTGCCGGCGCAGCTGATGGTGCAGTTCTACACGGCCATCATCGAGTCCATCCTCACCTCCTCCATTACCGTGTGGTACAGGAGCCACAGCCAGGGACAAACAGAGACTACAGCGTATTGTGCCTCTGCTAAGAAGGTGATCGGCTGCAGCCTTCCATCTGTCCAGGACCTGTACGTCTCCAGGACTCGGGGACGAGCAGGTCGGATCACAGCTGACCCTTCTCACCTGGACATGGACTATTTGAGCTACTCCCCTCGGGCAGGAGGCTACGGTCCATCCGGACCAGAACCTCCCGCCACAAGAACAGTTTCTTTCCCTCTGCCATTGGACTCATGAACACTTTGTAACACCTGCCACTTTAACAATATATTATATAAGAACTGTCTATTTGCAATATCTGCCAACTGTACATTTCTGTATATGGTCTTAGTCTATTTCATTCTTAATTTTATGCATGCCTCTTTTATATATTTTATTATATTTTATTCATAGTTTTATGTTGCACCTTATGCCGAAGCAAGTTCCTATGTTTGTGAATTTTTGATCACTGACAATGGCAATAAACCGTTTCTGATTCTGATTCTGATGTGTCTGAGTCCATTATTACCCCCAGATTTCTAACTTGATTTGTAGGTTTCAGAGCGAGAGACTGGAGGTAACTGCTGACACTTTTTCTTTGTTTCTGCCAAAGAAGATGATTTCAGTCTTGTCTGAGTTCAGTAGGAGAGAGTTGTTTTTCATCCACCACTGATCTGTTGGATGCAGTGACAGAGTGAATCCATTGGTCCATATTCACCTGCCGTCAGTGAGACATAGAGCTGAGTGTCGTCTGCAGAGATGTGATAGATAAGACTTGTAGCCGGGTATGACCACTGTGAGTGATTAGAAACAGGCATTGTTGAGTCGTTTTTGTTGAGTTGTTGTTGAGTTGTTTTTGTTTGCATTGATATACTAATGTCACCATTTCTAAGTGCTTGTAGGCCACTATGGCTGACTAAGTTATTCAATGTGACAAGCTACATGCTGGAATTTTTTGTGTTAATCCAATGCACTTTAACTATTGATTGTTATATTTATTCAAAAGTAATGACAATTTTGTTAATTATGTGTGTCCACTGCTAAAATGGAAACTTGAATCTAGTGTTGTGTCATCATTTCTTCTGGACAATGCTCACATGTTTGACACAATGAAGAAGACAAACTCGATGAAATTCAATGCAATAGAGTCTTTATTGTCCAAAAAATAACTTCATCCTTGGTAAAATGTAAGATCTGGTTGGTTCGCACACCACGCAAAAAGCTCCTCTAACCAGTGTCCCAGATCATGGCTCCAAACCCACAGAGATCCTCACACGAAGAAAAAACCTGCAGAAGCCCCAACAAAGAGAATGCAGCCCAATTTATAGCTCTGAATATTCAGGACCATTACCCCCCACAGCTTGGCTCTTCTCCTATATTTTCCTAGTTTTAGGGCACTATTCCTCCCAAGCTCATTATTATTCTTTGAACCCAAGTGTAAACTCACTGGCCCCCATGATCTCACTTCCATGGTACAGGTTCCTCACAGCTGTATTTTCTTTCTGCGGTAGTTGCAAGACTTTCCCCTAGTGGCAGACTAGAGTACTGTCCTAAATAAGCCTCCAGTGTACATGTTGCTCTAGTGACTTCCTCTATGCACTGACTTTTTTATCAAATAAAATAAAATCAAATAAATTTATTTTTATAATGCCCAAAATCACAACAACAGTTGCCTCGATGGGCCACAGGTAAAGCAGTTCAGATAACTGTCCCACAACAACAGTTGCCTCGATGGGCCAGCAGTTCAGATAACTGTTCCAGAATGCCCCTGTCCTTTGACCCTCCTTCGTGGCGAGGAAAAACTACAAAAAACCCCATGGGAAAAAGTAGAAACCTCGGGGAGAACCACAGTGAAGGAGAGATCCTACTCCCACGGACGGACAGGCTGCAGATGAACTAGGACTGACATCCACTTGGACTGTGGAGCCAGAACCACTCAAGATGGAGTTCGTCCCGGCAGACGAGGTGTGGCTAATCCAGGGTTGAGGGATTTCCCTCAGGCGGGTGGAGCATAGATCATCCAGTGTAGAGATCGATCCTCCAGACAGATGGGGGTGGGGGTGGTCACTGGAGCAGCCACCGCAGTGCCTGAAACAGTCTCCACTCCCCGGGGGAAGTGGAGAGAAAGGGAAACATGTGAACAGCAATGAACAGACTACAGTTGAAGTAATATTAAATATTGTTGATAGGTAAAGTAGAAGAACCAGAGGACAGTGTTCAGCTCCATACTTCCTCCAGCAGAGTCGCTCCAAGGGCAGCGTAGCTAAAACTGTAGGTTTTTATTTCTGTTCCTAACTGGCCTGACCATAAGCTATTTCAAAGAGGAACGTTTTGAGCCTGGTCTTAAATGTAGAGACTGTGTCGGCCTCTCTAACATGAACAGGGAGCTGGTTCCATAACACAGGAGCTTGGTAGCTAAACGGTCTACCTCCTACTGTGCTTTTTGAGACTCTGGGGACTAACAATAGTCCAGCAGACTTTTTTATAATAAGTAAAAGTAGAAGAAACATTGTAAACAGAATAATAACTCCACAGGCCTTTGCTTTATCTAAAACTTAAGCTTAAACACTGCAAAATAACCCTCTCATGTTATATCTTAAATATTGTTATTATAATGTTTCATACATTTGTGAAGCTTAAATATTCTTCATCACTAGCTAGCAGCTAAATGATTGGGTTCTAAAAACCAGGTGTGCCCGGTTAACTTCAAACCTGAACAATATCAGCTATCCACTACTCTCATTCCCAAAACTCTGCTTACGGACTTTTTCAATAGAAACATTTCTTGTTCATCTCATGGACAATTAAACCTGCACATTGTGGCAAAACCATTTATTTTTCAGACATTGCTGCTTGCATTGTTGATTGTTGTGTGGAGAAAAATATTTTTGACTGCTCAATACTAAATCCTATCAATCTGATAGATACATTGATACTATGATCATATTGGTACTTTGTTCTATTCTGCAGACTTGTAAATATTGGGTATATGTATGTTTGTCTTTTTATATCACATGTGCTCTTTTTCAATATATGGCACTAGTCACCTAAACTTAAACACCCTGTCTGTTGCATTATTATTTACTGGTCACCCACCTCCCAGTGCGATGTGTCTAATTTCAATCCAAATCCAACTTCAATCTTTTTTCTTAGTGGCATACTCCACATATATGCTACAGAAGACACAGGAATGATCAGACAGTTTCACATCGACCACATTGATGTAACCCCCTTTGTAATTAGCAGGTTCAGAGTATGTCCTATGCTGTGGGTGGGGCCACTCGTGCTGAGTAAGACCAAAAGTTTCAAGGACAGCATCAAGCTCTTTTGCGTTTCTGTCTCAAGCATTATCAACATGAACATTGAAATCACCTGTAATGAACCTGCATTTGAAGAGAGCATGAGAGTTAAATGAGACAACTGAGACTATTTACAGAATATATTGCTCTATCCAAATTAAAAACTGCACATAACTAAAAAAGTCAAAGATTTTATACATCCAAAGAAACTGGCTCATCAAAACAAGGACCGCGGCAGCAACTGCCCAAAAGGACCTAAACAAATCACTGTTTAAGGCCAGAGAAAAACAGCATTTAAACAATGTGATTACATTTGATAATAAACACAGCAAACAATATCATATCTTATTGATCCATGCACTTGTAGATACCAGAACAACACCAGCTCCACCTGTCACCACAAATCTTAGTTACCTGTGTGTAACTATAGGTCTATATGTGTATATGGAGGGCCCCTAAACCACTAAACCTGTTGTTTGGTCATGTAGCCTACCTGAAACGTGTGCCACAGATTCAACATAAAATGCAATGTTTAGACTTAAACTGTAGTTAGTTCACTTCAAATGAGTTACTTCAAATGACCACAAGAGATGAGATCCTTTCTCATCCATTTAAGTGTTCAAGTGTTCATCATTGAATAGATGATATGACATAAAGAACCCTGGTGAAACAAAAACAAAAGACAACTGTGTATATATAAGATATATATAAGATTATTTTTGGATATAAGTAACAGAGTATAAAAACTTACAGCATTAATGAATGAAACGTCCTAAAGCAGTACAGACACTTAAGACCCTTCTAAATCATTGTGACTCTAATAAAGAAGTTATTCTTCTGGGAGATCTGAAAAAGACCATTTTGGTCTTACACAAATCATAAGTGATTCCACCAGAATAACAAAACACTCTAAAACTCGAATAGATCTGGATTTTTCAAGTAAACCAGAAAAAATAACAAAAAAACACAATTTTTTGACTGGCATGTCAGATCACAATGCAGTTTTCATCTCAAGAAAACTGACTAAGAAGCGACTTAATAAAAATAAATCTATTTCAAAACAATCATATATACCAAAGAGTCAATAGCAAAATTTAACTACAGCCTTGAATAATCTTGATTGGTCAGATATTATCTAAATGGTAAATGGTCACATTTATATAGCGCTTTTCTACCTTTTTTAAGGCACTCAAAGCGCTTTACATCAAGGAACCAGTCACCCATCCACTCACACATTCATACACCAGTGTACGCAGACACTGGGGGCAAGGTGGGTTAAGTGTCCTGCCCAAGGACACAACGGCATTATTCAACTATCTCTTGAATGAAACTAACAAATGCAATGATCTCATGTATAACCTAATCAAAGATGTTCTGATACAGTTTCAAAGAAAGGAAACTACAAAAAACAATGATATTCCCTGCCTTGGATCAATAGTGAGTGCAAACAGCTTATGATACACAGAGACAAACTACTTAAAAATCATTAAAATCTGGCCTAACTACTGATAGGATAAGTTTTGTCTCTGCAAAAAATAAAGTTACACAGACTATACGGATTGCAAAAGCAAATTTTTTCATGATGTTGATAGATAATGCTAAAGGTAATTGTAGACTCATCTGGGAGAATATTAATAAACTGATTGGTAAAACAAGGGAAGCTGCCAAAAAAAAAAGAACTTCAGCTTCAATTTGACAATGAATTGGTATATGAACCTGTTACTAAATTTTGAAAACAGTGTAACTGAGATTGCATAACGTTTTTCAAAATGTTCTCATCTCATGTAATTGTCAATCCCAAATTAATGACCCAGGGGCTCCCAGCCCAAATCTATCCATTCCATGTTCAAAGCTCAATATTTAATTAATTACTGACAATGATGTATCAAATATAATTTCCACATTAAGAAACTCTAAGGCTAGGGATGAATTTGGATTTGATACTAATCTGTAGTTTTCTGTATCCAGTAACTCATTTTATTAATTTATCAATTACTCAGGTGGTCATTCCACTGAACTGGAAGGTGGCTAAAGTAACACCCATTAATAAATCTTTTCCCTTTTCCTTAACCAGGTACCACTCTGAGATGTAACCAGCAAAACAATACTAGTTGAGTACTTAAACCATGTACTACTTAAAAGCATAATAAAAGTACATGATATAAGTTACTATTGCACAATAACTATAATAGAATATAATAACAGCACAAGATACTACTTTAGAGTTCTAGGTGTAAAGTGCTTAGAATGGGTACAAAGTAAAGTGCTTGTTTATTACTGCATTCTGAATGGTTATAAAAAGGATATAGCGTGGCTGTTGAGGTGAGGTAGCCGCCTCGAACCCTCGCTTCCAGTACTCGTTCTTCGCGATGATCACTTCAGCTGGAAGTGGTTCTGTCTCCTTTGGTGTGTGGGTGGGTGGGTTTGAGTTGAAGTGCAGGTCTCGGTTTTCCTGCTTTTCCTCTCTGGGCTGGTGGCGACAGGAGCAGGTTTAACCAGGTATGGGCAAGGTAGGAGCAGGTTTCCATGCAGCACTCGATTCTCCCTGCCGTGTTCAGAGGTTCCATCATGTAGACTGGACTGTCCGGACTTCTGCTTTTGGTGACCACATGGACCTCGTGGATGGTGGAATTGTAGGCATGCACAACTTCCTCACTCTCAGTCTCCTCCAGCGTCCACAGCATGTTCAACACAGTTGTGTTAAAACGCTCTGCAGGTGGCCTTGGGGGTGGTATGGTGAGGTGTGAGAGTGATGGATGCCACTGTACTTCTGGAGTTTTTCGAAAAGCTGGTTCTCAAATTCTTGCCCTTGGTCGTGGTGGATCTTGGATGGAAAACCAAAGTGTAGGATGAAGTCGTCAAAGATATTCTTTGCAGCATTTTTCTCAGCCCCGTCCTTGGTGGCATATTCTTGCGCATATTTGGTGAAATGGTCCACCAGAACTAGGACGTACTTATCACCTCCCTTGCATTTCTCCAGATGCAAAAAATCGAAGATCATTTCAAACGTCGCAGAGGTATTGATGCTTTGCAGTAGTGTTATGGTAATTCGGTTTGGTCTCTTCTTTTTAATGCAGCTGCAGATTTGTGACATAGTGCTCCATTTCTTGCCTCATTTTTGGCTAGAAGAAGCGTTACCATCCGTTCAGCTCCCAGGTGTCCCATCTCCTCATGGAGGTACTTATACACCAGGGGCTTCATGGACTCTGGCACCACCAGCTGAGTTCTGCCACATGTTCTTCTCCACACGAGTCCATCTTCGTCCAGCTGGAACTTCGACCACTCTCTTAAAAAGGTACTAACTTGTTCGCTTTCTGCTGCCTTGTCCTTGTACTTCAGGCAAGTGTGATTTATTTTCAGGCTGGAGACTTGCTGGATGACTGGATCTATGTCTTGCTTGGCCATAATGTCTTCAGTGGGTGGTATAAGACTGCCATTTCTAGAAGGAAGACATCAGCATTTCAGGTGACAGCAGCTGACTGGCCGTTTTTGAGGACCTTCCCAATCCTCTCCATGACTTCTGGCTCACATTCTCCTGTGTATTCTTGCATAATGTATTCAATGAGCCTCTGTTGTCGAGAGAGGAATTCTGCGTCCCTGTTGGCTGTTCCAGGTCTGTATTTCAGGGTGAATCTGTTGTAAGCCAGCTCTGTGACCCAGCGATGAATGGTGGCGTTGAGTTTATCAAACATTGTGACATAGGTGAGTGGGTTATTGTCGCTATAGACTGTGAAGTGGGATGCATGGAAAAGGTAGTCCTGGAAACGCTCCTTGATGGCCCATTTGAGTGCGAGGAACTCCCAAGTGCAGTTTGTAGTTTTTTTCAGCCGGTGAGAGGGTTCTGGATCCATAGCCGATCACGCACAGGACTCCATCTTGTCGCTGATACAACACTGCACCGAGTCCATCTTCAGACGCATCAACATGCAGTACGAATGGCCGCTCGAATTAAGGATATGCCGTGACAGGTGGATTTGTCAGCTGATTTATAATGGTCTCCAAGATGGTTCTTTGTCTCTCTGCCCATTGAACAGGATGGAAGGGTGGAAGCTGAGCACTAGAGCGCTTTTCCGTCTTCCTCCACGGACTAGGCTTCATCTGACCTTTGGGCAAATTAAGCAATTCGAACAGAGGTTTAGCAGTTATTGAGAAATCTTGGATATAGGCTCGATAGTAGCTTGAAAAAACCAAGAAGCTTTCTCATCTCTTTGATGGTGGATGAGCTTCACCTCCTTCGGGTTCAGCTGGTAGCCTTCTCCAGAGATGATGTTGTTTGCCAGTGAGGGGCGCTATGGTGCAAAACCAAGCCTGTTGCATCTTACCAAGATGTACTGAGCTTTCAACTTTGTTGATTGAGGCTGTGGTATTTCTGGAGGCTCTGTGGCAGCCGATGGCCCAGTGGTAAGTGCTGCCACATTTGTAACAGTGGTCACACCTTCCACCTGGGTTGGTCTGCTGGCACTGTCGACGTTGTCTGTTGATGGGTGTTCTCTGTTGTGGTCTGCTATAGCGCCGTCTGGGTTGTCCCCTAGTTTGTAGTGATGACTGTTGTCTGGGAAGGTCGTACATATTGGACAGCAGGGTAGTGAGGTTTTGGATGGCCTCACAGATGGCTCTAGTCCCCTGGTGGACTTTCTCTAGCTGTGTGTCCCGTTTTGGAACTGGTCCTGGCTGTTTGCGATGTGTGAAGTTACTTTGATAACTGTGGTTCTCTGAAACTGTTGGATCTGGATCATTACTCACGGCTGAAACCTTGACTCTGACCTTCGTTGTCGACAGCTTGTTCCTTATTTCTGTCTCCAGGTTATTGGCAGTTGTTATTTTCTACAGCCTGTGTGGATGGTGTCGTCTTGGAGTCTTGAGTATTGTTTGTAGGAACTTATTATGGATGAGTTCTGGTCTGTACTTTTGTCCTGTGTCTGCTCTCTCTGAGGCGAAGTGTATTTGTTCCCTCAGGTCCATGGCTCGCACCAGAAACTGTACAGGAGTCTCTGGGCTCTTGGGCAGCACAAGTGAGGACAGCTCAGTGGCATCTTTAAACAAAATGAGTTCTTAAAATTTGTTTCAGAGCCTGCAGTATCAAATCATCTCTCCTTTCAAGGTAATTTCTCAGCTTCGTACCAGACATTAGCTTAAATCACAGCGTCAACAATTCAATATTCATAATATCCTCTTTTTATTTATTTTATTTATTTATTTATTTTGTAATTTGCCTGTCCAAATGTGCAAATCCCAATTTGTCTTTTAGATTATATTCGCCAATTTGTCCACTTATTTTAAAGACTTTTCTGTACATTGGCAAGATAAAAGTTCTTTCTGGCAAATTAACAGGAGAGAGAGGAATAGACATCGGTTTGCAGCCTTTTCAATATTTGCAGTACCGACTTTGTCCACAAGAGTGTGCTATGGCGACGTTGGACCAAACTTTGACAGCGGCTTTAGTTCATCAATTCTGTCATTAACTTTTCGCAGTAAGGACATTCCTTCATCTTCTAGCATAGTGACTTCACTACTTTCCAGATATTGGAGAATTCTCCAATTCCTCCTTAATTTGCGAGGTAAGTCCTTATCTTCATCATCAACATCAATTTCCAACGTGGCACAAAGATTAATAACCTCCAATGCAGGTAAGGTGATTAACTTTTCTTCAATTTCAGCATACATGTCTTCCCACGCAGTAGTAAGGTCTATTCCAGGGACTGGAGAGGAGAATCCGACCAATAGTCGAACCTGGGATTCAGGAGGAGCAGTGTGGTTTTCGTCCCGGTCGTGAACACTGCACCAGCTCTACACTCTCCATCGGGTGCTCGAGGGTTCATGGGAGTTTGCCCAACCAGTCCACATGTACTTTGTGGATCTGGAGAAGGCATTCAAGGGCGCCTTGTGGAGGGTGCTCCGGGAGAATGGGGTCGGTGGGCGGGCACTTGCGTGAAGGCAGAGGAAGAGCAGCGAACAGGCAGGCACTTTTATTGCCTTACAGCGGAGCAGGCAGCCAATGAGGACCTAGGCTCCCAAGGGGCAGAGCCCACCTCTGGCGGGTATTCCAGGGGGCAGGGCTCGCCTCCGGCGGGTAATGCCACATCTACCCCCCCCATTTGTATCGGCGTCCCGCCGATTGCTCAAGTGGCACCTGTGGCACTTAGGTGCCCCCTGGGGGCTGCAGTCCTGCTGCCCTCGGAAGATGATGGGGATTTTGATGTTGGCCAGCTGTGGATCTTGAAGATTTACGTATGGGAGCCTCACTGAAACAGTGGGTGTCTGCGGGCTCAGGTAAAAGTGGTGCCTCATCAGACTGGGGACCAACTAAAGGTTCCGACGTACCTGGAGCTGGTAGCAGTACCGCCTGAGGGAAATTTCCGGTGGCACCGATGGACACAAAAACATATCACCCTCTAAGGACAACTCAATGTCGGGAGTGGGTGCTACATGTACTGGAGGCGGACTGGGGACCGGGACAGGGTCGGGTGGGTCCGAGCAGACCAGAGCCTTCAGCAGGGAGCGGTGTACCCTTTTTACCTTTGTCTGCTGGTCTACTGGGGCGATAGCATACACTACACCATCTTCCATCGGGGTCTGGAGGACCACATGGGTCACAGGGTGCCATAAGTCCTGGGTCTTTTGACGACCCTTGGCACTGTGGTCCCGAAGCAATACAAGCTTGCCCTCCTTGAGGGGTGCTTCTCGGACATGCTGATCGTGATTGGCCTTCCTGCGGGCAGCGGAGAGACGCAGTTTTTCCCTTGTCCCATCAGAGGCCATGTGCAGACGGGCCTGGTGCTCCCGGACCCACTCATGAACACTTCCTCCCACTGGGCTTTCCACTCGACCCAACAGGAAGTCCAGGGGAAGCCGTGGTTCCTGCCCGAACATTAGAAAAAATGGCGACTCTCCCGTAGACTGATGGGGAGTGGTGTTGTATGCATATAGCACTTGTGGCAAACAAACACTCCAGTCCCTCTTACGGGATGCCGGGAGCGCGCGCAGCATGTTGTGCAAGGTGCGATTGAATCGCTCACACTGTCCATTCCCAGCTGGATGGTAGGGTGTAGTGCGGGACTTGAGAATGCCGTACAAACCACACAACTGCTGTATGAGGGTGCTCTAAAAATTTCGTCCCTGGTCCGAATGGATGCGAGCAGGCACACCGAACTTTGCAAACCACTCCATGACCAGGACCTGCGCCACTGTAGAGGCGCGCTGATCTCTGGTGGGAAACGCCAAGGTATACTTACTGAAAACGTCAGTCATTACCAGGACGTTTTCCACACCCGCAGGCGTGGGTACCAACAATGTGAAATCAACAGCAACAATCTCATTTGGTTTTGACGCCAGTAAATGGGCCATAAAGGCGTGAGCAATGGGATGGTTATTCTTTGCATGCTGACAACGCTCGCAAACCTGGCACCATTGGGCCACCTCTCGGGACATATTTGGCCAGTAACACCGGGAGCGCAGCAAGGCCAAGGTCTTCTCGATACCTTGGTGTCCATGTTCCTGATGGACCTGGGTGAGGACATTCTTGACCAGGGCTCTGGGCAGAAGGAGTTGGTACACAGCCCCGCCACCATCAGGACGAAACACCTGACGGTACAGCAGCCCCTCCATCTCGACCAGGCGGTCCCTCTGGGCCAGCACTAAAAGGGCCGAATGAGAGATGGCTCGTCGCTCTTCCCGAGTAGGCTGTCGTTTCTGTTGCCAGAAGGCCAGGACCTCCTGCAGGACGGGGTCGGACTGCTGAAGCTCATGGAGGTCAGCAGGGGCAAGATTGGGAAAAACAGTAACTACAGGCTGTGTTGCCCGTGTAGCTACTCCTTGTAGGACTTGCTGCAACTGATCCGGCAGACGTATGCCCAAAGCCACAGGGACAATTTCTTCTAAGGGTGGGCCAGGCTGGCGAGACAGGGCGTCAGCATTCCTATTACATTTACCTGAACGGTACTTTAAAACAAAATCAAAGGAATGCCAACTGGGAGGCCCAACGCTGCTCAACAGCTCCCAATTTGGCAGAGGAGAGATGACTCAGGGGGTTGTTGTCGGTGTAGACCACGCACTTGTAGCCTAGTAGGTACTCCCTGAACTTCTCAGTCATGGCCCACTTAAGGGCCAGTAACTCCAGCTTCATTGAGCTGTAGTTGGACATGTTGCGCTCAGTCGGCCGCAACCCACGACTGCCGCAACTGTTCAATGCCACTAGCACCCGACAGCCACGGGTCCAATATGTCAGTTATGTCAGTTATACACGGTGCAGGGCTGTAAAGCGGCGCACAGTCTTCCCGCTAGGCGCACCGTGGTTCAACGCCGAAAGTCCGGCACAGACGAAAGAGTGGAGACAGCAGGGCAGCAGCAACACAACATTACACGCAGACAGGTAGTCGCGGTAGCGACATGCAAGACAAAGCAGGACAAAGCAGGACAAAACGGCAGTATCTGTATATAAAAAGGCACAGTAAGAATTTAAGCACGTGCACTGCAGACAAGGCGTTTACTCACCACTTGAGCTTAAACTTGTAGCTCCGTGAGGGGGAGGACTGAGACGCAGGCTATGGTGCCTGAGGACAGAACACAGAGGGCTAGCGGTAAGGGACTGCTAACACCCAAATACAGTTAAGATCCCTTACCGTCCTAAATGACCGACGAGGCATCTGTCCGTGCGTGATTTCGCGAGTGCCTGTGCTAAAAATAGATTGCTAAATCAGCGGACAGATCGCTACAATTTAGACGAGGGCATAGGAGCTCTTACCTGCCGTGAGGCACCGGTAAACACGGAAGTAATGTGCCAGTGGGCGGGCACTTGCGTGAAGGCAGAGGAAGTGCAGCGAACAGGCAGGCACTTTTATTGCCTTCCAGCGGAGCAGGCAGCCAATGAGGACCTAGGCTCCCAAGGGGCAGAGCCCACCTCTAGCGGGTATTCCAGGGGGCAGGGCTCGCCTCCGGCGGGTAATGCCACACCTAGATAAAATTCTGAATTGATTTTGTTGCAGGTAGTTGTGAAAGCAAGGGTCTGGGGGCGCTCCCCCAATGTTCAGCAAGATAGTACATCAAGTACAACTTAGAAAATTAGAATATCATGAAAAATGCAATATTTTTTGTCATTCATTTCAAAAAGTCAAACCTGGATATAGTATAGATCAGGGGTCGGCAACCTGCGGCTCCAGAGCCGCATGCGGCTCTTTCACCCTTACACTGCGGCTCCGAGTGGCTTGGGTAAAACAAAAAAAAATTTTAAATAAAAAAAAAAACATATTTAATTTGATGATGATTTTTATGTGTGTTAGTTATTTTTATTTTAGTTCTAAATTGGAAGATTATTGTGGTCTTCAAATATTAAAATAATAATAAAATAAGTATGTTTTATTGTTTTTCAACGCTCAAAATATACGTCATATTTACTCGCGAAAGCCGGTATACCCGCCAGAACACGACTTTCAACCCCAGCAAGGCCAGGTATGGAGAAATGTAAGAAAAGAAAAATAACTGAGGAAAATAGAACATTCAATGATGACTGGGCAGATTCATTTGCATTTACTTCTGACAACAGTGGCTTACCAGTATGCCTAATTTGTGGAGAAAAGCTGGCCAACAATAAACGGTCAAATGTCGCAAGACATTTCAACAATACACACAGAGCCTTTGCTGAAAAATATCCAGAGGGAGAAGAGAGAAAAAAAGCTGTTAAGGAGCTGATGCGAAAGGCTGATCTGACAAAAAATCAATTCAAGAAGTGGGTGAAGTCTGCAAATTCAACTACGTATGCAAGTTTTGTGGCCGCTCAGGAAATAGTCAGGCATGGGAAACCGTTCACAGATGGAGAATATGTGAAAGAATCATTCCTTAAGATTTCAGAACACCTATTATTACCTAAAAAAACAAGCATGAAATTGTGCAGAAAATCAGAGATGCCTCTCTCTGCGAAGACTGTCAAAGACAGAACTATAAAAATGGCAGAAAATATCAGCAAAAAAAACAGCAAATCAAATATATCAATTCAGCTGCAGCGTACTCAATCGCCTGTGATGAGTCCAAAGACAAAAGTGATATTGAACAAATAGCGAACAAAGAGCGCTGTTCTGCCGATATGTGAACTCCGCTGGACCACAGGAAGAAATGGTTGAGCTGATACCACTAAAATGCCAGACAAAGGGGGAGGACGTCTGTGAGGCTGTGCTTGAGTGTTTACGAGCAAAAGAAATAAAAACAACTCACCTAGTGTCCGTGACTACCGATGGGGCACCGAGTATGACTGGAGCGCACAGGGGATTTGTGGCCTTGCTGCAGAAGTCACTGGATCGAAAGCTGTTAACCTTTCACTGCATCCTGCACCAAGAGGCATTGTGCGCGCAAACTTTTCCTCCAGAATGCACAGAGGTCATGAATGTTGTCATTCATATTGTCAATAAAATAATGGTAAAAGGGTTAAATCACCGCCAATTCTGTGCGTTACTGGATGAGGTGGAGAGCACATACTCCGATCTGCTGCTGCACAACAGAGTCCGGTGGCTGTCCAGAGGCGAGGTGCTGAAACATTTTACCGCATGTCTGGAAGAGGTGAAAACTTTCATGAGCAGCAAAGGGCTCTCCTTTCCTGAGCTGGAACAGCCAGAGTGGCTGGAAAAGCTGCACTTCATGGTGGACATGACAGCGAACCTGAACAAGCTGAACACAACTCTTCAGGGGAGAGGAGCCACAGCGCTACACATGCTGGAGGAGGTGTTGGCGTTTGAGCGCAAACTGACAGTTTTAGCCAGAGATTTACAGAAAGGCACACTGTGAGCTGGAGTTGGCTGACATAGCTGACAAAGACATGTGGGTGTCCAAATTCAAATGCTTGACGGAGGATCTTGAAGATGTTGCCCGTCAGAAGGCCACTCTTGCGCAGAATCACAAATGGAGTGAAATTGATAACCTTCCAAGACCGGACAAACTCGTGTTTGAAACCTGGAATGCCATCCCCAACACCTACATAAAAATGAAAAAATATGCCTTTGGAGTCTTGTCGATCTTCGGATCCACATATGTATGTGAGCAGCTGTTCTCCACCATGAACTACATTAAAAACAAACACCACTCACGCCTCACAGATGCCAGCTTACAGTCCTGCGTAAAGATGAAAGTGACTTCGTACAGCCCCGATTTGCAGACGCTGTGCGCAGAGGTTCAGGAGCAGAAGTCCCATTAACCAGGTAAAATAAACCTATTTATGCAGATAGTTTGCAAATATTTATTTTTCATTGTTTCGTGACAGTGCTTTTCCCAATTTTTTTTTAAAATTCAGGTTAAGGCTCTGCTACATGCCCTGAAAGCCCAAAGGCAATATAAGGATGACGGCTCACTGCATTTTTTTTGTGCTTTTGTTTGATATATGGATAATTTATGTTCAGCATTTTAATTTATTTGAAAGAGACATTCAGACATTGTTATTTTTTCAAGAATTCTGTTAAAAATGTGTTCATTACAGATACAATTTAATTTTCTCTGTAGCACTTGGATTTTATAAGCAACACACTATCGTTGTTTATACAAAGTGTAAAGTTAAGATCTATATCTTCATAGCCCATCTTCAAAGGGGTATTCAAAGCACTAATAAGTGTATGTATATTTTTTTCTTTTCAATAAATGTGTTTTTTTCCCCCCATTTTAAAGGTCAAAAAGTATTTGCGGCTCCCAGTGTTTTTTTTTCGTGGAAACCGGGTTCAAATGGCTCTTTTGGTGTTAAAGGTTGCCGACCCCTGGTATAGATTCATTACACATAGAGTGAAATATTTTAAGCCTTTAAATCGTGAATCGTGAAAAGTATGGATGACAGACAATAAAACAAAAAACTCAGTATCTCAGAAAATTAGAATATAAGATCAATGTTTTTAAATGAAATTTTACACCGAAATGTCAGTCTGAAAAGTATGTTCATTTCTGTGCCCTCAATACTTGGTTGGGCCTCCTTTTCCACGAATTTCTCAATGCAGCGTGGCAGGGAGGTGCTCCACCTGTGGCACTGCTCGGGTGGAATGGAAGCCCAGGCTGCTTTAATAGCGGTCTTCAGGTCATTCGCAGTGTTGGGTCTGGTGTCTCTCCTCTTCCTCTTGACAATAAACCACAGATTCTCTATGGGCTTCAGGTCAGGAGAGTTTGCAGGCCAATCAAGCACAGTAACACCATAGTCATTGAGCCACCTTTTGGTACCTTTGGCCGTGTGGGCAGGTGTTAAGTCCTGCTGAAAAATAAAATCAGTATCTCAATTTATTTTCATCTGAAAAGAGGACTTTGGACCTCTGAGTAATAGTCCAGGTCTTTTTATCCATAGCCCAGGTAATACGCTTCTGACATTGTTGTTCAGAAGTGGCTTGACACGAGGAATGTGATATTTGTATCCCATGTCTAGGATTCGTATGTGCGAAGTGGCTCTTGGTGCGCTGACTCCAGCCTCAGTCCACTCCTTGTAAAGATCCACCACATACTTGAATGGATTTTGTTTGACAATCCTCTCAAGGCTGCGGTCATCCCTTGTGCTGGTGCATCTTTTCCTGCCATTCTATGAATATGCTTGAATACTGCAATATGTGAGCAACCAGCTTCTTTGGCAATGACCTTTTTGAAATAATTAGCTCATCAGATTGTGACTCCATGACTCCAATATTGAACTTTTTCACGATATTCAAATTTTCGGAGACACAAAATTTTGGGTTTTATTGTCTAATCATAATTGTCCAAATTTTACTAAATCAAGTGTTAAGTATTACTGTTAAAACAGCGCTCTTACTCTCTGTGTAATACTATGTTGTTTTGTAAGATCACGTACACGTGATGTGATGTTATTACGCATGTTCGGATGGCGCTCAAACTGCAATAGCAGCGGTTGCATTCTAAGTAATGTTCAATGTAATAAATATGCCAAGTTCAGGCTGAGGAGACAACCTGTGGAGCATCATTTTTGCGGTTTATTTTCGCTGACACCACCTTAACAGGTTATGGGCCCAGTCACCCAGGCACAAGGCAACGAAAAGTCGACGCACCGACAGAGAAGCCGAGGTGTGCATGTACAAACTTGGACAGAAGTAAAAAGTAACTTGACTGTAGAAGGTAACGCAAACGTTAAGTATTACATGGAGCATACAATGGACTTCGATATACAAAGCGTTCACTCAAAAAAAAAAAAGGAAGAAGTAACTACGGCAACTTAGCGAGGTAACACGCTAATTAGCGTAGCAAAGTGCAAGTTTAGCTAAAGTGCGAGGTTGAAGACAACATGGCGGCTCGTACTACAGGAGCATTGTCCCCACAGCTATATTTCGATGGATCCGAAGACAAGTACGACCTTTGGGAAACCAGGTTTTTGGGACATTTACACATTCTACAGGTGAAAGAGACTATTCTGAATGAGCCTGTCGGAGATGAGCAAAGAGCAGCGGACAGAACAAAGAATCCGGACTGCTATGCAGAGCTAATAAGGCTAATCGACGATAAAAGCCTATCGTTAATCAGACACGAAGCCACATACGATGGAAGAAAAGCATTGACAATACTAAGGGAGCATTATTCAGGTAAAAGCAAGCCACGTATCATAAATCTGTACACATCATTGACAAAACTACGGAAAGTAGACAGCGAGTCAACCACGGACTACATCATCAGAGCAGAGAACTTGATTACAGCTCTACGTGATGCCGGTGAGACTCTAAGTGATGGTTTGATCGTAGCCATGATACTTGGTGGTCTACCAGATTCCTACAAGCCGTTAGCTGTACACATTACACAAAATGAGGACAATGTGACATTCAAAGACTTTAAAAGGAGACTACGCATATATGAAGAGTCAGAGAAAATGATTGCTACTGAGGCAACAGACAATGTCATGAAAACTTTTATAAAGCAGGATAAAACTATCCAGAAGAAATACACCAGCAACACTGGTAAAGGTGAAGATGCAAACATGACATGTTACAAATGTGGACTAAAAGGACATAGGGCAAGAAAATGTATCCGAAAAGTATGGTGCAATTTTTGCAAAAGCAACACACACCAAGAGTCCATATGTAAAAAGAAAGTCAAAGAACACAATGCCAGAACAGTCACCGATGAACAAGCCAGTGATTATCTCTTCAAAGCTGCACAAAGAAGAGATGAAGGGTCAACAACCAAAGTAAAAATGAAGGGCATTATGGTAGATGCAGGAGCAACATCTCACATTGTGAACGATGAAAAGAGATTTGCAAGCTTTGACAGCACATTTCAACCAGAGACTCATTCAGTGGAACTCGCTGATGGGACAAGATGCAGTGGAAGGGCACAAGGCAGAGGAATAGCAACGATACATCTACTGGACAGCGATGGACGGGAGCGCAAGGCACAACTACGAGATGCTCTCTACATGCCTTCATATCCTCACAACATCTTTTCAGTGGCAAGAGCAGCCGATGGAGGAGCGACTGTAATCTTCAAGAAAGGAGAAAGTCACATGATCACTAAAAATGGTAACACTTTTAACCACGAATATGAGAAACTGTATTACTTACCTACAGTTGACGCCAATACAGACCAGTGTAAAGTGTGTCATGATGTCCAAACATGGCATGAGATTCTAGGACACTGTAATTTTGAAGATGTGATAAAACTCCAAAATGTGGTCAGAGGTATGGAGATTAAGGGGAATGCTATTAAGCCAGATCAGACGTGTGAAATCTGTACAAAAGGCAAGTTCACGCAATCGAGAAACAGGGAGGCATTAAAGCAAAGAAACCTCTGGAGCTAATCCATACAGACCTTGCAGGTCCCATGAAAACGCCAAGCTTAGATGGACACAGGTACACACAGTGTTTTACTGATGACTATTCAGGCGCTGTATTAGTCTATTTTCTTAAGTCAAAAAGCGATGCAGTTACAGCAACAGAAAAGTTCTTAGCTGATATAGCACCCTATGGCGAGGTCAAGTGCATACGCTCAGACAATGGCACTGAGTTTATGAACAGAGACTTCCAAATGTTACTAATTAAGAACAAAATCAAACATGACACGTCAGCACCTTACTCACCACACCAAAATGGCACAGCAGAGAAAAGCTGGCGAACACTCTTTGACATGGCGAGATGCTTACTGATAGAAAGCAAGCTACCAGACTGTTTATGGAACTATGCTATCCAAACAGCCGCCCACGTGAGAAACAGGTGCTACAATAGGCGTACGAAGAAAACAGCATACGAATTACTCACAGGAAAACTACCGAACGTGTCACAAATGCAAAAGTTTGGAACTACGTGTCTTAGCTACATGCAAGAGAAAGGCAAACTAGATTCCAAATGTGATCAGGGCATTTTTGTAGGCTACGATAAAAATAGCCCAGCCTATCTTGTATTTTACCCTGAAATGGACAAGGTCCAAAAGCACAGATTGGTGAAATTCACAACCAAAGCAAGTATAGAAAAAGAGACACAAACTTCAGAGTCTAACATAGAATATGACACTGGAAACAGAAACAATGTAATCTATGACAAAGACAACAAAGATGAGGACACAGCTCAACCTGAAAACCGCTCTGACGATTTAAATGACCAAGAGGATGTTGAGCAGCCAAAGATAAATGCTGAAACAGGGATCAGAAGAAATCCACCCAGAGTAAAGCAGAAACCAGTGTATCTGCAAGACTTCGAAACAGATGATGATTCATCAATGGGCAAGTTACAAACATGTGTTGATTTCTGTTACCGAGCAGTTTGTGACGTTCCAAAAACGTATCAGGAGGCAGTGACATCATCCAAGTCAACGCAATGGAAAAATGCTATGGATGAGGAGATGCGTTCATTGGAAGAAAATGAGACATTCCAGCTGACCCGCTTACCACCAGATAAACAGGCTTTAGGAGGGAGATGGGTTTTTGCTCTAAAAACGGACACAGACGGATCAAAGAAATACAAGGCAAGATTTGTTGCTAAAGGATACAACCAGAAAGCAGGAACTGATTACGACGAGACATTCTCACCCACAGCTGACATGACAAGTGTCAGAGTTCTAATGCAGAAAGCAGCACAGGAGAACTTGATCTTGCATCAGATGGATGTGAAGACAGCATACCTGCATGCACCCATTGACTGTGAGATTTACTTAGAACAACCACAAGGTTATGAGAAAAATTCAAAAACAGGTGAAAAACTGGTATGTAGACTGAATAAATCACTGTATGGACTCAAGCAATCAGGCAGAAACTGGAATAGTGTATTACACACATATCTATGTGAAAATGATTTTGTACAGAATGCTGCAGATCATTGCGTGTATACAAGGGAAAAACATGATCAAAAGTTGATACTCATTATCTGGGTAGATGACCTCATTATCGCTGCTACTTGTGAAAATGCAATGAATGATGTAAAAAGAATGTTGACTCAGAGATTCAGGGTGAAAGATTTGGGAATTCTGAAACATTTCTTGGGAATAGACTTTGAACAAACATACGGACTAGTCAAAATGTCACAAGAGAGATATGTGAAAAAGGTATTAAAGAAGTTTGACATGCAGAATTGTAAACCAAGAGAAACTCCTTGTGAACCAAAACTTGATTATACAGAAAATGCCGAAAGTTAAAACAACCATGACTATACAGAGAAGCAGTTGGAAGTTTAATTTACTTATCCACATGTACTAGACCTGACATAAACTTTGTTGTTAGTAAACTGTCTCAACACTTTAGTGAACCAACTGTTGAGCACTGGAACACTGTAAAACATGTATTCAGATATCTAAAAGGTACAGCAGAACAAGGTCTCAACTTCAAGAAAAATGTAACAGAAAAACTAAGTCTAACAGTATACTGTGATGCAAGTTGTGTCATGAGCTTAGTGCCTCCTCCCTCCTGTGTGTGTGTGTTTCCTCCTCCCCTCCTGTGGTGTCCTTGTTTGGAGCTTCCTGGGCATGACTGATTGGCACACCTGGAACCCATCTGCAATCAAGCATACACCCTCTGCAGTACAAAAGCTTGGCTCATTCATCCACACCCTGCCAGATCGTTCAGTCTACTTCCGTGGTGAACTCCTTGGCTTTTTTTTGTATCTCTCGTTATTTGTCTCTTGTGGATTTTTGCTTACCAAGGACTTTTTTCCTCCAGCCTGCTCCTGCCTGCTATCCTGGTTCTCACCTGTGCTCCTCGGTCCTTCCTGCTCCCGCCTGCTGTCCTGGTACTCACCTGTGCTCCTCGGTCCAGCCTGCTCCTGCCTGCTATCCCGGTACTCACCTGTGCTCCTCGGTCCAGCCTGCTCCCGCCTGCCGTCCCGGTCCTCACCCGTGCTTCCTGGTCCAGCCTACTCCCCCTCAGCCAACTCTCAATAAATAATTCTGTATTGATCCATATCTCTGGTCTGCTTCTTTGGGTCCGCCTGTCGTTACCCCCTAACAAGTTGGGCCTCAAATGAGACAGACAGACGTAGCACTTCAGGCTATTGTGCTAGTTTATGCGAAGGAAGTTCACTGATTTCATGGAAAACAAGAAAACAACCAACAGTAGCTCTTTCTACTTGTGAAGCAGAGTACATATCCTTAGCCTCAGCTATACAGGAGTGTCTTTACATAGAACAGCTACTAAACGGACTTGACAACTACCAATATGGGAAAACAAAAGTGTACGAAGACAATCAAGGGACAATTGCACTCACGAAAAATCCTGTAAACAGACAAAGGTGCAAACACATCGATGTGAAATACCACTTCATAAGAAACATTGTTATTACTGGAAGGGTATTACTGGAATATTGTCCTTCAGAACAAATGGTTGCCGATATCTTGACAAAACCAGCCACTAAGCTAAAGCTGAAAGGATTTACACAGAAGATATTTGGTACTTAAAGAAATGTAACTGGTAGAAAAATGTTATGTGAAAATGTTGAAATTAAATTTTATTTTATTTTACTCAGCGAGTTAATAGCGAGTGGGGGTGTTAAGTATTACTGTTAAAACAGCGCTCTTACTCTCTGTGTAATACTATGTTTTGTAAGATCACGTACACGTGATGTGATGTTATTACGCATGTTCTCCTTCGGATGGCGCTCAAACTGCAATAGCAGCGGTTGCATTCTAAGTAATGTTCAATGTAATAAATATGCCAAGTTCAGGCTGAGGAGACAACCTGTGGAGCATCATTTTTGCGGGTTATTTTC
Organism: Rhinogobius similis; assembly: GCA_019453435.1. NCBI lineage: Eukaryota > Metazoa > Chordata > Actinopteri > Gobiiformes > Gobiidae > Rhinogobius > Rhinogobius similis. Next base: position 37,133,748 of record CM033625.1, read on the forward strand.
GCTGACACCACCTTAACATCAAGACTTGAAATATTTCACTCTACAGTATGTGTAATGAATCTATACTATGTCTTGGTCAGACATGGTGGACAAACTTCCAGGAGTGACACCACCAACGCCTCACTACCCGCACCCCAGAGGTTATAGACTGTGGGAGGGCATCATGTGCCAAGAGGGGGCCTATTGTGCACTAATTCAGCCTTCTTTAAAACACCACAGAGAAGTATGGGCTGAGGGAGAAACCCCACCAAATATACAACTGCAATGATGATGCAGTGATGATGTGTTTCAGCTGGACAAGCCTTCACAGGAAAATCATCGTGCATGGGGGACAAAACACGCTTATAGGTGGGCCTCTGAAACCAGAGACCACATCACCGTCCTGCTGCTTTAATGCGGTTGGGGAAGATATCCATCCCTGGGTGGGGACCTACAAAAGGTCCCCAATGCGCTATACAGGAGGTCACAGGCCGGGTACCTCAACGGAGACCCCTTCCTCAAGTGGTTTGTCGGCATTTCCTTAAGTTTGCCACCAAGGCTTACCGCCACATACTTCGCACACTAAGCTTAGCTTAGCACCGGAATGGCTTACTTCCTACCTCTCAGACAGAACTTTCATGGTAAGTTTGGGGATACCTGCTCCTCCAGGGTCCATAAAATCACATGTGGTGTGCCCCAGGGTTCCATTTTAGGTCCTGTGCTTTTTAACCTGTACATGCGCCCTCTGGTGGTGTCATCAGGAGACATGGAGTCAACTTCCACAGTTCTTCTGATGATATGAAGCTTTACATCTCCATGTCTCCTGATGACACCAGGCCAATGGATGCTCTTTTTAACTGCATCTTAGATATCAAATCCTGGATGGCAGAAAACTTTCTCCAGCTTAACCAGGACAAAACTGAGGTTTTAGTCCTCGGTCCTGAGGCCCAGAGAGAGAAACTTTTATCAAAACTACAAGCACAGACTTTTAATACATCACCAACAGTAAAAAATGTTATAATTTTTGACTCTGAGCTGACTTTTATTCCACGCATCAAGAACATCACAAATATAGGTTTTTATCACTTAAAGAACAGCCAGAGTCCACGCCATTCTCTCTCGGGCCAACACGGAGATGCTGATGCTTTTATCTCCAGTCGTATAGACTACTGTAATGCCCTGCTCTCTGGTCTTCACAAAAAGAATACCACAGGTTTGCAATTATTACAAAATTCAGCAGCAGTTTTAAAATCACTGCATTGGCTCCCCCTGTGTTTCGGGATCCATTTTAAGGTTATTTTACTGGTTTATAAATGTCTTAATGATCTTGGCCCTTCTATCTTTCAGAACTACTTTTACCATATGAACGCTCGCGGCCCAAGAGCTCTTCCTAGTCATTCCCAGAGTCAGACACACTCACGGCGAGGCGTCCTTCCACTACGGCCCTCGTCTGTGGAACGGCCTGAGGAGGAGCTCAGGGCTGCAGAGAACGTTCAGGTTTTTAAGAGCAGGCTCAAGACCCATCTTTTTAGCCTAGCTTTTGATTAAATATTTTATTGTGTATTTATTTATTTATCCTATTTATTGTCTTCACTTATTTTAGGCTTACTATTTTAGATGTATTTATGTCTTAGTTTTACCCTATTTCTACCCATTTCTTTATTTTTTTTTCTTTCTATTTATTTATCTATTCTTTTTATCCATTTTAGGCTCTCTCCTCTGAGGGGTCCTCTTTACTGGTAGAGGTGGTCTGCTGTGGCTCCTGGGCCCTGGCTCAGTGGAGGTGTGTGCCCATCATCTCTTGGTCCTGAGTCTTTGTCCTGTGGCTGTAGACGACTCTCTGCTCCTGGTGCAGACGGCTCCTCTGAGAGTGCTTCTTCAACTGGTGTATCTGTACTCAACCTCATGTTATCTTAGAGTACGCGTGCGAGTGCGTAAGCTTGCGTGTTTGAATGTACAGGTATGTATATGTGACTGTTTGTGGGGGGGGGGGTTGGTTGTGTGGGTTGGGTGGCTGTGGGGGAGGTTGGGAGGAAAACAGCATGTGGAAATGTTTTTAATGCACTTTAAAGCACTTTGTGTTATGTATGAAAAGAATTTTGATTTGATTCTGCAATCTCTGGATGTGAGGGTTCTTTTCAAAGGTTCTTACACTCAGAAGTACAGTACAGAATAGTGGGGCTGTGGTGGCTGGGTTCTGGTGTGTTGCCTCTACCATTTATCACCTCATACACCTCCACTGCCTCCTCCATCATCACCACTGCCTCCATCTCCTCGCCCTCCTGTAGCCCAACCTGATGGCATCAACTCCCACCAGTTAATGACATCGAGTCAAATTTCAGCCGACTTGTCCGATCTCCTGGCTGAAATAAAATTTGCCCGCAACAACGGCAGAGCCAGGAGTAACCACAGCGAATCCAGGATCCTGACGGCTGAGGAGCTGCCAACTCAGGACGTTTCACCACCGGCCCCTCAGTCCTCTTGGTCCCCTGTATTGCCTCCCACGGTTCTCAGCTGCCTCCATAAGAAGACCAGCACGATCATTTCATTTTTGTTAATATTATAATTTTTAACTATAATAGAACCATCAACATCCAGTGGCCTCCAGAGGAAGAGCAAAAATACCACCTCTCCCTCTCCCTTGTTGTTCTTGCTCAAGGTTCAAGGTTCAGGGATGTCTTGGAGGTGGGGTCTGTAGTATAACAGAAACATACATGACACAATACCAACAAAAATGCATCTAGAACATCTTACAGATACAATATCCCAGAAACAATACAAAAGAAAAACAGTCAGGCTCGACACACTGCACATCAGTTCATATTGACCCATTTAATGGATTGAGGAATGAATGAGTTTTTATATCTGTTGCTCTTACATAAAGGAATTCTGAATCTCCTCCCAGACTGCATGAGCTCATCCTGACTGTGGAGCACATGAGTGGGGTCCCTAATCATCCTTTGACCTGTGTCACCACTGACTGCTTGAAGATGGTCTGTGGAGCCGTCAGGGTGGGTAATATTACCAATCTAAGAATCTGTGATTTATAAAGTCAGGTTTCCAAACCAGCTGACTATTCTTTATCGGAGCACGGACTCAATACTGGCTCTTTAGAAGGTCAGCATTACATTCTGGTTGACTCTGAACACCCTTATCCTTCTAAGGAAGTATAATCGCTGATGCATTTTTGCACACATACTTGTTACATGCTCATTCAAACTCATTTGCTCGTCCATTTAACCCCAAGATGTTGAGACTCTTTTGATTTCCTGTCGATGTAAGTACACTTTGTCATAGGTTCCTATAGACCTGGGGTCCACTATGAGCTGATTTGTTTTGTTCACATTAACTTGTAGGTAATGACTGTCACACCATTCGATAAAGTGGTCGACTCCTGATGTCAGAGTGGCCTGTGAGCAGACTTAATAAAACCGTGTCATTCTAGAACTTGATTATATACTGATTGGGCTGTGTGCTGGCACAATCATTTGTATATAATGTAAACAAGAGTTAAGAGCCCTGAGGACCCCAGTGCCACAGATAGCAGAAAGTAGAAACCTGGAGGAGAACCACAGGGAAGGAGATCCTACTCCTATGGATGGACAGACTGCAGATGGACCAGGACTGACACATCCACTTGGACCAGAACCACTCAAGAGGAAGGAAGGAGGATCATCTAGTGTAGGAGAGTTCCTCTAGACCAGGGGTGCCCAACATGCCGATCCCAATCTACCGGTCGATCGCGAAGGTAGTGTGGGTAGATTGCGTGGAATAAAAAAAAAAAAAAGTCAGCCTATGATCCGTCCGGGGTCAACCCGATGTACCCCGGTACCGATGTTTCCCGGGTCCCTGGTTGATTCTGAAGCTTCTTCTTCCTGGTTCACTCTACGTCTGTCCTCCGAGAGATCTTTACGGGTCCGGGTGTGTCCGGAGCCACCACAGGCTGCAGCGTTGTCGCACGCGCCCTGCCTTATGATGCTCTGGATGTTTAGTGCAGAGACAGCCTTTATCTATAATAAAGCCTCATCTGTGTCACTACATCTAGCCTATAATAATAAACAGGAACTTGAAACTGTTGGGACAAATGTACAACACCAAACGTCTTGTGGTGGACGCGCTGTGGTCCCGCCCACTTCTCACAGCACATTCATTCATAAAGTTAGTTCAACAGTCCATTTACCAGCTCTGTTCATCACGCAGCGAGCGCGATCAGACACATGCTCACACGCACATGTACACACACACACATGTCACGCTCACACGCACATGTACACACACGCACATGTCACGCTCACACGCACACATTTACACACTCACACGCACATGTCACGCACACATGCACATGTATACACGCACATGTCACGCACACACGCGCACATGTACACACTCACACGCACATGTCACGCTCACACGCACACATTTACACACTCACACGCACATGTCACGCACACACGCACATGTATACACGCACATGTCACGCACACACGCACATGTATACACGCACATGTCACGCACACACGCACACATTTACACACTCACACGCACATGTATACACACACATGTCACGCACACACGCGCACATGTACACACTCAGACGCACATGTCACGCACTCACGCGCACATGTACACACTCACACGCACGTCACGCTCACACGCACATGTACACACACGCACATGTTCCACGCACACACGCGCACATTTACACACTCACACGCACATGTCACGCACACACGCACATGTATACACGCACATGTCACGCACACACGCACACATTTACACACTCACACGCACATGTATACACACACATGTCACGCACACACGCGCACATGTACACACTCAGACGCACATGTCACGCACTCACGCGCACATGTACACACTCACACGCACGTCACGCTCACACGCACATGTACACACACGCACATGTCACGCTCACACGTACACATTTACACACTCACACGCACATGTACACACACGCACATGTTCCACACACATTGTAAACTGGTTTGTTGGCCCCGCCTCCAGCGCAGTATAATGGCCCAGGTCCCACGGTTCACCACTGGCTCTTGCTTCAAAACTTCAGAATAAGCATCAGAGTGCTATCATAAAGAGTATAAAAGTATTCAGTATATTTCTTGAAAGGCTTATGGACTGTATAGGCGATAGCTCGAGTAGCGATATCCACCCCGGGGTGTCGGTCAGGACACAGGAAACAGGATGCAGTTGATTTTACGGTCACTTTAATGAAGCTCAGGCAGCAGCATAGTTACATCCGTATAACAGGTGAGGGAGTACAGGTATGGGTATAGGAGTGTGTGGTCTATAAAAGGATAAAAGTAACAAATTAAGTCTGGTGTAATGATTAAGCAAACAAAGGTACTACTTATATAATAATCATAGAATAACTAACTAAAATATACAGGCTTAAAAGAGGTGAATCTAGGAACATCATAAACACATAATAAAATACACAGCACGACACATCTCCGACAACAGACTTAGCATGTAAGCTAGCGCACCAATTAAGGGCATAACTACACAAATATTAAGATTAGGAGCTTGAACAACAAATCTAAACATTCGTAACACAATAACATAAGACTTCAAATGTCCAGGCATTCGTGATGAACTAAAACTTACTTTCAGTCAATAACGCACAACTTGAGCTGCTAATAACGTGGTTGCACGCCAGAGCCTCGTGTCGAACTAATAAAACTGCAGCGTGCTCGGCAAGGGTGCGTTCACTGTGCAGCACCACTAGTGGGCGCCCTACACAAATCTACTGCCTTTCCAACAATGCCGCCCCCCAATTTGGGTGGCAAATTGGAACCGGAAAGGCAGGCTAATCAGGAGGGGTTAGTCCATCATCGTCCTTTACTTCCGGAAGGAAAATAAGTCTTACTATGGGCCGAACGTAGGTCCTGCCGTCGATCTTCACCTCCGCTGTTCTGATGAGGCCGTCTGATCCAGGCATAACCTTGACCACTTGTCCAATTTTCCATTGACCACGAGGAATCTGAGGATCTGCAAGTAGAACTACAACTCCTTCCTTGATGTTGTCCACAGGAGTTCTCCATTTGCTTCTGGTCTGGAGGTTAGGTAGGTAGTTCCGGATAAATGCAGACCAGAAATGATCTGCTAGAACTTGTGAGTGTCTCCAACTTCGTCGCCCCGGCATTTCACTTTCAGGGTAGACTACTTGCGGTAAGGAACTATCAGGCCGCCCCATAAGGAGGTAGTTAGGAGTCACAGGGTCCATGTCGGATATGTCAGCTGAAACATAGCCGAGCGGCTTTGCATTCAGAATACCCTCGATCTCAACCAGGACGGTTCTGAGTACCTCTTCTTTAACATTCTGTGACGCCAGGGTGGTGTACAAGGCAGTCTTGATGGAGCGTATCTCTCTTTCCCATGCGCCTCCGAAGTGTGGCGCCGCGGGGGGGTTGAATCTGAAACTGACCTGCTGTTTGGCTAGTAGTTCTTGGAGGGCAGGAGACATTTGCATGAAGGCTTCTCTAAGTTCTCGCTCTCCCCCTCTAAAGTTAGTTCCCTGATCGGAGTACACTTCCACGGGTTTACCTCGTCGGGCAATGAATCTCCTGAAGGCCATCAGAAAGGAGTCTGTATCGATCGAAGACAGGAGGTCTATATGGACAGCCCTTGTTGTGAGGCACTTAAACAAGATACCCCAACGTTTCTCTTGGCGGCGTCCCAGCTTGACGAGGAAAGGCCCAAAACAGTCCATGCCGGTGGAATAAAAGGCGGGCTTAAATAGCCGAAGTCGAGCAACAGGGAGGTCAGCCATTTGTTGGGAAGCAGTTTTCGCTCTCCATCTCCTACACTCACGGCAGCCATGTTGATGGCGTCTGACTGCCTCTCGTCCTCGCAGGATCCACACTGAACGGCGAAGCTCTGCAAATACCCTCTCAGGCCCTGGGTGACAGAGGCGGGCATCAAAGTCTTTGATGAGCAGCTTGGTGTAGGGATGGCTAGGGTCAAGGACGATAGGATGAGCCACAACTGTTCCAATATTCTCTATTTGACGCAGTCTGCCTCCTACCCGGATCAGGTTGAACTCTTTGTCATACTGTGGAGCAAGACATGAGAGGCGACTGTTTGGTGAGATTGTCTTACCACTCTTGAGCAAGTGATAGTCAATGGGAAAACTCTCTCTTTGTATTGACTGGAAGATATGTTGCTCAGCCGTTTTGTAGATCTCAGCAGTAGGAATGGCAGACAGGGAAGGGTCTTGCTGCACTGCCGCCCCGTGAAGCTCCTTGACCTTGTTCTCGATCAACTCTAGCCAGGAAGTAGCTTCAGGCTGGGCTGAGGAGGCTGTATCTAAGTTGGTAACAGCCATGCCACAGATAGCAGATCGTTTCATCTCCGTCATCTCCGGGGACGACTCTAAAGCTGTGAGGGAAGGATTTGAAGGCCACTTATCTGCAGGAAGGAGGAGAAATTCTGGACCTTGGCTCCAGCGGTTGGGCACTACTAACTCTGCAAGTGTCCTCCCTCTAGTCAGGTCGTCAGCAGGATTATTGGAGGAGTCCACGTATCTCCAAGTGCTCTGCCCTGTAAGGTCTTGGATCTCCGCTATTCTTGTCCCGACGAAAACCTTGAAGTGACAGGAAGTGGAGTGAAGCCATGTTAGGACCGTGGTGGAGTCGGACCACAGCGTGTAACACTTGATCGTGAGGGTTAACTCATTCTGGAGGAGCTTGAGCAGCTGTGCTCCTGTGAGGGCTGCACACAGTTCTAGCCTTGGAACAGAGAGCTGTTTTTTAGGAGCGACACGTGATCTGCCAATAAGGAAGGACAAGTGCACGTTACCTAGGTGATCTTCCGAGCGAAGGTAAGCCACAGATCCGTATGCGCGCTCTGATGCGTCGCAAAAAATGTGCACGTCCCGTGTCACGTTAGCTCTGTCCATACTTGGTGCAGTATAGCATCTCGGAACAACAATCTCTGACAATAGCTCCAACTCCTTCTCCCAAGCTAGCCACTGCTGCAACAGGTCTTCAGGGAGCTGGGTGTCGTCCCAGTCTCTGTGCTTAGCCCACAGTTGTTGAACGATGATCTTTGCTCTGGTAGTGAACGGCAAGATATACCCCAAAGGATCGTACTGACTTGCTAAAGTGCGATATATGTTTCGCATGGTTGGATTGCCATAAGTGATGGCCCGATGTTTGAAGCCAAGTGTGTCCACATCGCAGTGCCAACTCAGCCCAAGGGTGGATTCATGCGCTTCTGCCTTGTCGTGTGACAACCAGAGGTCTAATTTGTCAGAACGTGCGTCAGGTGGTAGGTGGCTGATCACTTCTGGCTTATTGCTTGCCCACTGGCGTAGGTCAAATCCTCCCAGGGCCAGGAGAGCTCGAAGTTTGTCGACCAGCTGCCGCGCCTCCTCCACAGATGTAACACTCTGCAGGCAGTTGTCTACATAGAAACACCGCTCTACTGTGAACCTCACATCTTCTTCAGGTTGACTATGTTGGAGCACATGCTGCTGGAGAGCAAAGGACGCGCAGCAAGGACTACAAGTGGTCCCAAAGGGGAGGACCTGCCACTCATAAATGTCTGGAGGCTCATCTCTGTCTCTGCGCCAAACGAATCTCATGAGGGGTTTGTCCTCAGGTAACAGACACACCTGATGGAACATTCCTTTGATGTCCCCGCTAATAGCGATGCTATGTTCTCTGAAGCGCAGGAGCACGCCAACCAGAGATGGGCTCAAGGTAGGTCCAGGTAGCAACCACTCATTCAGGTTGAGCCCCTTGTAGTAGAACGAGCAATTAAACACAATTCTGTCTTTACCATTGTGCTGGACCATGTGATGAGGTATGAACCAGCTCTCACAGCTCTCATCTTGCTCCTCTGGTCTGAGTTTGGCTACCACACCCGCGGTCTCAAGCTTCTCCATTTCTGTGCTGTAAGCGGCCGCCTTGTCGGGGTCTCGTGCCAGGCGTCTCTCCATATTCTTGAGGCTTGGCAGCACCGCTTCCCTGGTGGCCTGGAAAAGAGGTGAATCTTTCTTTCTCAAAAGGGGTGTGGCATACCTTAGTGTCCCGTTCACCTCCACCCTCTTGGTCTTGGCCTGGAGTAGGTTCAATGCCTCGGTGTCCTCTCGGGATCTAGTCACCTTTTTCTCATTTTTAAAGGGTAGAATGTCAACCTGCCACAACTTTTCGACATTCCTCCTTAGTTCAATAGCTTCTGGGCTGAGTGATGTGAAGAGGCACTGCTGAGGTGGTAACTGTGACTCCAGAGTTTTTGCTGGCCCTTGCAATGTCCATCCTAGGCGGGTATGGATGGCAGCTGGACCTCCTGGAGGGCCAAGGCGTACCCGCTCTATAGGGCAGAGAAGGTGTGGGTGGTCTGCACCAATTAGCAGCAATGGTGAGACACAACTGAAGGCTTGAATAGGTAGGTTGGCCAGATGCCGGTATTTCTTCTTTAGGGTGGCGACGGGATAGGAATGCTCTGCTAGACCAAGGCGCTGAGCTGTGAAGGCATTTGTGATCTTATAGGATTTCTTTGGCTGATGTGTGGGAGAGATCTCGAATGAAACCGAAGCACCGTGCAGGACTTGAATGTCCTGTCTTATAGTTCTGAGGGATATGTCCTCTGGCGTACCTGTCACCTCCAGTTGTTGAGCTGCAGCAGTCAGTAGCATTGTACGGTCCGATCCATCATCTAAGACAGCGTACGTGTCCAATGTCTTGTCCCCGTGTCGCAGGATCACTCTGGTTACTTTGAGGAGGACACGGGCAGGGTCAGAAGGCTTGTCCAAAAACAGCGTTTCAGTAGCTGAGCTAACTAGGCATGTGCCTTCCTTTGGTTCTCTGCTGTTGACCTCATGGAGTATGAGTAAGTGTTTACCTTGGCATTTACTGCAGGGCTTCTTTAGGTTGCACTGTGCTGCCTGGTGTGATCTCCCACAGCGCCAGCAGCGTTTATTAGATTTGATCCAGTCAATCATTTGAGCCTTGTCGAAGCACTTAAAGGTGGCACACTGGCTCAAAAAGTGGTCTTCAGTGTCACAGTAGGGACAATAGGCTTTAGATGTGTTCTTACTTTTCTTGTTTGCTTGTAAACTGCTGCCAACGTCAGATTTAGGAGGGGTATCTTCTGCACCATGCAGTATAGTGGCAGAGCGAGGAAATGGCTTTGAATCACGACGGCGGTCTGGCTTTGTAGGAGCTCTCTCCTTCTGTCCATAATTCCCCTTTTGTCCATCACTTGTTTGGCACCACGTCTCTACCTGCAGCCACTCAGAAAACTCGATGAGATCATAAACTGCATTGGAGCGGCGGCACATGTGTCTGCGGAACTCTGACCTCATCTCAGTGGGGAGTTTACTGAGGAGACGTGACACGTGGGACCCGCACCTGAGCTCTATCTCTCCCTCAGGACCCAAGGTCTGCAACATGCCCACCAGTGCTCTGATTTGTAGTGCAAACCTCTCGAACCCTTCCGTGTCCCCTCTTCTGATATCTGGGCAGTCCATGACATTAGCTATTTTCTGGAGGGCTAAGTGGTGAGGCTGGCCAAACTTCTCTGTCAGGGCTGCTATGGTGTCTGTATAAGGAGTAGGAGAGTTGAGGTAGGCGTCGGCTATGAGACGAGCCTCTTCTAGCTTTAAATGGTCCATCAGGATTTGAAACTTGAACAACTCTGTACTATCTTCTGGAAGGAGGTTATTCAGAGCTATTTTTAGGCGTGCAAATTCACCTGGATCTCTTTTGGTTAAGTCAGGGATGGAGGGAGTAGGCCCTTTATATGTTCTCTCTTGTGTCAGAAAAGACTGCTCAGGCTGCATAAGTGGAACTTGACGTGGGTATCTGGAAGGCTCACGGTATCTGGCAGTAGTCTCTGGCCTAAACAGTGGTGAAATGGCGCCCCCCTGTGGTGGCAAATATCTTTGCGCGCTGTAGTCATATGAGGGGTGCACTCTTGACTGTGGCTGCGGAAGGCCATAATATTCTCTGGACATATTCTCTTTGGGTGGAGGAGGTGGATGTGAGGGTACAGAGGAATGCTCTCTTAGAAGTCTCAATTCAGCCATCAGATTATCCAGTCTGCTAATCATAGACGCCTGTCTGTCAGTGGGCTCTACAGGAGGATTTACATTGGGCAGCCTTTGATTACCTTGACTGTAGTCATAACGTGGAGCAGCATCACGTTGAGGCAATCGTCTTCTTGGTGCAATAGGAGGAGGAAGATCTACTAACTGACTGGGCATTGCAACAGGAGGTTGATACAGGTTCAAGCGTGATAACTGAGGAGTAGGGGTGGTCTCCCTGGGTCTCTGGTAAGTGGAGGGGTAAGGTAAACCGCCGGTGGCTGCTGCATGCTGCTCTGGCTCCATATCCTCGAGCATGGAGGATGTCCACTGATCTACTGTGTACTGCCACTTATCTTGACTCACAGGACTTGAGGCTCGTGATGATACAGGCGAGTAGACCTCTTCTTCTGGAGCTGACACAGGCCACTTTGTGGTTTCTTTTCTAGACTGCACTGTACTAGTGCGCCGAGATCTGTTATAACTCACATCGTAGTCATCGAGGTAGGAAGGGGGTGGGGCACTCCGCTTGGGACGTGTAGATTCACTGGCTCTTACAGTAGGCTGCATCCTGAGGTCCAAGGCAGATATCGAATCCGGCTCGAAGGACCAATATTAAAAGGCTTATGGACTGTATAGGCGATAGCTCGAGTAGCGATATCCACCCCGGGGTGTCGGTCAGGACACAGGAAACAGGATGCAGTTGATTTATGGTCACTTTAATGAAGCTCAGGCAGCAGCATAGTTACATCCGTATAACAGGTGAGGGAGTACAGGTATGGGTATAGGAGTGTGTGGTCTATAAAAGGATAAAAGTAACAAATTAAGTCTGGTGTAATGATTAAGCAAACAAAGGTACTACTTATATAATAATCATAGAATAACTAACTAAAATATACAGGCTTAAAAGAGGTGAATCTAGGAACATCATAAACACATAATAAAATACACAGCACGACACATCTCCGACAACAGACTTAGCATGTAAGCTAGCGCACCAATTAAGGGCATAACTACACAAATATTAAGATTAGGAGCTTGAACAACAAATCTAAACATTCGTAACACAATAACATAAGACTTCAAATGTCCAGGCATTCGTGATGAACTAAAACTTACTTTCAGTCAATAACGCACAACTTGAGCTGCTAATAACGTGGTTGCACGCCAGAGTCTCGTGTCGAACTAATAAAACTGCAGCATGCTCGGCAAGGGTGCGTTCACTGTGCAGCACCACTAGTGGGCGCCCTACACAAATCTACTGCCTTTCCAACAATATTTGTAAATATATTTATATTTTGCATTTTTATAGTAGGTGGTAGATCATTCTGACTCGGTCATATCATAAGTCGCTCTCATGCTGAAAAAGTGTGGGCACCCCTGCTCTAGACAGATGGCTCCTCTAGACAGTCCATCCAGCACAGAGAGGTCCCCAAGGCAGACATCAAACGGTTAACCTAACGTAGAGTAGAAGTAGTTCCTCCAGGCAGAAGAGGATCCAGATCAAGGAGAGCTCCTCTAGGCCGATAAAGGGGGGGTCATCAATGGAGCAGCCGCTGCGGAGTCTGGAACAGACTCCACTCCACGAGGGAAGTGGAGAGAAAGAAAACAGAATGTACTCTCACCTTTTGTGAGTGCTCGTTTAAGAAGGAGAAATACCATTTCATCAGCCAGGTGTTCACGTTTAGGTGTGCTAACTTACGCAGAAGAATGTCCATGTGAAGCGGATTAAACGCAGAACTTAAATAAAAAAATATAAGCCTTGCATATGCCCCTGAGTTTTCCCGATGTTTCAAAATAAGATGGGCTGCTGTGGAGATGGCATCACTAGTGCTCCTATTCTTTGAATACGTAAATTGATATGGATCCAACTGGTGCTCTACTTCTAATCGGAGCTAAGGCTACTGGCCTATAGTCATGACACTCCAGTGGACATGTCTTTTTGGGCACTGGAACAATGATGGACTTTTTCCATATATCTCCATATAACTCAATGTTTGTTGAGGGAGAGCTGAAAAGTTTTCTGCCAGACGGGAGCTAACTCTTCTGTGCATGTTCTTAATAGCAGGCAACCTGTCTGGTCCGTTGGTTTTATTTCTGGCCTCTTAAACACTTTTAAACACGTTTAAAGGACAAATATTATGATATAGTCACTTTTTTGAGCTTTTAACTGGAGTAGCATTTAGCTTCATTCACACTAGTTTGAGGAACCTGATTAGAAAATGTACCATCAAAAACACTTCCTGTTGAACTCTCTCAATGGCTGGCATTTTTCTAATTTTATACCTCATTTATCTGAGAATCTTCAGCTGCTTCAGCGGCATAAAAACTTTGTTTCCCTGGAGTCCCAAACTGACTTTAAAATCTTTGAATCTCATTTATCAAGTGTTTGGTCACGTTCAAAACAGCCCAGCATGCAAAATAATGAATAATGAACGCCTGACACCATTCTCACAGACTCTAAAAAGGATTGAATGTGCAAGACGGGCCGTTTGCTTCAAAAAGTGTAAAATTAGAGGGGGAGGAAACGAGAGCTATGAGAACTATAGAGTTAAAACCACTGACAAACACAAAATAATAATATGTTATTTTCAGAGCAATGGCAACTGGACTCTTGTGCTGCCACAGCTATGCCACTGAACCGGAGCGTCCCAGAGGATGTCCAGCTTTCACACATCTGTCCCACATCTGTCCTACGTCCTTTAAAGTCCATCGACATGCAGACTTGATCACTCACGCAGCTGTCCTGATGAGGCGGTGATCGTCCCACATCGTTCTCCCTGATTCACTCACCTGCACTTAAAAGTGTCCATGATCTGATTTGATCCAAACGCTGTGTGTCATTCTAATGTTTTATCCGGGGCTGTATCTCACACACATTAAATAGAAGCAGAGACACGCACGCGTTTACACCCAATGAATTCTCTTAAATATCAGTTTTGCAGAATCAATAACATGCACATTTTCAGTAGTAAATCAACACGCCACAAATAACACATGCCAGTTTTCAGTTTATCTTGGCAGTTTAGCAGGATTGATAAATGAGGCCCTTTGTGTCTGTGTTGAGCCTTTTGAAACATTCCCGCACAAATTCCACAGAGAGGCATGTCTTGCTCAAAGACACAACAGTAGTTTATGAAGTGATTCAACCTTTGAGAGACAGCTAAAGGAACGTTCAGAGTCAGATTGGAGGGCAGTGTGGATGCAGAGCGGTGGGCAGAGTGTGGTGCTCCGTCTGTCAACCCACAAACATGGGGTTTTCAAATGACTGGATAACATTAACATTTTTACGATTCCAAATGACTGTGCCAGGTTTGACTTTGAGGTTTGGACAAACTGGAGCGTGGGGAAACAATGGTAATTGGATGCAGCCGCCTCCAACATGTGGACTTCATTTACATCTGTGTCTGCAGTCACATTTTCAATCATGCATCAGACATTATTGGATTATTTTTGTTCCACTTGAATCTGTGCTTTACTCACTGTCAGTGCATTGTGTTTTAGTAACGTTTGAAAGGCCCATGTGTTAGTCTGTGCTGGAACCACAAGAGGGCGCAATCATTCTCCAAAGCAAAGAAAGATTTAACATCTAATACTTAATTAGAGATGATGATGACCATGATCATCATGATTATCATCGTCACTTTACTTTTGTCGTTGTTTCCAAGTGAACGTTTATCTTGATAGAGCAAACTGCCAAAAAAAAGAAAAGAATTAGCTGTGAAAGATAACAGTTGCAAGTTGTTTTGTACATATATTGTTTTAAATCTGTCCTTTTTGAGTGAATGTAAACTGAAAGGAATTTATCTAAATTGTGGCTAAATCTGGTGCATTTACAGAATGTCCATGTGCACCGTTCCTGCCAAATACATACAGCTGAGTAAATGGCAAAAGTCACATTTTCATGGTTGGATCTTAACAAGGCTCAAGTAGAGCTTCAATAAGCAACAAGAAATGGGAGTGAGAAAAATGTGGATTCAGTGTCATTTTCTGTCAGGTATTCACACATGCTCACACGCTCTGATGGCAAAGGCTTTTTGAACGTGGTGGGATTGTTGAGCTGCATAAGCAGGGCCTCTCTCCATCACTGCTGAGGGACGCAGTATGATCCTGAGGGTTATGGAACAAAAAAGTCCCAAATAATGACACCAGCACTGAGCCGGAGGATCTGGTTGGCTGTCTCTCAAGACACTCGACAATCCTTGACCCAAATTAAGGGTCGCACCACTCACTGGTGCGACTTTACAAGAGACACAACCATGGGACACTGAAAGGTGAGTCCTGATGGTTTCCAACGTTACTGGCAGCAGATCCACCTGAGATGTTTTCTACACTCCACAGGGTGGGGGCGCCATAATGATCTGGGGTGTTTTTTCCTTCAGTGGAACAATGGAGCTCCAGGTGGTGCAGGGACCCCTGGCTCTGTGAAGATGTTGCAGAGAGCATCCCTCATCACTGAGGGCCTCGTCTGTGGAACCACTGGGTTTTTCAACAGGACAATGCTGCAGGTCACAAAGCCCCAGGACAAAGGACTTCTTCAGAGAATAACATCATTCATCACCATTCTACATGTTCCAAATACAGCATACAAATCCAGCTGCCTCCCGGTGGGACATGCCCAGAACACCTCCCGAGGAAGGCATCCAGGAGGCATCCTGAACAGATGCCCGAGCCACCTCAGCTGGCTCCTCTCGACGTGGAGGAGCAGCGGTTCTACTCCGAGCTCCCCCCGTGTGACTGAGCTCCTCACTCTATCTCTAAGGGAGCGCCCAGTCACCCAGTGGAGGAAGCTCATTTCGACCGCTTGTATCCGCGATCTCGTCCTTTCGGTCATTACCCAGAGCTCATGACCATAGGTGAGGGCAAGAACGTAGATTGACCGGTAAATCGAGAGCTTTGTCTTTCGACTCAGCTCTCTCTTTTCACCACAACAATCCGATACAGCACCTGCATCACTGCACCGATCCGCCTGTCAATCTCACGCTCCATCTCTCCATCACGCGCCACCTTTTTTGCGGTCGAGAAACATGTCCTTGGATTTGGAGGAGCTGATTCTCATCCCAGCTGCGTCACACTCGGCTCAAACGTCCCAGAGCTGCAGGTCCTGGTTTGAGGAAACCATCAGGACGACATCATCTGCAAACAGCAGAGATGAGATCCTGTGGCTCCCAAACCCTCCAGGCCCTGACTGCGCCTAGAAATTCTGTCCATAAAAATAATGAACAGAACCGGTGACAAAGGGCAGCCCTGGCGGAGTCCAACATGCACTGGGAACAGGTCTGACTTACCTGCCGGCAATGTGAACATAGTCCGGTCATACAGGGACCGGACAGCCCTTAGCAAAGGGCTCCATACTCCCGGAGCACCCCCCACAAGGCGACCCGGGGCACACAGTCGAATGCCTTCTCCAGATCCACAAAGCACATGTGGACTGGTTGGGCAAACTCCCATAAACCCTCGAGCACCCGATGGAGAGTGTAGAGCTGGTATTTCACCTTAATTGTTATTTTCAATCAAATGTTTTTTTGTTTTTTTTGTCACTCCCATTTCTTGTTGCTTATTGAAGCTCTACTTGAACTTGAGATTCAACCATGGAAGTGTGACTTTTGCCATTTATTCAACTGGTCTTAAACTTTTGACCAGGACTGTATTTACATAAATATTATATTTTCTAAAAGTAATTAGGCCATTGTCTCTTGTGATCTGTTGGGATTTTTAATCTCTGATTTTTGTTACAAACCATAATTTGATCCATATTTTTAAATTAGAAATTTTGTCCATTATTACAGGATTTACACATTTGCTCCACTTGTCCTGTTGGTGCCCTTTAACTCCACTCCAGCTGTAAAAAAAATACAGTAGATTGTTTATTTTTTAAACTTTTTTGCTTAATTCTGGTAATCCACTTCCGATAAAACATACTCAATTTGAAAAAAACAAAAGTGCAACTAAGTGCAGTGACGAAATGTGTGATTTTTATTTCTACTCAAATGACTTTTACGTTTCAAACAGGTAACAGGAGTCATGTCCCTCTGAAAAGTGAAAACCACAGGTGATCATCACACGCCTGCAGAATGTGGCGTGTGATGTGTGTGGCTACTTTGGTTTAAATGTAGGTGGGGCTGTCATTTGGCTATAACACAAATCTATCAAACTTCACACTGCTCCTACACTTGTTACTAATTTTTGACAGACCCATGATGGGAATAAAAAAAGTTACCATTTTGAGCCACACTCATTTTTAATAAGGAAAATGGGCCATTTGGGAGTTCTGTTTACATTTTTGATTTAGTTTGTAGTAAGGGCTGTGTAAATATTAAAATTACACATATTTTCATAAAATGTTGTATTTTTGGTCATAACTGACGTGGATTAACTGATTTAAGCCAAAAAAAAGTAAAAAAAAAAATAAAGATCTACTTTTTACAGCCGTCAAAAACAATGGTGTGAAAGGGCCTGACAGTAAACATGGATGGATTTTCTAACACAAAGGGTTAAAAACTGTGCAATTACAGTATTATTGGTAAGTAAGAAATATATATTAAAATATATATTTCAAGGAACCAAAAGAACTTTTACTTGAAACATACTTAAGGTATACAAAGGTTCTGTTTTCAATATTTTTCAGCATCTTGAACATATTACACAAACTGTCCAGCAGATGGGGCTGCTATTTTTTACTAAATGGCCGCTATAGTAGTAGCTTCTACAAATAAGAAGCTCTTTAGCATGCTTTTAAAGTAGAAAAGGTTTCAGGGGTTGTCATCCGGACGCTGCCTGAAAATCAAGACGTTTCAACTTTTATCCAAAAGTCATTGTCAATCAGAGAGCTGGTCTGGGAACTCTGGCTTATATTCTACTCTAAATAGTGAGAGTCCTGCCCCCAGGGAGGAGTCACTGGACACCTGTCTTTTGTTTGGTGAGTTGTTTGTCTAGTGTCACCTGAAACTTGATAATTGGCTTGGCTTTGTTAGGTTAATAGTTTCACCTGTGGCTAATCTGTGATGACAGTCTTAGATCTATTGTTTCTGTTGAAAGCTGGCTGTTGCTCCTCCTCACTGCTGATGGCCTCATTAGCATTTGACTGGTCTATTGATCTGGACCAGGGTGTTAGGAGGCTGTCATAAATCTTAGCCAAATTAAATCTTAAGCCCCAATTCCTGTTTAGAGAAGGGTTCTCTCTTTTGACAAAAATAGCTTCCTTTACTCTCTTTCAAACCAGTTCTTTTCTTTTCTCTGCTCAATATCTTCACCTCACTGTCCTCAAACGAGTGGTTTGTAGCTTTTAGGTGCAGATGGACTGCACTTTGCGGTCCCGCTGTGGCTGATCTTCTGTTCTGGTACAGCCTTATGTGCAGTGGCTGTTTGGTCTCTCCTATGTTGGTCTCCCCCCCCGCCCCGCCCCGCCCCGCTAGGATCTTTAATCAAATCAAATCAAATCAAACTTTATTTATAAAGCGCTTTTCATACATAGCATGTAACACAAAGTGCTTTACAGTGCATTAAAAACATTCCCATACATGGCCATTCCCCGCCCAACCGCCTCCCACCAGCCAAGCAACCCACCCACAGTCACATAGACACCCGTACACACACACACACATACACACACATACACATCTATGTGCATATACACACGTATTTACGCACACATACCCTAAGATACAATAGGCTGGGTGCAGATACACCAGTTGAAGAAGCACCATCAGAGGAGCCGTCTGCACCAGGAGCAGAGAGTCGCCTGCAGCCACAGGACACAGACTCAGGGCCCAGAGGAGAGATGAGGCCCACACCAAACCTCCACCAGGGGCCCATGAGCCAGGGCCCAGCAGCCACAGACGACCGCCACTCCCAGTACAGAGGGCCCCTCAGAGGAAACACTGGAGAGCCTAAAATTGATAAAAGAATAAATAAATAAATATGGGTAATTAATAAATAGAACTAGAGTAAAACTTGGAAATAAATACATATAAAACAGTAAGCCTAAAATAAGTAAACACAATAAATAGGAAGGATAAATATAACAAATACATAAATTAAATATTAATCAAAAGCTAGACTAAAAAGGTGGGTCTTTGGGAATGACTAGGAGCCGGCTGCCGGAGGAGTGCAGGGGCCGCGAAGGTTCATATGGTAAAAGCAGTTCTGAAAGATAAGAAGGCCCAAGACCGTTAAGACATTTATAAACCAGTAAAAGAACCATAAAATGCCAATGCAGTGATTTTAAAACCGGTGTAATGTGGTCCCGCCCCCTGGTCTTAGTCAGGACACGTGCTGCTGAGTTTTGTAACAATTGCAAACCTGCAATACTCTTTTTGGGAAGACCAGAGAGCAGGGCATTACAGTAGTCTATACGACTGGAGATAAAAGCATGCATCAGGGTCTCCGTGTTGGCCCGAGAGAGAATGGGGCGGACTCTGGCTGTTCTTTAAATGATAAAAACCTATTTTTGTGATGTTCTTGATGTGCGGGATAAAGGTCAGCTCAGAGTCAAAGATAACACCCAGATTTTTCACTTGAGCCGATGGATTAAGAGACTGTGCTTGCAGTTTGGATAAAAGTTTCTCTCTCTGGGCCTCAGGACCAATGACTAAAACCTCAGTTTTAAGCTGGAGAAAGTTTTCTGCCATCCAGGATTTGATTCTAAAATGCAGTTAAAAAGAGCATCCATTGGCCTGGTGTCATCAGGAGACATGGAGATATAAAGCTGCGTATCATCAGCATAACTGTGGAAGTTGACTCCATGTCTCCTGATGACATCACCAAGAGGGAGCATGTACAGGTTAAAAAGTACAGGACCTAAAATGGAACCCTGGGGCACACCACATGGGATTTTATGAACCTTGGAGGAGCAGGTATCTAAACTTACCATGAACGTTCTGTCTGTGAGATAAGAAGTAAACCATTTATGTACAGTACCAGAGAGGCCCACCAGGTGCTTGAGTCTGTTCAAAAGAATAGTGTGGTCTACTGTATCGAAGGCTGCGCTGAGATCCAGTAGAACTTTATCCTTTCTGTCCTGTTTCTTGGCTCTTCTGACTTTGTTAAAGGCCCAGTTAGGATAACCACAAGCTGAGAGGGCACGGTGGACATGTTCTTCCTCCTTCTTTCTCCCCTCTGGGCTGGTGGGTACTTCATGGGCTCTGTGTTGTAGTGTCCTGATCACTCCCAACTTGTGCTGCTGTGGGTGGTTAGAACCAAACAGTAAGTACTGATCTGTGTGGGTGGGTTTCCTGTACACTTCTGTCTGAAGGCTGCCTTCCTCCTCTCTGATTGTGGAGCAATCAAGAAACACCAACCGGTTGTCCTTAGCATCTTCTCGGGTGAACTTGATCCATCCACGTAACGTAGCCATGCTTTTAAAGATTTACAATGAGAAGGCCTTACATTAGTCATATTGCCATCTTTATTTTCTTAAGAAAAAAACAACAACAATTAATTAATTTTACTATTATATATATGTTGAGGCACGGGCATAATATCACAGAGTTAGACATAAGATAAGAAACGCTGTATTTGTCCTGCAGTAGGGGAATTCCAGTGTCGCACAGTTCAAGAACAGCAGAAAAATAGAACATTTCCATTCAGAAAATAAGATAAATAACATCTCAAATAGACTGAAATCTAACAATTTTACTGGATTATTAGAATAATGCAATTCTGATCTTTTGGATAGTTGTTGTTCATTAGAGAAGCTACTTACATTTCAAGTGTCAGTGTCAATCGGAACATGATCAGAACCAACCTGTGGTTTTATAAGTAAGAAAAGAATACCTAGAATCATGCACAGACTGAATGGATTGTTTTGTTTTCTACAGCATATTTTATTTATTGAGGTGATTTATGCATTTTACCTTCATATGATGAAAATAAGCTACTCATTTGGGTATTGATACGGTTATCCAAATATTGATAATTAAAATACAGTATCTTAAGGCTAGTCATTCATTTTACACATCATATACAAACACATCCGAACAACGCTGTAATAGTTTGGACACTGACAGAGCTTTTGATTCTGTCAGCTGGCTTTACTTATTAAACACATTTTTCACCGACACAGGCCTCACGAACAGCCGGGTCAAAAGGAGGCGATCGAGAATGCCTGGGTCAAATCTGCACTCACCACATAGAAAGAACTCAAACATACAAACTAAACATAGATGTTCAGATCTTGAGCTGGTTGGCTTATGGCTTCTTTGAGGCGGTGTCTGTAGCATAAACATAAAGAAACATGACAAAATACAAACAAACAAAAATACATTTAGAACAAATTACATAAACAATGTACAAGTCACTCAGGCTCGACACACTGCACATCAGTTCATATTGACCCATTTAATGGATTGAGGAATGAATGAGTTTTTATATCTGTTGCTCTTACATAAAGGAATTCTGAATCTCCTCCCAGACTGCATGAGCTCATCCTGACTGTGGAGCACATGAGTGGGGTCCCTAATCATCCTTTGACCTGTGTCACCACTGACTGCTCGAAGATGGTCTGTGGAGCCGTCAGGGTGGGTAATATTACCAATCTAAGAATCTGTGATTTATAAACAGTCAGGTTTCCAAACCAGCTGACTATTCTTTATCGGAGCACGGACTCAATATCAAGATAGTAAAGGAATAAAGGATTTTTTAACAGATTGTAAAAGAAAATCAAATGCATGAAAATGATATTCCCTTGACTTAGAGAAACAGGACCTTTACATGTGCTTACAGACAACCAAGAAATAAAACAAAACAATACTAGCTTTTTAATTGAAATTTTGATTAAAACATATAAAACAGAACCCTCCTGGGGAATCATTTCAAAACAATATAACTGTATTTCTGATCTCAATAACAATTTTATTAAGTATAGAAATGTTAAATGGGAAACTGATGAAAAATCTGAACATATAAAATCACATGTTTGTGTTGTGTTGGAAACATGTTTCACAGTATTTTATAACGTCAAGTGCACATTATTCACAGGGGAACACTAATTGTTGGAGAAACTGTAGTTGTCAAGTGGCTCATCACGATCATGTGTTTTGGGACTGCAATGTTATTCATAAATACTGGACTGAGATCAATGAGTCACAGCACACTGTCTCTCTCCAACAAAGGAAATGATAGATGGATACCTGTGGTGTCCTTTTGGATAAAAAGGCAATAGCAAGGAGATGGATGACAGTCTAGTACTGGACTGAAATAACTTCATAACAAATAACAAATACAAATAACAAAATGGAAAAACTAACTTTTGCAGTGAATCTGAAAAAATTGACAACTTTGCCGACCACTGGGACAAATGGGACAGACACAAAGGATACACATGCCAGACTGACTTTCTTTGGAACAATCAAATTACTTTTGATTTTGTCTTTTCACCCTCAGTGTCTTGTTGTTTTTGTTTCGTTTGTTTTATTTAAAGAAAATAAAAGACATTTTTAATAAAGATAAAACCAGAAAGAAGTACAAAGTAGAGTAGACAAAGGAACTCTGTCTTCCAGATTAAATGCTTATTGTCTACTAAAAGACTGACTCCAGGTCTATGGTTGACCATGTGCTACTTTTACACAGCACATTGTTTGGAAAATTCAAGCGCATAGCTATTCATTTATGGGTCCCTTTCCATGTAAACATACAGGTATGAAAATAAAATATGATGTCAATAATTTAGCCTGTCTCTTGTATAGAAGTTTTGTGAGTGCTTGTCATGTGTGACGTCGTCTCTCTGTGCAGGTCTGTTGTGGATGTGTCCAAACTAACTACACTTGTTTTTCATGTCTTCAAGGCCAAGTGAATAGGAATAAGCATTGTGTAGTTTAGCTTTGCAACAACTTGTCAATAAATCTGTCCATCAGCCAAAAAAGATATTTGCAATGATACATATAAATGAGAGACAGAAAATTATGAGCAGGATATGACAGAGAGAAACTGTTAAAACAGACAGACAGAGGTGGTGCCGTGTGCAGAGGGGGTGACCTGTGCAGAGGGGGTGACCTGTGCAGAGGGGGTGACCTGTGCAGAGGGGGTGCCATGTGCAGAGGGGGTGACCTGTGCAGAGGGGGTGACCTGTGCAGAGGGGGTGACCTGTGCAGAGGGGGTGACCTGTGCAGAGGGGGTGCCGTGTGCAGAGGGGGTGCCGTGTGCAGAGGGGGTGCAGTGTGCAGAGGGGGTGACCTGTGCAGAGGGGGTGACCTTTGCATAGGGGGTGCAGTGTGCAGAGGTGGTGCCGTGTGCAGAGGGGGTGACCTGTGCAGAGGGGGTTCAGTGTGCAGAGGGGGTGACCTGTGCAGAGGGGGTGCAGTGTGCAGAGGGGGTGACCTGTGCAGAGGGGGTGCAGTGTGCAGAGATGGTGACCTGTGCAGAGGGGGTGCAGTGTGCAGAGGGGGTGCAGTGTGCAGAGGGGGTGACCTGTGCAGAGGGGGTGACATGTGCAGAGGGGGTGACCTGTGCAGAGGGGGTGCCGTGTGCAGAGGGGTGCAGTGTGCAGAGCGGGTGACCTGTGCAGAGGGGGTGCAGTGTGCAGAGGGGGTGAACTGTGCAGAGGGGGTGCAGTGTGCAGAGGGGGTGCAGTGTGCAGAGGGGGTGCCGTGTGCAGAGGGGGTGAACTGTGCAGAGGGGGTGCAGTGTGCAGAGGGGGTGCAGTGTGCAGAGGGAGTGCCGTGTGCAGAGGGGGTGCAGTGTGCAGAGGGGGTGCACTGTGCAGAGGGGGTGAACTGTGCAGAGGGGGTGAAGTGTGCAGACGGGGTGCAGTGTGCAGAGGGGGTGCAGTGTGCAGAGGGAGTGCCGTGTGCAGAGGGGGTGCAGTGTGCAGAGGGGGTGCAGTGTGCAGAGGGGTGCAGTGGAGGGAGTGCCGTGTGCAGAGGGGGTGCCGTGTGCAGAGATGGTGCCCTGTGCAGAGGGGGTGACATGTGCAGAGGGGGTGACCTGTGCAGAGGGGGTGCAGTGTGCAGAGGGGGTGCAGTGTGCAGAGGGGGTGACCTGTGCAGAGGGGGTGCCGTGTGCAGAGGGGGTGACCTGTGCAGAGGGGGTGACCTGTGCAGAGGGGGTGCAGTGTGCAGAGGGGGTGCCGTGTGCGGAGGGAGTGCCGTGTGCAGAGGGGGTGCCGTGTGCAGAGATGGTGCCCTGTGCAGAGGGGGTGCAGTGTGCAGAGGGGATGACATGTGCAGAGGGGTTGCCGTTTTCAGAGGGTGCACAAGTTGACTGTTTCCCAAAGTCTACATTGCCATTATAGGTTGCAGGTGGGTTCTGCCACTTCAGGGCTTTCTATTGGTTAACAGTGACGTCAATCAGTCTATAAAAGCACTTCCTGTCCCACCTTTCGCCCTCTGACCTCACGCTCTTCCTTCCAGTCTCCCTGTGTACAGCACTCTCTTTGGAGTCCTTGTCCACTGTAAAATACATATTTTACAAGTATATTTAATTTTTTAATTTTTCTATCTTAATTAATTAATTAATTTAATTAATAATTAATCAATTAATAGTATTTTGAATTTGTTTTGTCCCAAATCTGATTCCATAAGCTGAGCCTACCAGATCTGAGCAGTACCGAGCTGAGCCTACTGGATCCGAGCTGAGCCTACCTGAGCTGAGTGGGGCTGCACTGAGCCTACTGGAGCCAAGTGAGGATGAGCTGAGCTTACCTGAGCCGAGCGGGGCCACGCTGAGCCTACCGGAGCCGAGCGGGGCCACGCTGAGCCTACCGGAGCCGAGCGGGGCCACGCTGAGCCTACTGAAGCCGAGCGGGGCCGCGCTGAGCCTACCGGAGCCGAGCGGGGCCACGCTGAGCCTACTGAAGCCGAGCGGGGCCACGCTGAGCCTACCGAGCCGAGCGGGGCCACGCCGGGCCTACTGGAGCCGAGCGGGGCCACGCCGGGCCTACCGGAGCCGAGCGGGGCCGCGCTGAGATTACCGGAGACCCGCTGAGCCAACTGGAGTCGAGCTGAGCCAACTAGAGCCAAGCTTAGCCTACTGGAGCCGAGCTGAGCCTACCGGAGCTAAGCGGGATGGAGCTGAGCCTATCAGAGGGCGATGGAGGAAGCGTGGGCAGGTTTTTCATATAAACCCTAGAATTACATTTATGTGACGTTGCCAAATCTCTACTTTGATTGTTCTACTTCTTGGGCCCGTTTTGCTCTTGCGTGTGTTCACGAATGTCCTCTGGGTCTTTGGAGTCCTTGTCCACTGTCTGTAGCACCTGCACCTCCACCTTCTCAGTCTTCTTAGCTTGCTGCAGCCTCAGAAGAATCCCAGAGTTGAGCACTTCTTTTGGCCCCTCGCTGCAGCTCTTTTCGGGGACAGGAAATACAGCTGAGCCGTTGGAGGAGCGCGTGGTGGGGCCCTCGGAGAAGCTGGCTCTGCTCATGTCGAACACGCGGAGGGTCTGTTGGGTTTCCTCAGAGGGCAGGTAGGGGGAGTACCTGAAGGAGTTCCCAGGGTAGGCCAGAGTGGAGCTGCCCAGACGACCTCCAGGAGACTTGCCCCTCATCATGCCCAGAACCTCGTAGCGGAAGCTGGATATGTCCTGCTTCAGCTCCTGTTGTGGGGACAATGGCATTAACAGTGAGATCCATGCAGACTTGTTTACTTGAAGCAGGTTGTTGGATGCAAGTTTATCATGAGTGAAGTAGCGAGTCTTTTTAGCAGTGTTCCTTAGAGACATTATTCTTCTTTTATTAGTAATTAAGTAAGTAAGTAAAGTTTATTTGTATAGCACTTTTCACAGACAACAGTCACAAAGTGCTTTACAACAAAAAGTTAAATTACATAAAAATAAAACACATTTACAACAGGTAGTACACAAAATGATATGACAATAAAATTTGTCATATTGTTGTGTACTGTTGTGTTTAGTCTGCTGAAGTTAAAGCTCTTGAGCAAAAACGAAAGTTTTGAGCTTGCTTTTAAAAGAGTCAACACAGTCCAGTGAATGCAGGGAGAACAGAAGATCGTTCCAAAGTCTGCGGGCAACAGACTGGAAGGATCGGTCTCCTCTGGTCTGAAAACGAGTTTGAGGAACCATCAGCAGTTGAGAAGGAGTGTAGGATTGGATCAGATCACTGATGTAAGAAGGGACCTCATCATGCAGCGCTCTGAAAGTCAGTACTAAGATTTTAAAGTGTATGCAATAGGAGACGGGCAGCCAATGAGGACCTTAAAGTACAATGGAAATGTGAGCCCGTCTATTTGTGCGAGTCAAGACCCTCGCTGCAGAGTTCTGAACCAGCTGCTACGAGACGCTCCTTCTTGTTTAGACATGAAACTATTACAATAGTCTAAATGCCAAGACACAAAGGCATGAATAATAAGTTTAAGATCTTTTTGTGACACAATTTTTCTGCATTTAGAGATTTTCCTCAACTGAAAGAAACTGTTTCTTGTCAACTGTTTAGAATAGCGCTCTGATGTCTTTATCAAAGAAAACACCGAGGCTTTGTGGATAATTTCAATCTGTTTGTTAATATGCATGTGCTTGCATTTATAAGTGCTCTTGGATGATTCAAATGTAGCAACTTGTTATGTATGCATTATTTCCCAGACTGTACTGTCAACATTGTAGATGCAGCCAAAAGTCTAGGAAATGGCCATATCACAGTTGTACTATTTGTTTAACCTTGAATTTCAAGGCTAAACAAAGTATAGAAAAAGGACCAGAAGTCCATTTAGACTGCCACGTGCACTGCATTATATCATGTTTGTTTTTCAACTGACATCAAAAGAATGGTATAAATATGCTTCACATTCAGACTCTTCTGCCTGTATCTGAACCTCAATAAAATCTCCAAGAGCACATCGTCTCCAGTGTCTTCTTCCAGAGAACCACATCCACAGCTTCTAAGGCGTGGTTTAGCAGACTGGCCCTGGTCCCCCAAATACTGATTTATCCCTGGAATGGAGTCATCAGGGGCAATAATCAGAGTTTCTGTTTTGTCTGCGTTGAGCTGCAGAGAGTTGTTATGTAGCCATTGTTTTCCAGTTGTATTTGCACTAAGCAATTGACAAAGGAGTTCAACTTTTGGACCTCAGAGGGTTTAAAAAAGCAATATAGCAGGATATCACTAACTAGACATCACTAATCTCTTTGATGATCTTTCCCAGAGGGATTATAGAAAGCAGAAACAGGACAGGACCCAAAACGGAACACTGAGGAACACCACACAACAACATTGTTTGGTTTGCTGCAACACTAAAGCTCCGACCAGATAAATACAAAGAAAACCAGAAAATCCAATCTGGTCCCTCAATCTTTTATAATATGTAATATATTATAATATGATGGTGAACAAGATGATGTTATTCATCATCATTTTAGATTAGTAAAATAATGCTCCTCGTGTGTCATAGATCAAATTAAAAATATATAATTACATCAACATTTTAAGAACCCCAGAGATCTCCATTAAAATATGAAATAAAAAGGCTGGATCTCATAGCTAGTGTTCCAACTTGAAATTTCTTAAAATTTCTACATCCACACACCTTTTTGATAAGTCAAAAATAAAGTCTGGTATATAACTTCGTACAAAAGGTTACAAGGGCTGTCATCTGGACGCTATTTGAAGATCGAATCTTCTCGATCGATCTTCAAACAGCGTCCAGATGACAGCCCCTGTAACCTTTTGTACGATGGAACACGCCTGGACGAATGAGGGATTACATCTAAAACAAAAACTCAAAAATCCTCATTTGAGCAATAGTCTGAAAATATGGAATTTATAAAAACCTGAAAATCTTTTTGAATTTTTTTTCAAATATGTCATTTACCATATTGATTATTTTTACAATGTTAAAATATTTTTCTTATCACCGCTACACATTTCTCAAAACCTCTACAACCTCAAATATTTAATAATTCAGTAAAACATAATTCATTTTCTAAATCAGATAGTAACCCCCATAAACCACTATTTATAGATTCCTCAGATGCATTTGAATTGATTTTGAAATTTGATCACTGTATTTACATTTACTAAATTAAGGTTAAATATCATGTCATGGAAATGTTGCATGCATTTCTTAATCTTTAAACAATATGGCCCCATCCTACCTCAAAGATGCAATAGTAGCGTACCATCCAAACAGAGCTCTTCGTTCTCAAAATGCTGGACTATTGTTAGTCCCCAGAGTCTCTAAAAGCACAGTAGGAGGTCGAGCGTTTAGCTACCAAGCTCCTGTGTTATGGAACCAGCTCCCTGTTCATGTAAAAGAGGCCAACACAGTCTCTACATTTAAGACCAGCTCAAAACGTTCCTCTTTGAAATAGCTTATGGTCAGGCCAGTTAGGAACAGAAATAAAAACCTACAGTTTTAGCTACGCTGCCCTTGGAGCAACTCTGCTGGAGAAGTATGGAGCTGAACACTGTCCTCGGGTTCTTCTTCTTTATCTATCAACAATATTTAATATTACTTCAACTGTAGTCTGTTCATTGCTGTTCACATGTTTCTCTTTCTCTCCACTTCCCCCGGGGAGTGGAGACTGTTTCAGACACTGCGGCTGCTCCAGTGACGACCCCCCCACCCCACCTGTCTGGACGATCTATGCGCCACCCGCCTGGACAGCTGGATTAGCCACACCTCGTCTGCCTGGACGAACTCCTTCTACTTTAGATGAACTGTTCCTCATCTCCTGCTGGAGGATCTCTCTACACTGGTGGACTGCTCCTCGTCCGCCTGGAGGAACTCTTTAAAGCCACCTCCCTCTTGAGTGGTTCTGGCTCCACAGTCCAAGTGGATGTCAGTCCTAGTTCATCTGCAGCCTGTCCGTCCGTGGGAGTAGGATCTCTCCTTCACTGTGGTTCTCCCCGAGGTTTCTACTTTTCCCGTGGGGTTTTTTGTAGTTTTTCCTCGCCGCGAAGGAGGGTCAAAGGACAGGGGCATTCTGGGACAGTTATCTGAACTGCTTTTACCTGTGGCCCATCGAGGCAACTGTTGTTGTGATTTTGGGCATTATAAAAATAAATTGATTTGATTTGATTTGATTTGATTAATCTAATTGTAAATGTAAAATAATAGTAGTTATTAACATAATAACACAAATAAATAATATTTATAATAAATAATTTAAGAATTAATATTACAGTATATATTACATATATTCCCTGCAGTCATTGTAATATGTATCAGTGTACATCAAGTAAAATGATGTTCAAGTTTTGAAATGACATCAAAATGTTCCCAAACTGCCACGAAACCCAAACTATGTCTTTTTACAAAGTGCACCAAAGTCACTACTATTGGGTGCCGTCTCTGCGTTCCATTTGGGTGCCCCAGGTCCAGGTCTGCTAAATCAGACATTTTTAATAGTTTCTTACTTTTTCACCCAAATGACGGATGAAATAATGCACTAGTTTTGTTTTTTCTTGCGTGTGTGTTATCTCATGTCCAATTATAAAATAAAAGTCACTCTGGACCTGATAACTCGACATCTCAGTGGGGACCCTTTCATTCTCTTTCAGAGAGTATGGCTCGCTTTGGGCAGTGAGATTAAACAAACTGGCCAGACCCTCCTCGGGCAACTCCCGTGAAATGTGATGCTTTTGTCTATTGTGGTCCAGTTAAATACTTGCTAAAGTGGCCAATATTTTGTAATAATCATACAAGATGGTACTGAGTTTACGCCCCCAAAAATGCTGTTTTTATAATGACTATAAATGTTTATCGACCTAAAGGGTGTAGCAGTCAATATCAAACAAATTTGGTGCTTCTCTTTGCACCAACCACCAAAATAATAATACTTGGCTTTTTGAATACCACCACATCCAAACCAAGACTTTATCAGGCGTAAATTAGGACTTAAACCTGATCTAAATGAGACCAAACCATGTTTACATTTTTTGTAATTGATTGACACAAAGGACAAAAACATTACATATTTGTCTCCAAATAAAACACCCAAAAGAAATGTATCATGAATTTGGGAAATACACCCATATATCTCTGAGGCATTTGTCATGGCCGACACTATACAATCTTTAGACTCTTTAGTTCAAATCAAATGAAATGAAACTTTATTTATAAAGCGCTTTTCATACATAGAATGTAACACAAAGTGCTTTACAGCGCATTAAGAACATTCCCACCCAAACTCCCCCCACCCGCCAAGGAATCCACCCACAGTCACATATACACACCCATACACACCTACACACACAGACATACACAGACACACACTACACGCATATGCATGTAGACGTGGAAGCACGCCCTGCTTGCAGCGTGTCCTAAAAGCTCTAGAAGAAGCTTTCAGCTGGTTCAAAATACAGCTACAAGATTATTAACAGTCCCTTCACTGGCTTCCCATTGAGTTTAGAATCAAATTTAAAATCCTCCTCCTGACTTATAAAGCCATAAATGATATGGCCCCATCCTACCTCAAAGATGCAATAGCAGAGTATCCGAACAGGGCACTCTCAAAATGTTGGACTATTGTTGGTCCAAGAGTCTCTAAAAGCCATAGACCGTACATATCACTGGACTGCCCTCGTCTGCTGCCGCTGCGTTCCAAAGAGGAAGTATCCATGGAGGCTGTACCGGCTCCAATCAAGCCGAGCTGCCATTCACTTTCTATTGGGACACTGGTTCCCTTTACTCTGTAACTGTTTCGGGCAAACTCACATCTTGAAACTAAAATGTTGATTGTTCAAGTTATTAGCAATAATAACCAATCAGGTACTTCCTTTTCCAGGGGCCGGTTTTGCTCGTGTTAGCAAGAGGTTTGATTGACAGCTAGCGCCGCATGTTGCCGCCGTCTCCTTCCACCAAGGGGCGGAAACCATTAACAACCTCGCTCCTGATTAGTCCGTGTGGTTGCCACGATTCGCACTCGCATGTCCAAATATGGAGGAGGATCTCTCCTTCACTGTGGTTCTCCCCCAGGTTTCTACTTTTTCCCACAGGTTTTTTTTTGGTAGTTTTTCCTGAGAAGGAGGGTCAAGGACAGGGGATGCTCCAGGACATTTATCCACTGGTAAATTCTATTGAACATTGTTTAATTGAACTGCTTTCTACCTGTGGCCCATCAAGACGGTTGTGATTTTGGGTACAATAAAAATAAATTGAGTTGAATTGCCCGTCCTTAAACCGCCCCCCTTAACGTGGTGGAGTTTGAGTACCCGAATGATCCTGGGAGCTATGTTGTCGGGGGCTTTATGCCCCTGGTAGGGTCACCCATGGCAAACAGGTCCTGGGTGATGGGTCAGACCAAGAGCGGTTCAAAAGCCCCTTATGAATTGCGAACTATCATGGCCAGTTACGTCGCCCGGATTGGCGTTACTGGGGCCCCACCCCTGGATCCAGGCCTGGGGTGGGTGCTCGATGGCGGCCATGGAGGAGGACTATCGGTTGGCCTCAAAGAAATTCTGGCAAACTGTCCGGCGCCTCAGGAGGGGGAAGCAGTGCTTCACCAACACCGTTTACGGTGCGGGTGGAGAACTGTTGACCTCGACTGGGGATGTTGTTGGACGGTAGAAGGAATACTTTGAGGATCTCCTCAATCCCACTGTCACATCTTCCGAGGAGGAAGCAGAGACCGAGATCTCGGAAGCTGACTCATCCATCACCCTGGCTGAAGTCACTGAGGTTGTCGGCAAGCTCCTTGGTGGCAAGGCTCCGGGGGTGGATGAGATCCGTCCTGAGTATCTTAAGTCTCTGGATGTTGTGGGACTGTGCTGGCTGACACGTCTCTGCAACATCGCGTGGCGGTCGGGGACGGTACCTCTGGACTGGCAGAACGGGGTGGTGTTCCCTCTGCATAAGAAGGGGGACCGGAGGGTGTGTTCCAACTACAGAGGGATCACACTTCTCAGCCTCCTCTGTCAGGTCTATTCCAGGGTACTGGAGAGGAGAATCCGACCGATAGTTGAACCTGGGATTCAGGAGGAGCAGTGTGGTTTTTGTCCTGGTCGTGGAGCACTGGACCAGCTCTACACTCTCCATCGGGTGCTCGAGGGTTCATGGGAGTTTGCCCAACCAGTCCACATGTGCTTTGTGGATTTGGAGAAGGCATTCGACCGTGTGCCCCGAGGCGCCTTGTGGGGAGTGCTCCGGGAGTATGGGGTCCAGGGCCCTTTGCTAAGGGCTGTCCGGTCCCTGTATGATCGGAGCAGGAACTGTGTTCGCATTGCAGTAAGTCAGACCTGTTCCCAGTGCATGTTGGACTCCGCCAGGGCTGCCCTTTGTCACCGGTTCTGTTTATAATTTTTATGGACAAAATTTCTAGGCGCAGTCAGGGCCTGGAGGGGGTCCGGTTTGGGAACCACAGGATCTCATCTCTGCTGTTTGCAGATGATGTCGTCCTGATGGCTTCCTCAAACCAGGACCTGCAGCATGCACTGGGACGGTTTGTGAAGCAGCTGGGATGAGAATCAGCTTCTCCAAATCCGAGGCCATGGTTCTCGACCGGAAAAAAGTGGCTTGCCCTCTCCGGGTGGGTGGAGAGTCCTTGCCTCAAGTGGAGGAGTTCAAGTATCTCGGGGTCTTGTTCACGAGTGAGGGAAGGATGGAGCGTGAGATTGACAGGCGGATCGGTGCAGCGTCTGCAGTAATGCTGGCGCTGTATCGGACCGTTGTGGTAAAGAGAGAGCTGAGTCGAAAGACAAAGCTCTCGATTTACTGGTCAATCTATGTTCCTACCCTCACCTATGGTCATGAGCTCTGGGTAATGACCGAAAGGACGAGATCGCGGATACAAGTGGTCGAAATGAGCTTCCTCCACTGGGTGACTGCGCACTCCCTTAGAGATAGGGTGAGAAGCTCAGTCACACGGGAGGAGCTCGGAGTAGAACCGCTACTCCACGTCGAGAGGAGCCAGCTGAGGTGGCTCGGGCATCTGTTCAGGATGCCTCCTGGACGCCTCCCTTGGGAGGTGTTCTGGGCATGTTACACCGGTAGGCGGCCTTAGGGTAGACCCAGGACACGCTGGAGGGACTATGTCTCTTGGCTGGCCTGGGAACACCTCGGGATTCCCCCGGAGGAGCTGGAGGAAGTATCTGGGGTGAGGGAAGTCTGGGAGTCCCTGCTTAGACTGCTGCCCCCGCGACCTGGATAAGTGGAAGAAGATGGATGGATAGATGGATGGATGGATGAATTGTATATACACACACATACATATACTCTAAGATGATACACGAGGCTGAGTACAGATACACCAGTAGAAGAAGTACCATCAGAGGAGCTGTCTGCACCAGGAGCAGAGAGTCGTCTGCAGCCACAGGACACAGACTCAGGGCCCACACCAAACCTCCACCAGGGGCCCATGAGCCAGGGCCCAGCAGCCACAGCCAACCACTGCTCCCAGTACAGAGGGCCCCTTAGAAAACACTGGAGAGTTTAAAATGGATAAAACAATAGATAAATAGATGTTGATGACTACGTTCTGCTGATATTTTGAGTTCGATTCGATCATTTAGTCATAAATTAACTCAACTCCACTGCTCTGATGTAGAAGTAGAGCCCAACTGCCAATATTGACCATTTGAATTGACTACAGTGTGATGATTGGACTGTCTTTTGTTAATTCTGTGTGTCTCTGTGCCCATTCCTGGTCCAACACAAACTTCTCCATTAGGAGACAATAAAGACTAATCTAATCTAATCTACAAACTCATCCACAAGCATGTTTATCTACAAACTGGATGAGACAGAACTTTGCGCAGTGCAGGGTTCAAATTCAGCTGTTGGTCCAAACCAAACCTCAGCCTGTGCTGAGATTTAAGGCCAATAATCGATTCACTAATAGCAAAATGTTGGTCTTTCACTGATAAAAAAGTGCAAATAATAAATTTATACAGCAACAAAACACACATGTGTTTCATTTGCGGACCACTGAGAGAAGTTCTTAATGTTGAAATCTTTTGAACATTCAAAGCTCATAAACACTAAACATGCCAACATGACAATACATTTTACACAACTGCAATTATTTTATAAGTGATTTTAATGGCATATTCTTATTATTGTAATCTGAACTGTCATCCACCATACTGGGCCTTTTTGGTGGGGGATGAGAATGGTGTTTTGGAGGATGAGTGGCATTAAACATTTTGGAAAATTATGAAAGCTTCTTTGTGACTAAGAGGAATCTAACTGCCTGGTTAAAAAGAGACCTTTATAAAGTATGTAAGAGAAAAAAGTTATTAAAATACCCTGTCTTGGTAATGAGAACCAAAATGTAATAAAGATGATTTGAACCAGAATAATTTCCCTTTTTTTAGTGTTATGTAAAAGGTGGCTAAGCTTCAGCCTATTTAAATGCCACTTTCCTTGGAAAAATATGTTGTATGTTGCTGTATATTTAAACACTCGATGGAAACGGCTGTGGAGAAGGGGACAGTGTTTTGTTTTATAATTTCCTTACCTTTTAGAGTGTTAACCCAATCTCTTTTATTTGTGTATTGTAAGTGTCCAAGGAATTATATGACCCCCTTTATGAGTAAAATTGCAACTTTAAATATTATATTTTCTAAGACAAATTTAGTTGCGGACGCATTGTGGTGAGAATTTTGACCTAGGATGAATGTCTGTATAATGTATTATAATGTATTATAATGTATTATAATGTCTAATTTGGGGGTGCAGAGTGGCAGAGCGCCTAGAGCTTCTGCCTCCCAATAAGGAGATTGTGGGTTCAAATCCCGGACCACCCCAACTTCACATGATCTCTCTGGGTGGAGTCTGCCCATAGTGGATGAATGTGAGAGTGAATGGTTGTCTGTCAATGTCTCTGTCTCTGTGTCAGTCCTGCGATGAGTTGGCCACTGTCCAGGGTGTACCCCGCCTAAGGCCCAAAGTCACTGGGATAGGCTCCAGTCACCCGCGACCCTGCGAACGGGAATAAGCGGTAGAAAATGAATGAATGAATAATGTCTACTTTAGTTCCCATTCCGACGGGGCTTGAGCGGGCCGTGACCACAACTTTACTACGGCATAACAGTGTAATACGGCACCTCCGCCTCCACATACACAATCTACACATCAAATGAAAGCTTAAACTCTCGTCTTTCTGATTCTGCAAACAATTAACACGCGCGATAATCACAGCGCGGACAGTAACGCTGTTTTTGCAGAAAAGAAAAAAGCTGCGATTTGACGTTCCTTACCTTTGATAGCTCTGGTGAAGTCAAATGTCCATAGTTCCCGGCAAGATTGGTCTCATTCTGTCCGGTACAAGTCCAGTAAATATAATCCAGTAAAATGATAAGGTCCACAACATGTGTTAGATCCTCCGTGGCAAAAATACAGCAATAAAGTCTTCCAAACGTGACATCCACGACATTTTCTTCATTTTTATTGGTTATTTCAGGCAGAAGATACTTCAGATAGCATAAACTGTGCTTTCTAATGCTAAACGGGACCCTTAGCTTCTGATTGACACTTCGTTTGGCCAATAAGCTGGGGTTGGGAGGACACAGGACCCCTGTAGAGCCAATCATTGCCTCAAACTTCTCCACGTTTACGCACAAGTCTCGCCCCTCTCATATGAACCAGTCACATTGCACGTTGTCAGTGATGGATTAGGCTTATAGCCAATGAGCAGCTGAAAAGAAAGAGCTATAGAAAGATATGTTTTTCTGCTGATAGCGCTTCCAGGAACTGCGCGTAACGCGGAGAAGCCGAGTGAAACAGCTCCGTGCGTAATTTACGCATGGTTTACGCGCTACTGTTTTTGAGTTATAAACATGACACAGCGGATAGATAAGCATAAATACACACATTGAGGAGGTGGACAAAGTTTGTAAAAGCCGTGACTCGACCGAAAGTCAAACTTTTGCGATCCAGTTTGGATAACGGGACTCCTGGCCAAAGCGGACCCGGACATTTCCACGGAACGAACTTTCTCATAGGTAAGGGTTGTTTTAGTTTACACTTTATTGACATTGCGTGATGGAAATATAAGATGAGCTGACGTTAACATCTCACGTGTGCGCAGGACGGAGGCGTCTTGGACATCCAGTAAAGATACGGTTGTGCACGGTTGCGCAGGGCTGTGCGTGTGGGGAGTGCCGTGGAGTAAGTGACTTCATTTTGTAAATATAGAATTTGATGTAATGTATTGTGAGTGAAGGCCTGATGAGGCAGATAAATGGTGGAATGTTAGAATGAAATGTAATAATGAGGTGTGTATTTTACCACTACAACAATGGATCATAAGCATAGAATAACTTTTTTGTTGTTTGTTCTTGATTTCACTCTAGACCTACATCAGAACCTGAGCTTGACCAAGAACCTGGTCCTTCCTCTTCAAAAAGGCCACAGATTGAGATAAGAGAAAGAACAGACAGATGTGCCCAAACCTCCAGCCATCAAAGACTACAACAAGTATGTACACATAATATAATAGTATACGACTTTATCCCATGTTGATTTCATACTTGTTTATTTGTCACATACTTGTGCTTTTCCTTAGGTTCATGGGTGCAGTTGATTTGTCTCATGAGCTGATTGCCTTCTATGAAGTTTGTATGAGTGTTATTTTGCTGAATATTGTAAATATAATACAACTTGTTTTGACTACTTTTTATATAAAATACATGTTTCATGTTTTGTTTTATGAGGTAATATACATTTTCATAACTAATCATGGCTATAAAGTGTGCAGCTGAAGAATCTCCTTGATGTAAGCTTTCTATAGAGCCCTCATTGATGTCTGTAGGTTGAAGCATTCCAAAGTTACTGCATTTTTTTCCAAACATCTCCATTTGGATAGGTTTTGGATAAGTTTGGATAAATCAAAGTCCCTCTATAAAACGCCTAAATATATTTGCATAAAAATGAGTAGTAAATGCTCATTTTTACAGATAATCTAATCAGATTTGAAATATGAGTAGTCAACAAGATTTCCCATTGAGACATAATGTGTTTCAGGCCTCAGCTACATTCTACTGCTTTCTTCACCCCTATAATCACAAAAAATATTAGGCGAGGAAAAAAAAAACACATTTTGAGGTGTTTTCCAAAGTGTATATCTCCTTACAAAACATATTTACTGTGATTCTGACAACTGTGGGTAAAACTTTAGGGGGTTACCTTCCAAAAAAACCCAAACTTGAGTGTGTGACCCTTAGGATTCAATAATGGTAATCATTTTAATTTGGAGAGGTTAGAACACTGACAATTTCATCAAAATCACCCGGATTGATAAGGGGTTTTAATGAAGACTGACGGTGCCATGTTAATGGTTTGAGACTGACCCACACACACTGCATCACTGTCCACGTCTCCACTGACTGAATGTCCACTCACAGATTTATATTTTTCATACTTTTTCCGGTTCAATCCAAAAATCAATCCGTGCCCGATATATTTCTTTTAAATCAATACAACTTTAACCCTTTAAATTCCAGTTTAAATACTCGGATTTCACATGTGCTCTAAAATGAACACAAACCTTGAGATAACTTTAATAAAAGTGAAGCCTGATCAACATGTGGGTATTTTTGTATGTGTCCTGGGAAGGTACAAGTTTGTGCAAAATTTGTTTGTGACATTTTTAGTTTTTGTGTAGCATCAGATTCCACTCAGTTGTGAGATGGCCTTCCCATTGATTGGATCCTTCTGATTCCCCTGGGGGAAAAAACCCTACAAACATCAAAGAAACCATGAGGAAAATAATCACATTTGTACTCCTGTTTCGTTTTATTTTTAGAAGACAACTGAAATGTATAACATGTACAGTTTTGTTTTTGTAAACTGATGCTACACAAAAGCTAAAACTGCCCAAAACGTCATATTTAAGACGAAGTTTAACTTTCCAAGGACGCAAATAAAAATGTACCCCATTATACCCAGACTTCAGTTTTCTCAAACATATCTCAGTTTTAGAGGTCATTTTGTTCACTGTGTGAAATTCACCAAAACATTTTCTTCTGCTTGTCCAGGCCCGGTCGCAGGGTTGAATAGGACAGGGATAGAGCTTTGTATTGAACCAAAAAAGCATTAAAAAAATTTGAATCTATGATGCTTTCTAAAGGTTTGTGTAAGTGGAAATGTATATTCTTTGGGTATTAAGAATGACAAGATGTGTTCCAGTGTTCCAATACAGTAGCAAAATAATGTTTTTGGAGCTAAAAAGTTATCAGTCCAAGTCACCAGGTCATGAAGGACAAGTAAGTCAAGTCAAGTCGCAGCTCAGTCATCAAGTCATTTTGTGAAAAACACATTTGAAGATCATTTGTCAAACTGGGGGTCTTTTATTATATATTTGAAGAAAAATAAATGATAGTTGCAACGAGTTGGCCACTGTCCAGGGTGTACTCCGCCTAAGGCCCAAAGTCACTGGGATAGGCTCCAGTCACCCGTGACCCCGGGAACGGGAATAAGCAGTAGAAAATGAATGAATGAATCAATAAATGATAGCCCCACAGACAGCTGATGTGCTGTTGCATTTAACTACAGAAACAAGTACACATGCAACAAGTAATGCAATTCATTCTTAACTGTTGAAATACAGATGAGTGATGGGAATGTCAGCTCTGTCTGATACGATGTGCACCTCGATACAGACTAAAGGCCAATTCATACTTCATAAGAAGTACGAACTTTGTTCGTGCGCCTCAGGCTGTAAGAACAAGAACAAACTTCGTTTCGGCTCTGGCATTCATACTTCAGCTCAAGCGCCGCAGCCGAACTCATTCAGACCCCGCCCCCCGTGATCCCAACAACTGTTTCCACGCTGTTTCTATGGAGATTACCATCGCTGACAGCTCAGTTGATATCGTTTTAGCAATGGCAGATGTAGTTTTTGAGTGGATGAGAGAGGAGGATGATGACTTTTTTTTTTTTACATGCGCTGGCCGAGGAGACAGAACGAAATGAGCGAAGATGGCATGTCCGGCCGCTAAATACGACGCGGGTCGTACAGGGCGAATACAGTCTGCTCGTTCAACAAATGCGGGAGATAGATGAGGAGAGGCACTTTTCGTACTTCCGGATGTCAGCCCGTCGGTTTGACCACCTTGTCTTTAGGATAACACTATTTCTCCAACATGCGCCCAAGGAAATTTACCCCGCCCCTTTTGAAAAACTGGCCAATCAGAGCGTAGTTGACGCACAGCTCTGCCGAACAAAGTTCTGCTCAGCTGATGTACCAAGAACAGGCTGCGAGAACAGCCGAACAGAGGCTGTAAGAACAAAATGACGTAATTTTGTTCTAACAGCCCGAGGCGCACGAACAAAGTTCGTACTTCTTATGAAGTATGAATTGGCCTTTACTCATCATAGGCTGACTTACTCAGTGACTCGGTGACGTTTTAGTTCTCTGTTTTAAAGGCAATATATTTCCCCATATTGTTGATGTTTGAGGCCTATAAAAAGACGAGAAGCCTGAGAGCAACACATGGCTACTTAATATAATTTAAACTTTTTAATATGCAGTAAAGTAAAGGTGTGCATCAGCCACGCTCTGCTGCCCATTTGACCAAAGTTTGGACTGAACTTTTAAGGCTCAGTGAAGACAGTGAAGAAGTGGTAAAAGTCAATACTATGTCTTTCAGTAATAATGTTTTTATCTGTGTAGAGCCTCCATCTAGAGCTTTTCAGAACATGTTTCAACTGCTCTGGGAGTTAGCGACAGCATTAGCAGTGTCAGCTTTGGATGAATCTAGAAAAAAATCTTTAAAATAAACAAAAAACGCTCTGTGTTGTTTGTTTTTTTGCGTAAATCGTGTGTCCGCGTGCTCTTACACCCGTGAAGAGCTCTTAAACATCAGAACTTCTACCCCCACGGACCTATTTCCAGATTTTTTAGCGCTAGTTTTAGTTTTTAAGAGAGTGAGACGCCGCAGAAGAGGAAAGCGTGTAGGGGCTCTCGTGCGCCTTCAGATACGCCCTTACCTGGGATTTTCCTCTCCAACATCCACTCACTCAGCAACAACACGGACAAACTGGCGCTGCTGATGAACAGAAACAGAGACTTTTCTTTGTCTTCTGTTTTATGCTTCACGGAGACGTGGGTCAGCGAGTGCACCCCGGACAGTGCGCTGCATCTGGAGGGATTCCAGCTCCTCCGCGCCGTCAGACAAAGGGATCTGTCCGGTGGAAAAACAAAAGGCGGAGGCGTCTGTTTCTTCATCAACAACGCTTGGTGCTCCGATGTGACTGTGATCTCCAAACACTGCTCTCCTGATCTGGAATATCTCTTCATTAACTGTAAACCATTCTACTCTCCACATTCGCTTCATTCATTCTGGCCGCTGTTTACATCCCGCCGAGCGCGAACGTGCAGGAGGAACAACGCATGTTGGCGGAGCGGATATTGTGCACGGAGCGGGACTTTCCGGACTCCTTGTTGATCATCCTCGGGGATTTTAACAAGGGTAATCTCAGCCAGGAACTACCAAAGTACAGACAGTTTATTAAATGCCCGACCAGAGAGCAGAACACGCTGGATCACTGTTACACTACAGTGAGCGGTTCCTTGTGCTGCCCTAGGTTTCTCAGATCACGCCATGATCCACCTGATCCCCACGTACAGACAGAGGCTGAAGCTCTCCAAACCTGTGGTGAGGACTTCTAAGAAGTGGACCAGCGAGGCAGTGGAGGAGCTACGTGCGTGTTTGGACATTACAGACTGGGACGTGTTCAGAACTGCCACAGATGGTTTGGATGAGTACAGGACACTGTGACGTCATACATCCAATTCTGTGAGGACAGTATCATTCCCACACGCACCAGGGTGATTTATAACAACGACAAGCCCTGGTTCACACCCAAACTGAGGCAGCTCAGGCAGCAGAAGGAGGCAGCTTTCAGAGCCAGGGACAGAGAGAGCTACAAAGGTGCAAAGTACAGATTTAGCAGGAGGTGTCAAGAGCTAGATCTCTGTACAACACACGCCTAAAGGAGTCTTTCTCTGCTAACAACCCTTCTGCTGTTTGGTAGGGCTCAGGCAGATCACCAACTACAAGCCCAAAGCCCCCCATGCTGCCGATGACCAGAGACTAGCTGAACAGCTAGCTTCCTTCTATTCACGATTCAAAATCTCAACCCCCTCCCCCACCCATCTCACTACAATGGACATTTCTGCCAATCCCACCCCGGGTCCCCCCACCTCCCCCACTGGCCTTTCACTATATAGGGACAATGTAAGAAGACAGTTTCGGAAGTCCAACCCAAGAAAAGCTGCTGGACCAGACGGTGTCTCCCCCTCCACTCTGAGACACTGCAGATGAGCTAAATCCTGTCTTCACAGACATTTTTAACACCTCCCTGGAGTCATGCCATGTCCCAGCCTGCTTCAAGTCGTCCATCATTGTCCCTGTCCCCAAGAAGCCCCGGATCACTGGACTCAATGACTTCAGGCCTGTGGCGCTGACGCCTGTCGTCATGAAGCCCTTTGAGCGCCTGGTCCTGCCCCATCTCAAGCCCTTCACCTCCTCTGCCCAGGAACTCCACAGGGCTGTGTACTTTCTCCTTTGCTCTTCTCCCTGTACACCAACTGCTGCAAGGACGGCAATGAGTCTGTCTACAGGAGGGAGGTGGACCGGCTGTTGTCCTGGTGCAGCGACAACAACCTGGAGCTCAACGCCCAGAAGACAGTGGAGATGATCGTGGACTTCAGGAAAGTCTCAGCCCCCCTGCTCCCCCTCGCCCTGACAGACTCTCCCATCACCACCATGGACTCTTTCCGCTTTTTCTGCACCACCATCACTCAGGACCTCAAGTGGGAGCTGACCATCAGCTCCATCATCAGTCAGGCCCAGCAGAGGATGTACTTCCTGCGGCAGCTGATGGTGCAGTTCTACACGGCCATCATCGAGTCCATCCTCACCTCCTCCATCACCGTGTGGTCCATCCTCTCCTCTTCCATCACCGCTTGGTACGCTGAAGCCACCACCATGGACAAACAGAGACTACAGCCCATTGTGCCTCTGCTGAGAAGGTGATCAGCTGCAGCCTTCCATCTGTCCAGGACCTGTACGTCTCCAGGACTCGGGGACGAGCAGGTCGGATCACAGCTGACCCTTCTCACCCTGGACATGGACTATTTGAGCCCCTCCCCTCGGGCAGGAGGCTACGGTCCATCCGGACCAGAACCTCCCGCCACAAGAACAGTTTGTTTCCCTCTGCTGTTGGACTCATGAACACTTTATAACACCTGCCACTTTAACAATATATTATATAAGAACTGTCTATTTGCACTGCTACATTTGCACTGTCTGCCAACTGTACATTTCTGTATATAGTCTTAGTCTATTTTATTTGATCTTATTCTTAATCTTATGCATGCCTCTTTTATATATTTTATTATATTTTATTCATTGTTTTATATTGCACCTTACGCCGAAGCAAGTTCCTATGTTTGTGAATTTTGATCACTGACAATGGAAATAAACCGATTGCTGCGTAGAACAGTAAATACGGCGCCGAAAGCTCGGGTTGGTTTAGTGTGTGTTATAAACAAATTTACTGTTGCATTTTTATGAATAAAAGAAGTCATATCAAGTAGTTTGGCTTAAGTCAAAGTCAAGTCTCAAGTTATCAAGGGCAAGTCTCATTTGGGATTATTTGTTCAGTAAGTCTCCAGTCCTGCAAATTGCGACTCAAGCCTGACTCGAGTAAGCCATGTGACTCAAGTCTCCCACCTCTGAAGAACTTAATGGTCATAGAAGAAAAAAATACTGCGTCAGACAAAACAAGAGAAAGATAAAGAGTCTTCCCTGTGGTTGATTCAACCTTCTCAAGATAACTATTTGGTGTGTAGCTTTTTTACCTTAAAGTTTTCTTCAGTTAAGCCCTCTTCTGTTTTTGCGTCTCGGATCATCGCAGCCACGTAACGCTTCACCAGGTTCTTTAACACCTCCTGCAAATGATCCCAAAAACTCTCAAATGTAAATGTAAATCCTAATCAACATCATAAACAAAATATAAATTCCAACCTGATATTCATGGTGCAACCTGACATTTTCAGCTGCACGGAACTACAATACAACAACACACGTGCATTACCCTCAAAAAATCAAAAAGCAGTGCATCTTTAGAGTGTGACGGCAAACATAACGTACGCCAAGGCTTTCGAAGGTGTCCAGCCTCCTGCCGTGCTGCCTCCGGAGCACGTGCGCTTGAACCCATCCCATCAGATAACACAGCGACTTGGGACTGGGAATGATGTTAAACGGAGACGGTAAAGTGCCGCCTTCCTCAAAGTAGCTCATCCATAATTTGGTCCGAGCAAATTTCCACTCTTTGTCGGCGTGATCCTGAAACCATAAAAAAACATAATG
Source organism: Rhinogobius similis (assembly GCA_019453435.1). Taxonomy (NCBI): domain Eukaryota; kingdom Metazoa; phylum Chordata; class Actinopteri; order Gobiiformes; family Gobiidae; genus Rhinogobius; species Rhinogobius similis. The sequence continues at coordinate 37,176,999 of CM033625.1, forward strand.
ACAAATAACCATTCAATGAAAACACTAAAATATATTGTACATCAAATATTTATCATGTGCACTTTTTATGTAAAAGCATTGTATTTACCACTAGAAATATTAGACATTTGGATCTTTTGAGAAAGAAAAGCTGGGATCTAAAGGCAACTTATTACAATCTAGAAAATGTAATATCACATTATTTAAACATTTAAATAATAATGTAGTTAGGGTCACAATTTTCAGTCAATTCATTTATAAGCAATGTTGTAGTTTTATAACATAATGAAACAATAATTTAAATATAAAAATTTAATTTAGAAAACATAACATAAAAATTATAAAATGTTTGTAGTAATTTAAATATTTTTTTTAATTCATAAAAAAAAAAATATATATATATATAGCATAAGCAGCAATGATTGGATATATATATATATATATATATATATATATATATATATATATATATATATATATATATATATAGTCATAAGCAGCAATGATTGGCCCTCGCACCGCTGCACAAGACGAGGGTGCGCTTATGCTCCCCAATTTCCCTCCTCATAAAATACCTGCTGTCAAATCCGTGACGCTACCGCGCCTCCTACTTCTCATATTTCACTAAAAATGTCTAAAATCTGGTCAAAGTTTGCGGCTGTGCCGCACAAACACCGTAATACTTGTGCTTGGAAATCTTGGATAACTTTTGATGTCCCACTCCTCAAGATCATTTTCACCAAATTTCAGGATGGTCGGCCTCATGCCCGAGGAGTAGTTCATATAAGTGCAAAGTGTAAATTTGAGAGCTTTATCCATTAAAATAACATAGGATGTTTCTGTCATTGTAAAATTCTGGGCAACTTTGCGGCTTTGCCGCAAGGAGGCCATAATACTTGTCCAAAACATTTTGATAACTTTTGGTGCTCCTCAGGATGATTTTCACCAAATTTCACCTTGGTCGGGCTTACGCCCGAGAAGAAGTTAAAGTACGTAATAAAGAAATATGCAAATTTGAGACATTTTGCGTTTTTCCCATAGGAATAACATGGGATGTTTTTGTCATCGGTACAGCTTCGCCGTACAAAATATAACATTGGTCTGATTGGTTTTTTTGATCGGGAGGCCAAAATAGAATTTTGTGCAGAATTTTTTAAAAATTTCAAAAAACTAAATTTTTTGCTTCCCATATAAAAATTTGCTTTGATACAGCTAACGCGCCAAATTTTACTTTCTCATCTCAAGTGGGTTTCAGGCAGGGAGTTTAAAAACAGATTCAAATTTGATGTAATTCGGACTTTATATGTGCAAATGGGAGCAAAATTTAAAATTTCAGAATTTCAGAAATTCTGGCAAAATTTTGCCGCACAGAGTCCATAAAACTTAGGTTAATGATTTGGATAACTTTGATGCCACACTCCTCAAATTAATTTTCACCAAATTTCAGCTCGTTCGGGCAAACGCCCTAGGAGGAGTTCATAAAAGAAAATGCATCAGGTTTAGCCAAATTTGATCCAATATGACCGACATTTGGTTGGAGAATGCGTTACTGAGTGTTTGAGTGCCAGCTTGTGGCACTCGGGCCTAAAAAAAAAACAGAACAAAGGATAGGAAATAAAGTTAACTTAATTTGTGCCAACTGGAATCAAATCTAATGCCTTGTAACACCAATCCAAGAGCTTACTTTTTACATGGTTCATACTTTGACATGTAAAAACACAGTGAAAAGACAAATGTCTGGGATGAGTTTGCTTCAAAGGCTTACAGCTATGTGCTGGTACGAGTTGTTCATCATGGCAATTAGCATGTTGAGCAGAACCACCAGAGAAATGATGTTGTACGTCCCAAACATGGTGCTGCCCACAAACTCGGTGAACTCATGGTCCGGCTTCACGTTGGTAACATACAGAGAAATCAGGCCGAAGATGGACCAGAATAAAGACTGCAGCGTCTCAAAAAGCCTGCACAAAAGCACACATTTATCATGAATATTATGTTGAGTTTGAAAAACAAAGCTCCAAACTGTTCCCCTCAAAGCGACACACAGACCTCAGCCTCTGCATCTCACACTTTGAATCTAAGGTGGATATATGCACAGGAATCAGCATATGCCAATGCTAAGGGTGCAGGGGGATGGGAGGGATGCCAGACGCTGCTCCGCGTGCCACCCACAAGGACACATATGCACCTGAATGGCCCTCATCATTAACAACGTACAGCACGAAATCAAAGACTCTGGTGAGTGATGTTCTCTGCCTCTTATTCACGGAGTTAAGAGCATAAACAGCTGATGAACTAATAGTTTCTATCCATATTTCTATTGAATTCTTTTAGAAGCAACATAAAACATGAGGCCAGCTTTCCTGGCAAATGTTTCAGGCTTCAGTTTTACTGCCACACAGTCCAGGGGGCGCTGGAGAACAGATCGAGAGCAGTGGCGGGCGGTCACTAGAGGGCGCAAGTGCGCCGCACCTCTGACTTGACCCAGATAAAAAATGCGTAAATTCATTATTTTATTTTTGGTTATATGTTTGACATATTGTGTTTCTTCATAGTATGTGTTTGAATGATGTTCTCAGTGCATTATTTGGTTCATTTGTTTGGATCCCTGCCATAGAATGTGTGCATGTGAGACGTCACTCCAGAGCTTCTCTCCATTCGTTTACATCACAGCCGTGAAGTCCCTCCCTCGTGCGTAGGCAGGAGCGCACCTGAGGACAGGGATTGGGATTCATGTATTTCTGTCATATTTCTGACCTGTTGTGATCCAGATGCAGCTCTGACCAGCCTTTAGTCACAGACTCTGCTTTGGTGCATTTTTCTTCTGTCTGTGAATATTTCAGCTTCAAATCTAATCTTCACCCTCGTATGTACAAATGTAACATACACGACTCATTTAATCATATAAGGCTTGTTTGTGGAGGATCTGGACAGAGCAGGAAACTGATAACATTGGAACACAAGAACATGTGTGAAATTAGAGCTCAACAGGGTAAGTGCATATGGGAGGCCTAAATGCTCACTCATGTAACTTTTTTTTCTCTCCTTTTTTGTTTGATAATGGAAATATACCATCAGCCGCCACAGGCTGAGAGCACAGAGAGAAGCAGAGGCGGGACAGTGCAGCTCACAGACAGGGGGCGCTGGAGAACAAGGTGAGAGCACAGAAAGGAGCAGAGGGGTGTTTTAGGTCAAAATTTGATTTGACCTAAAATACCCCAGATTACAGGCAATTACATCTCTTTGGTTTTAAATTGATCAACTATCCATTCAGAATTCTCAGTCCCTCCCGTCCTTAAGGCCAGCAATCTTGTACCACGCGTGAGGGAAGAGGGGCACAAATATTTTGCCTGGGGTGCCAAGAGCTGGGCCGGCACTGACAGTAATACTAAACTGACAGACAGTTTTGGTATTCCTCATAATACTATCAGATCACATTTGCAGTCTAGGGCGACACGGTAGTGCAGCCGTTAGCAGTTCACAGCAAGGTCCTGGGTTTGACTCCAGGGCGGGCCGGGGCCTTTCTGTGTGGAGAGTTCATGTTCTCCCTGTGTCTGCGTATGTTTCCTCCGGATGCTCCGGTTTCCCCTCCCACTAAAACATGTACAATAGGTGTGTGAATGAGAGAGTGTGTGAGAGTGAATGCAGAGCGATGACGGAAAACTAGCCCAGGGCTGATTCCAGCGTTGCATGTACTGCCTGACCAAATAAACAAATACATTAAATTAAATCTACCAGAAATGTGCTAAAACATATCTCTAAGAATAAAGACAAGGAAAAAATCATTTTGCATCAAGCATATGGAAAATAATGCATATTTTGTGACATTTTATGACATTTTTGACAATGAAATGCAGTGACTTTAGGACAAACCACTGGCTATTTATGGGTTAAAAATAAATTTAAATTAGTTGATTTTAAATATGGATCATAAGGTGAGATCTTGATTGAACATATATACATTTTTAAGAAAAAAATATGAATCCTCCATTGTTTTACAGCCTAACGAATCTATTTGTACAAAAATGTAACTTTTTTTTAAGTGCGCCAGAGGGTTAAATGAATTCAATGTATTTGTTTATTTGGTCAGGACAGAACATGGTATGCACATGCAGGGCCAGAATCAGCCCTGGGCTAGTTTTCATCCGTCGCTCTGCATTCACTCTCACACACTCTCTCATTCACACACCTATTGTACATGTTTTAGTGGGAGGGGAAACCGGAGCATCCGGAGGAAACATACGCAGACACAGGGAGAACATGCACACTCCACACAGAAAGGCCCTGTGCAGCCCGGGAGTAGAACCCAGGACCTTCCTGCTGTGAAGCGAGAGCTGCACTATGGCAGCGGTTAATAGAGCGCTGGGTTAAATGTGTACACGGCCAACCATTCAAAAAACAACCCAACAAGCTGCTGGATCACCACCGGTAAACACAACGATCACATTAAAGAGTCAGAATACTTTAGAATGAACAAAGAGTTTAGGATAATAAAATCTGCATCGATTGATTAGGCAAACAGAAAATGAGTTGAGATGTAACAACACAATCCTGAGTTCGATACGATTCTCACACATTACTGACTAAAGGAGTCACACTAATGGGGTGAGGATGGGTTTGTAGAGTCTAAACCACAGAACTTCTGGACACAGAGCTTCAGTTCTCTGCAGAGATCACTGCATTACCGAAATAACCACAACCTTTGTTATTTGTTAAACTGTAACTTTTCAAATTTCAAGTGAATTTTTCTTTCAGCAGTTCTTCTAACACTTTTTGTTCTGTTTTCAATAACCACATTGTATTTTCCAGTGTTTCCAACAAAGCCTAGACTATGGTGGCAGTTGTAGAGTTGATCTTTAGGCAAACTTAAACCATTATACCATGTCATTTTTCTCTTTGTGGTTCTGAGGACTTTTGAAAGGTTTTTTTTCAATAATATAATATGTTTTACAATATGTTGGCCGGCTAGTTTTTAGACGTAGGGGATCAGAATAAAAGCATGAGACATGAGCTCAGCCTTCTCTGTTAGTGCGAGTTGCTCTGTACTGACGTGGAGAAGGCGTTGTTCTGCTCTTTGCAGCGGATGCCCTTGCAGCCCTTCTCGCCCGCGCTCTCGTAGTAAAAGTAGAGTTGGTTGAGTCCGTTGGCGAAGGCGAGGAGCACCAGGCAGTAGATGAAGAGGAACTTGAGGATGTCCAGGAGCATTCGCCCCAGAGAGATCTGCAGCGGGCCCAGGTGAGAGTTAGCGGTAAAGAGGGCGATCAACCGCAGGGAGCTGAAGATGTTAGCGATGGCAAACAGAGCCTCGGCCACCAAAGTAGGATGCCACATCTCCCACAAGTCACGCGGCTTCTTACCACTGTACTGCAGGGCAAAAACAGATTACATCTTACATTTAAATTGTAGATTTACTTTTCAATCCTATTTTAGTTGTTGTTTTCATTCCACAATGTTGCTGATAATTATGCATTGTTTTTATAAAATTACTTTTTATAGATATTCAAGCACTTTATACAAGCAATGTAATCATATCCAAATATCACAGTGTAATATACTGCCTTTACAGCACAACTTTCAATGGGATATTTAGGGGCTGTTGAATGTGTGCAGAGAAATGTCAGCTTCATGAGGTCAAGCTCTTCTAGAAAAGTTGCATAAAAATATAACATCCACAGGGCAATGCACTGACAGATTAGAGCGCCTGACTCATTTGGCTCCCCCTAAGCTCTCCAAAGATGCACCCCACTCACTTTGCATTGGCTCTATGCGCCCTCTTGTTGTGATTTGTGAGACTGAAGTTGCGTTAGCTGCCTTGGGTTCATTTGTGAACTATATCATATCATAATTGAAACAGAACTTTGATATAAATGTATTAATTTTTTAATTTGATCTTGGATGTTGGGTTATTGTATCTACGTGTTGTGGAGCAGCAGCACCTTTGCATAGGCCACGATCTTGAGCGAGATTGTTGCCAGATACAGAGAGTTCATGATGAAGTCCATGAGGTTCCACCAGTCGTCCACATAGTCCTCAAAGCCACTGTCCCACATCTGCTTTATCTCAGTCCAGATGAAGCCTGTAAACCAAACACTTTACCATCATTCTCGAAGATGTATATAATTATGATTATGCATAAATACTGAAAACATTTACAATTAGGGCTGGGAGAAAAATCTATTTTACATTTTTAATGAACATAAATTCTGCTGTAAAACACATCATACTGGACCTCTGCTTTAAAGGAAAAAATATTATGCATTTTTCATATTGTTAATAGCATTTAAACATGCTCTTGAGCAGGGGCGGACCTACCATTAGGCAACAGGCCACAATTGCCTGGTGCCCCCAATTTGAAGGGGCCCCCAATAAAATGCCCTTCCTCATCATTATAGACGCAGGGGTCTTCAAACTAAGCTAAATAGTCAACAAAATCTAACATGATAAAATTGCAAATTAATATGATTTATGTATTTAAATGAGCTTGAACACGTGTTAAAATGAAAGAAACGAAAGCAAAGTTATAGAAAATCACACTTGATGAGGAGGGCCCTGTACTTCATTTTGCCTTGGGCCCCCAAATTCCTAGGTCCGCCACTGCTCTTGAGTACCTTCAATTTGTCATCTCATGTTGAAAAAAAGTGTATTATGCACTAAAAGTTTCACTGGTGTCTGCCATGACACTTCCTGAGTTTATGCAGCCAGTAGATGGCACCTAGCACTTACACAATTTAGTTATTTATCACTTTAATAGATGCTACGATCAGGCTAACTGTAGCGGTTATTGTGTTTAGAGGCAGACATGCTCTGAACAAGTAACTGATGATTTAAGAACTTAAAAGAAGAAGATTCTCTGATAAGTGACGTAGACGATCTGAAAAAACGTCAAGGATTGAGGGAGTTCAACAGGAAGTGTTTTTGATGGTCAGAGGGGGAGGATTTTCAAACGAACATTCTTCAAAACAGTGTGAATGCAGAATGTGCGTGTGCATCTGAGTGTGCCTGTGCGTGTGTGTGTGTGTGTGTGTGTGCCTGTCTGTGTGTATGTGTGTGTATGCATGTGTATGCGTGTGTGTGTGTGTGCCTGTCTGTGTGTATGTGTGTGTATGCATGTGTATGCGTGTGTGTGTGTGTGTGTGTGTGTGTGCGTGCGTGCGTGCGTGTGTGTGTGTGCATGCGTGTGTGTGTGTTTGTTCCCGTGCCAGGTGTGTGCTGGGTGTGTATTGGGTGTGTGTTGGTCCCATGCTGGGTGTGTGTTGGTCCCATGCTGGGTGTGTGTTGGTCCCGTGCTGGGTGTGTGTTGGGTGTGTGTTGGTCCCATGCTGGGTGTGTGTTGGTCCCATGCTGGGTGTGTGTTAGTCCCGTGCTGGGTGTGTGTTGGTCCTGTGCTGGGTGTGTGTTGGTCCCGTGCTGGGTGTGTGTTGGTCCCGTGCTGGGTGTGTGTTGGGTGTGTGTTGGTCCCATGCTGGGTGTGTGTTGGTCCCATGCTGGGTGTGTGTTGGTCCCGTGCTGGGTGTGTGTTGGTCCCATGCTGGGTGTGTGTTGGTCCCATGCTGGGTGTGTGCTGGGAGTTGGATGTGTGCTGGGTGTGTGTTGGGTGTGTGTTGGTCCCATGCTGGGTGTGTGTTGGTCCCATGCTGGGTGTGTGCTGGATGTTGGATGTGTGCTCGGAGTGTGCTGGGTGTGTGTTGGTCCCGTGCTGGGTGTGTGTTGGGTGTGTGCTGGGTGTGTGCTGGATGTGTGCTGGGTGTGTGCTGGGTGTGTGTTGGTCCCGTGTTGGGTGTGTGTTGGATGTGTGCTAGGTGTGTGCTGGGTGTGTGCTGGGTGTGTGCTGGGTGTGTGCTGGGTGTGTGTGCTGGGTGTGTGCTGGGTGTGTGCTGGGTGTGTGTTGGTCCCGTGCTGGGTATGTGTTGGGTGTGTGTGTGTGTGTGTGTGCATGTGTGTGTGTGTAAAGACAGCTGTTTTGTGTTACGAGAGTGGCCTTAGTCCGTCCTCTGCTGTGCTGTTGTGCCAATGCTTTGTTCACAAAAGTTTCGAAGTGCGTCACAGGCCTGCAAACCCAGGACCCAGCTCTGACCCCCAAAGCAGCTTCAAGGAGCGTTTAAGAAGCTGCTACAGATTCAAATCCAGTTGATTACACAGATTTCTGGCTCTGAACACAACCCATAGAACTCAGAGGTACCTGCTCTACTTTGTTTCCTCTCTTTGCTTCATTCATTATTTGAACATTTAAATTCTACATTGTAGAATCTGGACACAGTTTTGAAAATCAAGACGTTTCGATTTCCATCCGAAAGTAATTTTCAATCAGTGGGACTGGTCTGAGAACTGTGTATGCCCCACCCACAGGGAGGAGTCCCTGATAATGGCCTGTCTTTGTTAAACTATTGTTAACAACTTTTGTTTCAATGTTATCCCTGTAAAGAGTCCTATAGTTAGCTGTAGCTCCTTGTCACTGTTGAATGCCTGATTAAATTCTCAGACCAATTTCACTGATTGAGAATTACTTTCGAAACGTCTTAATTTTCAAAACCGTGTCCAGATGACTACCTTTGAAACCTTTTCTATGACAGAACCTGTCATAGTACAGTGCTTGTTTTGGCTCCCTTCTGTGTGTGTTCTCCCTCCCCTCCTGTTCTGTCCTTGTTTGGAGCTTCCTGGGTGTGACTCCTGTCCAGAGCTGATTGGCACACCTGCACCTCATCCACCATCACTAGCTGCAGTTAAAAGCATGGTTCCTCCACTTCATCTCTGCCAGATCGTTCAGTCTACTTTCGTGGTGAACACCTAGGCTTTTTGCATCTCTAGTTATTTTTCCCTGTGGATATTTTTTGCTCACTAAGGACTCTGTTTTTCCTCAGCCTCAGCTCCTCGGTCCAGCCTGCTCCCGCCTGCTATTCTGGTAGTCACCTGTTCTCCTTGGTCCAGCCGGCTCCCGCCTGCTATCCCGGTACTCACCTGTACTCCCTGGTCCAGCCTGCTCCCTCTCAGCCTACCTTCAATAAATATTCTTTAATTGTGCAACAGTCTCTGGTCTGCTTGTGGGTCCTATTCTGGTTAACTCCTGACATTACGATCTGGCCAGTATGGACCCAGCAGACCCCACCTCAGTGCAGCAAGCTCTGGACTCCCATGGATCATTATTGGGAGAACACCATCAAACTTTACAGAATCTGCAACAGACCCAAGGGTTTTTAGCCACTCCGGTAACTCAAATTGGATGTCTCGTTGAGTCCATTGCTAATCGTCTTCCCTCTGCTGCTTTGTCTGCTCCCAGCCAACCCACTGCTAATCTCTCAACCAATCCACCCATATCTAGTAGCCCCTCTCATGAGTCTCCAGTCACAGCTCCAGAACCATATGATGGAGATCTGAGGAAGTGCAAAGGATTTTTTTGCAGTGTTCCTTGTTTTTTGGGCATCAAAATCGCACTTATTCCCCGGACTGTGCCAAGGTATCTTATATGATTGGATTATTAAGGGGCAGGGCCTTGGAATGGGCAGAAGCATTTTTGAGTAGGACTCAAGCAGACTCTATTGCTTATATTGATTTTGTGGATTAAGAAGGTGTTTTCTCACCCTAATGTGGCTTCTGACACAGCTAAACATATGCTAAGCCTCAGACAACGGCAATGTAGTGTTGCAGACTAATCTGAATTCAGAACTCGACTCGATGAATTGACTTTTCATGATGAGCCTAATTCTTTGGACGGCATAAATTCCCTGATGATTCGTCTAAATAATCGCCAGGGAGAGAGGTGCAAAGAAAAAGATCCCAAACCGTGTTTTTTCCAGAGCTCCACCGGCTCCTGTTCGAGCAGCTACAGGTGGCCCCAATTAGTCATTTCCCCCAGCTGTAACTTCTTCCCACGAAGAACCTATGCAGTTAGGCATGCTGCTGAACCACAAAGAAGGATTGATGCAGGTGATTGTATTTATTGTGGTCAGTTGGGTCATTTTTTTGAGAAACTGCCCTGTTCGCCCAAAAGGCCCGGCTCACCAGTAGGAGTGGGAGGGCTGGTGAGCCATTTTCCTGTTTCCCCTGCAGAACTCCCACGTCTCACTATTTCAGAAACTCTCCTACAACCAATTATCACTCCCTCTACTCGCTCTGGTGGACTCAGGGGCGGAGCAAAGTTTTATTTACTCAGACCTGGTTCAGCAAGCTGGCATTTCTATGGAACCTCTACAAAGAGTAACAACTGTTAATGCACTTAATGGTAAATTGCTAGCCCATGTAAGTCATCAGACTGAGCCTATCTAATTCTGTCTGGAAATGGTAAATGGTCACATATTTATACAGCGCTTTTCCACCTTCGAGGCACTCAAAGCGCTTTACATCAGGGAACCATTCACTCACACATTCACACACCAGTGTACGCAGACACTGGGGGCAAGGCTTCTCCTGAGGATTCTCCTCAATGTCCCCCTGTGCTGGGTTACCCTTGGTTAAGACTTCATAATCCACATATCTACTGGTTTACAGGCAAGATAGTTAGTTGGAGTTCTTTTTGTCAGGGTGCTTGTCTTCACTCAGCTGTTCCACCTAGTGGAGAGGCTCAAGTACCACCTAAACCTTTCACACCTGACTTGTCTATTGTTCTCACAGAGTATCACAACTTGGCAGAGGTCTTTAGTAAAGAAAAGGCCCTTTCACTCCCTCCACACCGTTCATATGATCTATTGACCTCTTACCTGGAGCTCCTCTTCCCACTGGCCGCCTCTACAACCTCTCTCGCCCTGAAAGGGACACTATGGAAACTTACCTCAAAGACTCAGGTAAGGGGTATAATCCGTCCATCCTTTTCTCCTCTTGGTGCTGGTTTCTTTTTCGTTGATTAAAAAATAAAACTCTCAGGCCATGTATTGATTTCCGTGGATTAAACAACATTACTGTTAAGAAGTATCCAATACCATTGATTACCTCTGCTTTTTTGAGCAACTGCAGGAAGCTATTTTCACTAAGCTGGACCTTCGAAATGCCTATCTTGTGCGAATAAAGGAAGGGGATGAGTGGAAGACGGCCTTCAATACACCTTTAGGCCACTTTGAGTACTTGGTGATGCCTTTTGATTTGACGAATGCACCTGCTGTCTTTCAAGCACTGATCAATGATGTCCTACGGGATTTTTTTTTTATTTGTCTTCGTGTGCCTTGACGATATCCTCATTTTCTCCTGTAACCAGGAAAAACACCATTCCCATGTCTGCCAAGTGCTGCAGCCTGGAGAACAGACTGTTCGTAAAAGCAGAAAAGTGCGACTTCCACAAATCTTCAGTATCGAGGCTGGGCAAGTAAAGACAGATCCAAGTCAGATTCAAGCAGTGGTGGACTGGACTCAACTTGTCTGGGCCGAGTATTCGCACAATTCTTTAGTTTCCTCTGCCACTGGTTGTTCTCCTTTTGACTGTGCCTTAGGTTATCAGCCCCCATTGTTTCCTGAGGAGGAAAGGGACGTGGCAGTGCCCTCAGTTGAGGCCTACCTTAGGAGATGTCGTAAGGTATGGTTGGGTACTGTCATAGTACAGTGCTTGTTTTGGCTCCCTTCTGTGTGTTCTCCCTCCTGTTCTGTCCTTGTTTGGAGCTTCCTGGGCGTGACTCCTGTCCAGAGCTGATTGGCACACCTGCACCTCATCCACCATCACCAGCTGCAGTTAAAAGCATGGTTCCTCCACTTCATCTCTGCCAGATCGTTCAGTCTTCTTTTGTGGTGACCACCTAGGCTTTTTGCATCTTTTTTTTTTTTTTCCCCTGTGGATATTTTTTTGCTCACTAAGGACAGTTTTTCCTCAGCCTCAGCTCCTCGGCCCAGCCTGCTCCTACGCCGCCACTCTGTTACTCACCTGTGCTCCTCGGTCCAGCCTGCTCCCGCCTGCTATCCTGGTACTCTCCTGTACTCCCTGGTCCAGCCTGCTCCCTCTCAGCCTACCCTCAATAAATATTCTTTAATTGTGCAACAGTCTCTGGTCTGCTTGTGGGTCCTATTTTGGTTAACTCCTGACAGAACCGTCGTGGATGAACGAGGGATTACTCCGACTTGTATTACACAGTAATATGTCTAAGTACACTGTTGTACATTTGAATTATATTGATATAGTGAGTTAATATGGTTATACTAATGTATGTGTCCAAGAGCAGGAAGCAAAAATGACTTGGTGCTTTCATAAAGAAACAAAAGTAAACGCTAACGTAAATGAGTCAAAACAAAAGTTGGCACGTGGATCAGAATTCAAACGAAACATTGCTAGGAAGGGTATTAAACCAGTAGACAAAGCCAAACTGTTGGATTTGGTTGTGACCGTAGCTTGTCTTGGACAGAACATTAAAACTATTCTAAGTAACTTCGCTGTGACTAAAATATGTTATTATGACAACATGACAGGCTTTAACATTATGTTACTAAGAGCTGGGCGAAATGGGGAAAAAATGTTTTTTTCCCTTCAAATTGATCAATCTCAATTTGAGATACTTTTTTTGCGTATGTTATAACAGTACAACAGCTGGATCTATTCTGAAGATGTTAAGAATAATTTGGCCCAAATAAAGCATAGCCTGCAGGGGGCTCAGCGGTTTTACACTGGTTAATTACAAAGCCTGGCTTGGGGGAGTGAGACAACACTGCCCTGGTGTGTGTGCTGTCCCCTCTGGGAGGGCCAACCAGTAGTCGGTGCTGGTCAGACAGAGAAACCTCCGTGTTGACTTAGTTTCTAATGTAACCCAAGTTCTGTGAGTAGCAAATGTGTCCCTCCATTGTCGACTTCCCAGGTCTACGGAGCTGTGTAGAGGTGAGAAGTACAAAGCTTCTCTCCTCTTCGCAAAGCAGCGTGTGTAACCAGGTAAAACACATGGAGTCACGGCCCACGCCACCACATCACCTGTGTCGGCAGGTAAGCAGCAAAAGAAATACACTACGGGGTCGTAGTGAAGAGAGGGAGAGCCCCGATGGCAATTGTGGCAGGGTGCGCTCAGGCGTGTGTTACAATGGTACAAGAGCCAGAGCCTTCTCTGATGCTCCTGGAGCAGTAGAGTGGTGGAGAAGCTCGAGACTTGAAGCCAGCCGAACAGAAACCAAGGACATGGCGCCGAGCCAGTCCATGAGTCCATCAGATGCAGCAATGAGAGGCACGTCAAAGCAATACGTGGGCCCGACAGCACAGGCTCAGCTGGGACAAATAATGTCGACAGGAGGCAGGCGGCAAACTCTCTCCACACTGGGGAAGGAGAAGCACGTAAGGCAGGAAAGTCCTAAGCGTGGGGCCCATCCAGACCGGCAATGGGCCCTGAAAGGTCAGTACTTTCCTTGGAAAGTCTCAGTAAAGGCACCGCAGCTCCAGCCCGACACCAGCGGGTGTCAGAGGACTCACCGTGAGCAGCGGTGATCCATTCTTTTGAATTTTGATGAGTCCATTCTTCTACATCTTGTACTCTCAAGCGCTGAGTGAAAAACAGGGCCAACTAGAGGCTGGCGGGCGGATATGCTCGCAGGGTCCTACTGTACCCTTACACGACTGGAGCAGTACATTATTTGATCTTCTCAGGCGCGGGTGATAGCCAGTAGTGAAGCCTGTAGAGGGCGTAGCACATACGACTTAAAATCTACATTTGTTTAATATTCTTGGTTTTTTTCCCTTTTTTTGTAGCCACTCTTTAATCTCCACAGTTACTCTGTGTTACAAACTGTTATATATATTTTTTTTAAAGTAAAGTAAAGTATCGAGCCGATACTGGTATCAATTCTGTCTTACTATTGAATACAAATGTGATCTTTGATACCTAAGACCCAGGGCAGAATCATCCATTCCACGGCTGTGGGCACGGGGCCCTGGAAGTCGGGGTCGGCTGAAGCGATGTGCTGTGAGGCCAGGAAGAGCAGGAAGAGGAAGGTGAGGTAGGACGACGTGTGGCAGATGAACTTGATGAAGGGTTTACGAATGAAGAGGCCGTAGCAGCTCTTTGGAGACACCAGGTAGAGCAGCGAGAGCAGAGGGAACATCAGCCCGATGAAGATGCAGATGATGAGTTTGACGGCCCAGTGCCTCCGCCTCCAGCCCGGCAGCTCGTCGTACCAGCGCGACGCCAGCAGCTGCTGACAGTTGGGCTGCGCTACAAACTGAACACATTAGGCTTTAATTAGTATTTAATTACAATCTCAACGTCATCATGGTGGCTGCAGTGAAAGAGAGCAAAGGATCATGGTCTATGTAGTGCATTTTGACTGATGAGATGAGATGTTGTATATTTGATAGCATATGTCAGTTTATTTTATATATGTTTTATTTATTTTTTTTCGTGTAAAATATATTCCTCTGTATTGTTAGCATAAATCATGTATTGTCTGGACCACTGTAAGAATAGCAGCAGCTTTGCTGCAGCTAAATGTGGATACAATAAATAAATTAATACATTAATTCATTAAAAAAATTAATGCTACTACAACGCTGACCAGCAGCAGTAATGGTTTTATATATTTTAAGCTTTTGATATTATCACAAGATTAACATGTTGGTACATCCCTAATGTGAGCCTCAAAAATATCATTATGTTTGGATCAATTTTAAAATTATCTTAGATCAGGCAGGTATCTGTCTGAACACGACACTTATTCCTTTGGTTAAGGTTAGGGCTTTGGAACATGGAACGCTCGTCTTGCCCCGGAACCAAATTTTGATCATTTAGGGAGTCCTTTATATTTAAAGGACTCCCTAAATTATCCAAATTTAAATGATCAAAATTTGGTTCCGGAGCAAGACGAGCGTTCCATGTCCAAAGCCCTAACCTTAACCAAAGGACTAAGTGTCGTGTTCAGACAGAGATACCTCTCAAAAGGATTCATTCGTTCAAGAATTTGAGCAGTTCTTCTTTGCCCCAAGTATCCAAACGTGGAGAAGACAAGGGAAGTGAGTTGGAGTGTAAGAGAGTTAGACCTAAGTAAATGACCATTACAGCCCAATCTGAAGCTGATGACCTGTCTGCCACTCTCATCTCCCAGGGTGCTTTGCTGTGGGACATGAGAGGCATCTGGACTGACACTGAAATCAGATCTTGTTTTTAGAATCGTTTATATCAATCAACATTTCATTGTCATTCTGTTTGTGTGTATTATATTTATACAGGAAATGATTATGTGAATGTTCTTTTCATAATAACCCAGTAATATTGTTCATGTCATAGTCTTGTCAAACTCTCAGTTTGGGCCTGTAGGGTTTATTAAACAGGACAGTGTAGTGTGAAATAAGGATGAGAGTTCGAAGGACACAGCCAGAGACTGCACGTGTGACCAGTGTGTGTCTGTGTTGTGTCTTTTTTTTTGGTGTATATGGTGCATTAAGGAGCCACAGGACATTGCCGACCCTTTGAAGATGTTGACTGTTTAATCTGGTTAACACAAAAAAATAAGATCAGCATGTGCTGCAATCCTCCAGTCCAGCCCAAACTCCAGAGGGGACGATAACGGAGGTAGCACTCATCACACATATTCTTGTCAAATAAAACATAACATCAGCGCAACGTAACAGCTCAATATGGATTTAGTAAGAAGTAAATATAAGTAGACGAGGAGGACACACGAAGAGGAAATCAAATGCCGAAGGAGTGGCTGGAGGACCCAGACAGCACAGCCAAACAAACACCAGGTATACTTAATACAATAATATTAAATAATGTAATATTATATGGTCCGGTTACACATGTGCCACTTACTCTGCCACCGAGGAGAACTAAGTAACAAAACTCTTCAATATTAATGTTGTACAAATCCCAAAATAATTGGATTTCACATTTTACTGTGATTATAGATAGGCCTGGCAGTGTCGTCCTCCCCTGTACCCTAAACCCTAACCCTTTGAGTGTCCAAAAAGAGCTGTCAGTTTGACATTGTTATTATTTTTAGCACTCGCAGTAGTAGTAGTAGTAGTAGTAGTAGTAGTAGTAGTAGTAGTAGTAGTAGTAGTAGTAGTAGTAGTAGTAGTAGTAGTAGTAGTAGTAGTAGTAGTAGCAGTAGTAGCAGTAGTAGCAGCTGGTAGTAGCAGCAGTGGTGCTGCAGAGCAGCAGTGGTAGCAGTGGTGGTAGGTGCTGGTGCCAGCTACTGGTGCTAGTAGCTGGTGGTGCAGCAGCTGGTGGCAGTGGTGGTGCTGGCTGGTGGCAGTGGTGGCGGTGGTGGTGCTGCTGGTGGCCGGTGGTGGTGGTGGCTGGTGGTGGTGCAGCAACCAGCTGGTGCTGCTGGTGGTGGCAGCAGTGGTGGTAGCCAGCGGTGGTGCTGTGGTGGTGGCGGTGGTGGCAGCAGTGGTGCTGCTGGTGGTAGCTGGTGCTGCTGTTGAGTGGTGGTGCTGGTGGTGGCTGGTTGCGGTGGTGGTGGCGGTGGTGGTGCTGGTGGTGGTGGCTGCTGAGTGGTGCTGCTGGTGGTGCTGGCGGCTGGTGGTGCTGGCTGGTGGCTGCTGGTGGCGGTGGTGGTGGCGGTGGTGGTGCTGGCTGCTGCTGGTGGTGGCGGTGCTGGTGGTGCTGCTGGTGGTGGTGGTGGTGGTGGTGGTGGTGCTGGTGGTGGTGGTGGTGGTGCTGGTGGTGGTGCTGGTGGTGGTGCTGGTGGTGGTGGTGGTGCTGCTGTTGGCGGTGGTGCGGTGGCGGTGGTGGCTGGTGGTGCCAACCAGCGGTGGTGGTGGTGGTGCTGGTGCTGGTGGTGGTGGCGGTGGTGGTGCTGGTGGTGGCGGCTGGTGGTGTTGCTGGTGGTGGCGGTGGTGGTGCTGGCTGGTGGTGGTGGTGCTGGTGGTGCTGCTGGTGCTGCTGAGCAGCTGGTGGTGGTGGTGCTGGTGGTGGTGGTGCTGGTGGTTAACCAGCAGTGGTGGCGGTGGTGGTGCTGGTGGTGCTGGCGGTGCAGCAGTGGTGTTGGTGGTGCAGCTGCTGGTGCTGGTGGTGGTGCCAACCAGCAGCAGCTGGTGGCTGGTGGTGGTGGTGGTGCTGGCAGTGGTGGCGGTGGTGGTGCTGGTGGTGGTGGTGCTGGTGGTAGTGCAGTGGTGCTGGTGGTGGCGGTGGTGGCAGCTGGTGGTGGTGGTGGTGGTGCTGGTGGTGCAGTGGCGGTGGTGGTGCTGGTGGTGGTGCAGCAGCGGTGGTGGTGCTGCAGCAGTGGCAGCAGCAGCAGCAGCAGTGCTGGTAGCAGCAGCAGTAGTAGGTGCTAGTGGTAGCAGTAGTAGTACAGTAGCAGCAGCAGCACCAGCAGCAGCAGTAGCAGTAGTAGTACTAGTAGTAGTAGCAGTAGTAGTACTAGTAGTAGTAGTAGAAGTAGTAGTACTAGTAGTAGTAGTAGCAGTAGTAGTACTAGCAGTAGTAGTACTACTAGTAGTGGTATAAATCACTCAACACCATAAACCAGTCAAAGAGCTTTCCATCCATCTCGCTCACACACTGTGTACTGCTCACTGTGGGTGCAGCAGTGTGTTGTCTGAGGACACAGCGCCCCCTTGTGGCCCCTGCTGCTGGGCTCAGGAGTGCCACCTGCCTCTCATTAGAGCTCATTTCACAGTTCCAGGATCCATTTTAAGGTTCTTTTACTTTTTATTTTTTCTTTTTTTTTCTTTTTTGTATGTCTGGGGATTGCTTTTAATATGTTAATTGTAAAACACTTTGTGTTATAATTTTTGCATGAAAAGCACTTTATAGATAAAGTTGGATTTGAATTTTGAATTATTTAGGCAATCCGGACGACTGGTGCCAACTATGGTACATAATTCCTCCCATTATATCTCTCTTTATGCAGATAACATTTTAATATAAACGAGTAATCCAGCTGTGTGATGCCACCAACATCAATCATCAATTAATATCCCAATATTAAAAAGTTTCGAATACCTTGGAACCTCCATATACCCTGCTCTGCAAATCTTAAACAATAACTTTAACCAAACATTACACATCACACACTTTAACAGAAAGGGTTCACTTCTAATGTCCTTCCAATCTCTTTATCAATCATAAAAATGAACGTTTTACTTCAACATTAATTTTTTAATCTCTGTGCTGTCTCTAGCACCACCACATGGATCTTGGAAACAATTACACTCTGTTGAGGGAACATTTACAAAACTGGACAAAACCCAGAATTAAAGCCTCCACATTCTATTGGTTTAAATCATCAGGTGGCGTCTTCCTCATTTTGAATGGTGTGTTTTAGCTTCATGTATTTGTCCAATAGAAGAAAATGTATTACAGCCGCATTCACCTTATTCCACCCCATCCACTTTTGCCTCTTTATACCACAGATCCGCCCGCGCTCCTGTAGTAAACACACTTCCAGTTTGACGAGAAACCCATTCACGCAATTGGCAAATGAGGGAAAAGTCTCGTGGCAAAAACATTATATAAAGTAGATTGATTTGTGTAAAATGTTTAATGTAAAGGATACAACGTCACACCGGGTGTACACTGTTCAGGACCCGAGCAGGTCTTGAATCGGACCTGGACTGGATTCAGTCCTGAACTGCTCCGCGTCCTGAACTATTCTGGGTCTGGTTCGACTTGCTCAGGTCCTTCACAACTTAGAAAGTGCATAAAGGACACATATTCTGCTACAGTGACTTTTTTGAGCTTTTCAGAATCAGAATCAGATTTATTGCCATTGTCGGTGATCAAACTTCACAAACATGGGAACTTGTTTTGACATAAGGTGCAACATAAAACGATGAATAAAAAAAAAATATATATATATATAGAGAGAGAGCCTCTGTCCAGGGTGTACCCCGCCTAAGGCCCAAAGTCAGAGAGATAAGAGAGAGAGATAAGATAAGATAATCATGTTCTAATAATGTTCCTGCAGCCACACTAGTGCAGTTCCTCGCTCATAGTTTCATTTCAATTCAATCACTTCACTGAAAATGGTGAGTTGTAAATATGTGGGCCTACACTGATTTTTAATCAGTTTTTAACCATGTCATATAATAACTGACACGGTCAGTTAATAAGTACCAATAACTGTGTAAGAATCTGAGGCAAGAGAGAGCAGAAGGGGTGGAGGTGTTTAGAGATAACATAGTTAAGCTTAGGCTGGAGTGGAGTGTTTTCATCATTTGAATATGTTTAATTTAAAATGGAACAAACACACTCTCCCTCCATACATTTATAGGCTGCGTTCACACTGCAGGGTATGAAGCTATGAAGAAGATTTTTTGTTTAAATCAGATTTTTTATGTGGTGGTTCACATTACTAAAAAAATGTGATTGCTGTTTGTATCTGGAGTGAACGGGATGCGGCGTTATCGGCCCGAATGTGCACAAAAGAACAGCATGTCACACGCAGTGTACTGTGTTTACGGAAGTAAACATGTGTCCAAATGTCCACGCTCATTCACTCCACAGTCCTGCACCCTTGAGCAGACTGAACACACGTTAACATTTCAAACTCTGTTCTGGTTACGGGTGTGACTAATACTGAAGCTGATAGCGAAATCATTGATTGCTTACGCAGCTACGGTACTATAAAACACGCTTTAAATGTTAATGATCCGACTAGTTCTTTTTTTAAAAACCTGATCGTTGAGTACACAGATGACGCTGCGATGCCTTCGTTAACACCCTTATTGCCATATACTTACACATCCCAAGCAGCTGACCGCACTTTTCGTGTTACATCACTTGCGTCTGAATATGAAGCCACGGTGAGTGGCAGCAACCACTCCAACCCATCCCCTGATCCCGACTATCTCATTGACCCCAAGCGCATAGCAGATCGCTCTGGCAAACGTTTTGAGGATGTTCTCAAGTCAGTGATGGATCAAATTGGCACCCATTTGGATCGGATTGGGACGAATGATGATAATAATGATGATGACGATGATGATGACGAGGATGATGATGATGGAGGAGATGGAGGAGATAGCTCAACAGTTGACATGCTATCCAGAACCCGATCATCCACCAATCCTGTGCAATCCGCACTTCAAAGTTTTTCAAATCCTCCACGCCAACCATCTTCCCAACAAGGGGCACATTCAAGACCAAGCTATTCATTTATGCCCCCTCAACTAATTTCACTGTCTGGAAATGATCTCAACCCCCAGGAAGTACAAAGGTTGTTGTGGAGCATGTTGTACGTAACAGTGATGTGAGCGCCTCATCCACCTTACGACTCCGTACATTTTCAGGAATAATCCCTAAACCAAACAATGAAGTGGATTATGATGCATGGAGAGCCCAGATTGAATTGTTACTTGCCGACCCCAGCCTTTCAGCCTTGCATGTCACTCGTCGCATTATGGAGAGTTTGTTATCGCCTGCTGCTGATCTGATCAAAGGATTTGGCCCTGAAACACTTCCTGTTATCTTACTCTGCGTACTAGACTCTGCACAGTACAGTTCAAGATGGGGAGGAGCTCTTTGCTCAATTTTTAAATACGCTTCAAAATCCTGGAGAACAGCCTTCATCCTATCTTCAAAGATTGCACCTTACACTCAGCACAGTTGTAAAAAGGGGTGGCAGTCAAGCAGCAGACAAAGACAAACAATTACTCAAACAATTCTGTCATGGATGCTGGGTCCTGGCTTCGGTCCTAACAAAACTGCAACTTGAACAAAAGAAAGACAATCCGCCAACATTTTAAGAGTTGCTGCTGTCACTGAGAACCGAAGAGGATATACAAATAGTCAAGGAGTCTTTGATGAAAAAACATATTGGTTCCACAAAACAACGAGTCAGTCTTCAGTCCCAAAGTGCTCCGAGCACATTTCAACGGCTCATGGAAAAGTGCATGGGTGAGCTCAACCTCAAAGAAGTTTTGGTATTCATTGATGATTTGATAGTCTTTGCACCTACTCTTGAAAAACATGAAGACAGATTGATGAAAGTCCTGAATCGGCTCAAAAGTTTTGGTTTGAAACTGTCCGTTGAGAAATGTATGTTTTGTCAAACCTCAGTGAAATATTTGGGCCATGTCATGTCTCAGGATGGAGTGGAAACAGATCCCGATAAAATCTCCGCCCTCAAATCTTGGCCAGTCCCAACTACCTTAAAAGAGTTGAGATCGTTTTTGGGATTTGCGGGATACTATCGGCGCTTCGTGCAAGACTATTCAACTATTGTCAAGCCGCTACATGAGCTCACTGCTGGCTATCCACCCAGTCAAAAGAAGCACAAGCAGACTCTGAAGCCAGGGAACTATCTAAACCCAAAAGAACCTTTCGGTGGCCGCTGGACTCCAGATTGTCAGCAAGCCTTCAACAACATCATCGCAAAACTCACCTCTGCCCCCGTACTTGCATTTGCGGACCCCCACAAACCATATGTTCTTCATACTGATGCCAGTTCCACCGGCCTTGGGGCGGTCCTTTATCAAGAACAAGAAGAATCGTGTTGTTGCATATGCTAGCAGAGGTTTGTCAAGGAGTGAATCCAACTATCCTGCGCACAAGCTGGAGTTCCTTGCGCTAAAATGGGCAGTTACCGAGAAGTTCAGTGACTACCTTTATGGCGCTCAGTTCACAGTTGTTACGGACAGCAATCCGTTGACCTACTTACTAACCTCAGCAAAACTCGATGCCACATCCTACAGATGGCTCTCCGCTCTGTCTACCTTTACTTTCAAGATTGTTTACAGAGCCGGCAACCAGAATGCTGATGCTGATGGCCTGTCTCGTCGTCCACATCCTGAGCTGCCTGATGATCTGGTGTCCAGTAAAGAACATGAAAGAATTCTCAAGTTTGTTCAGTGTCACCTTGATGAACCAAACCACACTACAATTGACCACCCCACAGTTCAAGCGATCTGTGACCGTCAGCTGGTGTATGGCTCTCCATCCATCAATCCTGAACTTGCCCTTATCCTCTCAAAGGCAGCTTGGAAGTCAAGTCAAGCGTTGTCACAACTCCATGATCAGATGGGCTATCTTGGAATCGATAGGACTTTGGATCTTGTCCGCTCCCGGTTCTATTGGCCAAGAATGTCTGCAGATATCCATGCCAAGATCAGAACCTGCGAACGCTGTGTGAAGCATAAAAGCACTACCTGAGAGAGCTGCACCTCTTGTTAATATTCAAACGTCACGTCCACTTCAATTTGTGTGCATGGATTTTTTATCTCTGGAGCCAGACCACCGCGTAACAGACATTCTTGTGATTACCGATCACTTCACAAAGTACGCTATGGCAGTGCTGACACCCAACCAAAAAGCCCGCACCATTGCTAAATGCCTCTGGGAGAACTTTTTCATTCACTACGGCATCCCGGAGCGGCTACATAGTGATCAGGGCCCTGACTTTGAATTGCGTACCATCAAGGAGTTATGCGACATTGCTGGCATTCAGAAGGGGAGAACTACTCCATACCACCCCAGAGGAAATGCTGTGGAGAGATTTAATCGAACTCCACTGAACAGGTACCCTGACTGAGGAGAAGAAATCTCGCTGGAGAGATTATGTTAAACCTCTCGTGCATGCATACAATTGCACCAGAAGTGATGTGACTGGATTTTCACCTTATGAATTGATGTTTGGTCGTCAACCTCGCTAGACTCGCTTAGACTAATCCTGAATGAGAACACGTCGACATCTCATTCTCAATATGTCCAAGACCTGAAAGATCGTCTGAAAGAAAGATACCAAGTGGCCATAGCCAATTCTCAGAAGGTGATGGACCGCAACAAGAAGCAGTTTGACTGAGTTCTCGTGAAGAATGTTCGGCTGAGAGGGAAGCAAAAGCTGGCTGACAAGTGGGAATCTGGTGTATATGTGGTGGTGAAGAAAGCCGGCGACCTTCCCGTGTATACAGTTAGGCCTGAAAATCAAGCAATGCCAGTGAGGGCACTACACCGTGACCTTTTGTTACCATGCGGGTATCTGCCTGGTCCTACTAAAAAGCGACCAGCAAGAAAAAAGCCCTGCGTTAACTTACCTGATCCTGATGAAGAGGATCCATCAGATGATGAGTTTCAATCACCTATTCTTGATCCGCTGGCTGTTGAATCGGTTAGATTCACCATGATAATGGAGGAGCCAACATCCTTCACATCCGTGCCAGCCAACAGCCAGCAGGCGAATCAATCCCGCCTTCCTGCTCCCATTCCAGAAGAAGATCCGTCTGTTGTGGAAGAGGAACATGATTCTCCGGTTATGGTTGAAAGACCTTTAGTTATAGAAGAAGTGCAAGAAATTCTCGTACCAGAAGTTGCTGAACTTAGTAGCTTATTGATGCTACTGGTCCCTTCAGCGGTGAAGAAAGCTCCTCTTCTGGATTGTCCGAATCTGAGAGTTCCAGTGGTCATGTCAATTCGAATTCACCTGTGGAATCTGAACTGTCTAGTCCTGCGGATGAGCCTCCTCCACGGCGATCAACCCGTGAACGCAATCCACTGGATCGTTTGCAATACACGAAGCCTGGTAACCCATTGTTGAAAAGCATTCAATCACTGTTCCATGGGTTGAGCACTGCCTTCTCCTATGTTCTGGAGGAAGATGGAGATGATTCAAGGTTCCCTCACACCAGTCCGCCAGCTATCCACAGTCAGCCTGGTCCATGTCTGAGGACGTTCATGGATTCAGGGGGCGGAAATGTAGCCCACGTGACCTAACTTGCCCCCACCTCTGATCGCTGTGCTAGTGAGCCTAATTATAACATCTGGAGCAGCCCCCTGTCACCTACTGCTTCCTGGTGCTCCCTGCTGCTGCTCACTGTGGTCGTGCTGGTTTGTGCTCCAAACTCCGCGTTTTTGATCCAATCCATAATCGTTCTGCTTTCATCCAAAGCTTTCAACCCTCCGCTCAGCGGTGAGTCTTGTATTTCAGTTTGATAAGTTGCCGTTCGAGTTTAGTTGCCGTTAACTGCTAACTTTTGGTTGTCGTTCTGCACTCCATTGAGCTAATGGCTAATTCGGCTAATGCTAGCGGGTGACGTGCGCGGTTTATTTATACTTGTATCTATTAAATACGGCAATAATTTGAGTTTCCACTGCTGCCGAATTAAAGGGCAAACCTAGTATTCAAAGGACACCTTCCTTTGTATATTTTGGCCCCGTTTTGGTGTCTCTTTTTGTTGTTTTGAATGACTACTTTGGCGGCCATGATAGTTTTGAACTGGACTGTTGAATCAAATGTAGCTACATGTTTTGTTATATGCGAGGAATTTTGAAATATCTAACAAATTAGCCTTAAACCTAGGTTAATGAGATATCAAAAGTGCATTTTGTTTGAATTTGATGAAGGAATTAAATATGTAACTTTCCTTCATGAAATTATTGCAAATCAAAATAATTGATTATGCATTCATATTAATATTAGTGGTCTTTAGTGTAAAGGCTAATTTGTCATTTTTCCATGATGTGAATTTATTTTTTTTTCCTTTGACCTTGTACAGGTCAGGTTTTTTTTCCCTCCTTCAATGATGACAACTTCATCTGAGTCGTGTGAGGTGTGGTGAGTGTGATTATGATTACACCACCTTGTGGTAGGAGATCGAACCGTTTTCTATATTGCTGGATTTCAACCTTATTGAACTTTACTGCTGGATTTCAACTTTTATGAACTATAACGCAGTCTGAAAGACTTTGCGTTTTCCCACATACATGGAATTAACTGATCTCACGAGACTCAACAATTTGAACTGAATTGAACATAGAAGTTGTCGATGTTGTTGTTTTTTTGTTTTGTTTTTTCCCTTTATTAATAATATGTTTCCATCTACTCTGTGACCATAGTTATTACTGAACTCGTATTTACATACATAATACATACTACAATATACTCAAAATACTTATTCAACTTGACCTTGTCTTGTTTTCATTCATATACTTTATGGCTCCTGTCTGAACCTAATTCTGATTTCTACCGACCCCAAACTCTCCCTAACTGTGTAATTACCCATTACCTACCTACAGTCAGTCCGTCTAGCCTACACCGCGTTACACAATCACAGATCGATTCGGACGCGCTGCTCATATTTTCTCCTCGCCGCGGGTCACGTGACTCTGGAGCCTGAGAGAAAAGAAAGTCAGCAAAATTCTGATAAAAAAAATGACTTCTGCAATGAATGTGGGTCAAATCCTCCGGACATGCACATATTTATAGTCTAATAATTATCATACAAGTTTTAATCATCATGGATTGCACGCTAAACATCAAACGGACTGGATTACTCAACTTTTTTCCTGAGATTTGCGGTCTATTCACAGCTCAAGCTAAGGTAAGTGGCTAACACCTGCAACTCTGCTGCTAATGGTTTGTTTAAAGTGTTTCATACAAAATTCTCGGCTCAGCAGTTTGTTTAAACAGCTCCTCCTTCTGCTTCATTCACTCTGTTGTGCCCAGTTCAAGATCTGTCGCTGTCACTTGGACAATTTGTGCATGAGAGTCCGCTCCTCATCCCGTGCTTAAACGTCGCTAAAGTACGGAGCGTTTCAAATGTTTCAATTTGTGCTTTGACATGTGAGAGTTGGGGAAAGGTGGTCCTCGCAGCAGACGTTTCAGCCAGTGCCCCACAAACTGCCAGAGCCAGAAGCCTTTTGATGACGTGTAAGTCGGATGAACTGGACCTGTGCGTTCAGACTGAAGTCGCATTCTAAAAGTGCAGATACATATCGGATTTATTTCCACCCATGAAAGTTGCCTGGGTCAGATTTGAAAAAAATCGGAGTTGTACTGTTCATACTGCCATGAAAAAATTGGGCAAAAAAATATGGGCAAAAAATCGGATTTGACCTGCAGTGTGAACGTAAATACAACTGTCAAGGTTTTGTTGATGACTTTACAGAGGCGCTTTCAGTTGTATGCACTGATTTGGACTGTGTCAGCATTACAGGGGACATGAATGTACATGTGGATAATCTCTCTGACAAAAAAAAAAGAGCTTGATTCTGTCCTTGGGATTTTTGGCCTGATTCAACATGTGAGTGGTCCCACCCACAGCAGAGGACACCCTCTGGATCTGCTAATCACTAAGGGGGTTCATATTTCAAATGTCAGTGTATCCGTCCTAAAAGTGATGCTGAAAATCTCATCCATGCATTTGTCACATCCAGATTAGATTGTAACGCCCTGCTTGCAGCATGTCCTTAAAGCTCTATAAGAAGCTTTCAACTGGTTCAAAATACAGCTGCAAGATTATTAACAGGTACTAGAAGAAGAGATCCCTTCCCATTGAGTTTAGAATCAAATTTAAAATCCCCCGCCTAACTTATAAAGCCATAAATGATATGGCCCCATCCGACCTCAAAGATGTGATAGTAGAGTACCAGTGAGGGTTTTTTGTAGTTTTTCCTTGCCAAGAAGGAGGGTCAAAAGACAGGGGATGCTCCGGGACATTTATCCACTGGTAAATTCTATTGAACATTGTTTAAACAAACTGCTTTCTACCTGTGGCCCATCGAGGTGACGGTTGTTGTGATTTTGGGCATTACAAAAATAAATTGAATTGAACTGAATTGAATTGAATTGATGTGGCCCTGTCTGATCATTTTTGTGTCCTCTTTGACATGTCTGTCACTCCCAAACCAACACCAGGCCCTGGAGTTCCGAGAAATGGTCAAATTTGATAATAATACATGTTCTAATGTTGACATTACGTTAAATTTGGTTACATCTATCATGGTAAATGTTCTGGACACCATTGCTCCTATGAAGGTTAAAATGGTTAAAAAATAAGCAGAGGGTGACATGGAGAAAGAATGAGTCAGTTAGAGCACAAAAAGGGTGTGCCGCCCAGCGGAGCGAAAATGGAGTCTCAGGTATATTATGAAATCTATAAAGAAAAACGTACAACCAGAAAAATGTACAACCAGATCCTGTGTAGAACAAGGGAGAAGTATTTTTCTGAAATTATTGTAAATTGCCAGAATAACATGTCCTATTCGCAACAGTCAATAGTTTGACAAATCTCCCAGCCCAACTGCTGTTGGAGTTAGTTTCCATATCCAAGTGTAATAAGTTTTTTTTAATGAGAAGGTACCGAAAATTTAAAATACCATCAGTTCCAAAATACAAATATCAATTGAAAAGCCAGTTAGACATCTAGAGCTGTCTCATTTTTCACCTGTGGTTGA
Source organism: Rhinogobius similis (assembly GCA_019453435.1). Classification (NCBI taxonomy): domain Eukaryota; kingdom Metazoa; phylum Chordata; class Actinopteri; order Gobiiformes; family Gobiidae; genus Rhinogobius; species Rhinogobius similis. The sequence continues at coordinate 37,203,980 of CM033625.1, forward strand.
AAATACTGTCCACGATATGATTACCAGTCTTCTACATGCTGCCTTGAAGAGTTGCCCACCAGATTTCTAAAGTCTATGTTGAGTAGTGTGTTAACTAACTAACTAACTAACTACTTAACAAACCACTAAGTCAAACAGTTAATATGTCGCTTCAGTATGGGACAGTCCCAAAAGCCTGAAAAACAATAGTTATTAAGCCTCTCCTAAAGAACAGCAGTCTTGATGCTATGGTGATGAAAAATTATAGGCCCATTTCAAATCTGCCAAAAAAAAAAAAAGTCCTTGAAAAACTTGGCAACTGTATCTCAGATAACATGGCCCTGACCAGTTGGGTGCCCCAAGGGTCAATCCTGGGACCACTATTATTCAATCTAGATGTGGTGAGACGGCTGTTGGAGCCTGTGTGGAGGGTGCGCTTACCTGGTGTCCCGCGGGTTGGTGGACATTATAAGCATCCCCTTTCTCGTTACCTCCCCCTTTACCCACACGCATTTCCGGGCCTCTGTGTCGGACGCTCGTCCTCCTGCTCCAGGTAGATATCATTTTCTCAAATGATCCATTTAGACTAAATCTCTTCTCAATTTCCATGTTTCTTGTAGCGCCACTGTCTGGCTGCGCACTCCGCACCAAACAATTCCCAAAATCTCCATTCCTCACGGTGCGTCGTGTGAGCCCACCTCTGTGGCGACAGGTAATGGAGCCACGAGTTCGATCTATTTAAATTTTGTCCCAACTCTTACAAGGTTTGTGTTGATAGTTCTCTGCGTGGTAACAATGTGCACAAAGTTACAGCAAGGCACGCTGCGCACTTTCGTTGGACTTACAGGTAACTCCTCGTGTCCCTCCTCCTTCCATTCATAAATTTGTAAACGTACGCATGTGTTTCTCGTAGTTGGTGCTTCCGTTAGATTTTCCACTCCAAATTGGTAGGCTTTAGCTCACTCCTTTTAGTGTCTGGCACTCTTTGTGATTTTGTAGATTTTTGTGTAACCTTAATTCCTTTTTCGGTGTCAACGTTGTCAGCAGCGGCACAAGGCATGCCGCCCTCTGCTGTTTTGTCATCCTTTTTGGTTTTGTCATCTTTTGGTTTTTGTCGTCATTTTGTTTTGTTTCTGGTTATTTTCCGTTTTGTCCATTCATAATTAGTTCAGTCCCTGTTCATTTGCTCCCCACCCTTCTGTGTGAGGCGGTGCGCCTCCCTAAGTGGGTGCTCTGTTGGGTGCGTGTGCCCCGTGCCTCAGACGCCCTGTACCTGGTCTGAGGGACAGTAGCCAGGGATTTTAAATTGCAGTGTGTATGGGAGTGTGGGTGGGATCCATGGTTTTTAAATTATTGTAGCTATTGTTACTTAAATTAAACTAAACATGTTTTATTCTGAAATGTGAAAAAATAAAGACAATGTAACTGGAACCTAGCTTTTGTGATTTGGATAAACTTTTCTTTATTGTTTATTCTACTTTGGGTCCCAGAGCTCTCTCTCTGGGTGGCGTTGTTGGTTTTCTTTAATTTTATTTACTTACAACAAAGGTTAAATTTAATTTACATAATTTTCATCCACGCACCCTCGGTTACATACACATGCTGCCCTTAGGTCAGTTAATACACAGCACTAATGTGTCTTATCACACTCTGCAGACGACACTCAGATCTATGTCTCACTGGCGGCAGGTGAATATGGACCAGTGGATTCACTCTGTCACTGCATACAACAGATCAGTGGTGGATGAAAAACAACATCCTTAAGCTGAACTCAGACAAGACAGAAGTTATTATCTTCGGTCCACAGAAACGAAGAAAAAGAGTTATAAATTACCGCCAGTCTGTTTGAGAAATTTAGAGTACTTTTAGACCCAGATTTGAACTTCGACAGCCACATAAAATCCATAACATCAGCAGCATTTACCGTTCAAAAAACATTACCAGGATCAAAAATAAAATGGACTTGGAGAGGCTTATCCATGTATTTGTTTCTAGTAGGCTAGATTACTGTAACAGCCTGCTCACTGGCCTCTCCAAACAAGAGTGCATCCAACACTGCTGCTCGAGTCCTAATTGGTACCAGGAAGTACGACCACATTAGTCTGTGCTCAGGTCCCCGCACTGGCTTCCTCAGGGTCAGGCTCAGAGAAAAGGCTTTAAAGCGGCTCTGCTTGTGTTAAAATCTCTTTATGCCCAAACACCAAAATATATCTCGGACATGTCAAATCAAATCAAATCAATTTATTTTTATAATGCCCAAAATCACAACAACAGTTGCCTCGATGGGCCACAGGTAAAAGCAGTTCAGATAACTGTCCCAGAATGCCCCTGTCCTTTGACCCTCCTTCGCGGCGAGGAAAAACTACAAAAAACCCCATGGGAAAAAGTAGAAACCTCGGGGAGAACCACAGTGAAGGAGAGATCCTACTCCCATGGACGGACAGGCTGCAGATGAACTAGGACTGACATCCACTTGGACTGAACCAGAACCACTCAAGAGGGAGGTGGCTTTAAAGAGTTCCTCCAGGAGGACGAGGAGCAGTCCACCAGTGTAGAGAGATCCTCCAGCAGGAGATGAGGAACAGTTCATCTAAAGTAGAAGGAGTTCGTCCAGGCAGACGAGGTGTGGCTAATCCAGCTGTCCAGGCGGGTGGCGCATAGATCCTCCAGTGTAGAGATCGATCCTCCAGACAGATGGGGGTGGGGGGGTCGTCACTGGAGCAGCCGCCGCAGTGCCTGAAACAGTCTCCACTCCCCGGGGGAAGTGGAGAGAAAGAGAAACATGTGAACAGCAATGAACAGACTACAGTTGAAGTAATATTAAATATTGTTGATAGGTAAAGTAGGAAGAACCAGAGGATAGTGTTCAAGCTGCCATACTTCCCCCAGCAGAGTCGCTCCAAGGGCAGCATAGCTAAAACTGTAGGTTTTTATTTCTGTTCCTAACTGGCCTGACCATAAACTATTTCAAAGAGGAACGTTTTGAGCCTGGTCTTAAATGTAGAGACTGTGTCGGCCTCTTTTACATGAACAGGAGCTGGTTCCATAACAGGAGCTTGGTAGCTAAATGCTCGACCTCCTACTGTGCTTTTAGAGACTCTGGGGACTAACAATAGTCCAGCATTTTGAGAACGAAGAGCTCTGTTTGGATGGTACGCTACTATTGCATCTTTGAGGTCGATGGGGCCATATTGTTTATAGCTTTATAAGTCAGGAGGAGGATTTTAAATTTGATTCTAAACTCAACAGAAGCCAGTGAAGAGACTCTAACACTGGTGAAATATGATCTCTTCTTCTAGTACCTGTTAATAATCTTGCTGCTGCATTTTGAACCAGTTGAAAGCTTCTTATAGAGCTTTTAGGACACGCTGTAAGCAGGGTGTTACAATAGTCTAATCTGGATGTGACAAATGCATGGATGAGTTTTTCGGCATCATCTCTGGGCAGGATTTTTCTAATTTTGGCTGATGTTACGCAGATGAAAGTAGGCTGTTTTACAGGCTTGATTTATATGAGCTTTGAACCAGAGATCTTGGTCAAATAGGACCCCAAGGTTTCTTACAGTAGAGCTGGGGGCTACAGTGATATTGTCCAGAGAAACTATCTGGTCAGATAAAGAGTCTGGCAGGTGCTTAGGGCCCAGCAGAATGACCTCGGTTTTTTCAGGGTTAAGGAGCAGATAATTAAGAGTCATCCAAGTTTTTATGTCTTTCATGCAGGCACTAAGTCTGTCTGTTTGATGGGTCTGATCAGGTTTCATTGATAAATACAGCTGAGTGTCATTTGCATAGCAGTGGAAGTTAATGCCATGCTTTCTGATGATCATACCTAAGGGCAGCATATAAAGTGTGAACAGAGCTGGACCGAGTACTGAACCCTGCGGCACACCGTAGGTTACTTTAGAACATGGGGAAGATCTCTGTTTTACATTAACAAACTGGTACCTATCAGATAGATAGGATTTAAACCAGCTAAGAGCGGTTCCACTGACACCTACATCACATTCTAACCTCTGCAGTAGAATGTTGTGGTCGATGGTATCAAACGCTGCGCTGAGGTCCAACAGAACCAGGATTGAGACCTGTCCATCATCAGCAGCTAATAACAGATCATTTGTGACTTTAACTAGTGCAGTTTCAGTGCTGTGGTACGCTCGGAACCCTGACGGAAAAACTTCAAATAAATTATTGTCCTGCAGGTGGCGACAAAGCTGTTTAATCACAATTCTTTCAAGGATTTTAGAGACAAACGGCAGATTAGAAATAGGTCTATAGTTTGCCAGTATGTCGGGGTCTAGATTAGGCTTTTTCAAAAGTGGTTTAATCACTGCATATTTGAAGGACTGAGGGACATAACCGCTTTCTAGTGAAGTATTTATTATATTAAGAATGGGATTTATAATTAGGGGGAGAATTTCTTTGAGGAGTCTACTTGGGATTGGGTCTAAAATACAAGTTGATGTTTTTGAGGACATAATGACTGAAGTTATCTCTGCCTGATCAACAGCAGTGAACCATCTAGTATTACAGAAGGATTTGTATGGGACACTAGCTTTGCAGTCTGGGCTTGCTCAGTACTGATAGTGGGAGTAATTGCATTTAGTTTATCTCTAATAGTTGTGATTTTGCTGTTAAAGAATAGAAGAAAGTCATTGCAGCTTAGAGTAACTGGTATTGAGGGTTCTACTGCGCTGTGACAGTTTGTCAGCCTGGCTACAGGGCTGAAGAGGAACCTAGAGTTATTTTTATTTACTTCTATTAAATTTGAATAATATCTGGTTTGAGCCTTACGCAGAGCCTGCTTATAAGACAGAAGGCAAGTTTTCCATTCTTTTAGGGATTCTTCTGTGTGGGAGCGGTGTAAGGATCTCTCTAGTTTTCTTACCCTTTGTTTGTGAGAACGTAGTTCTTCATCGTACCAGGGGGAGGCTCGCTTTGGCCTGATTACTTTCTGTTTAAGTGGAGCTGCAACATCAAGAGCAGATTTTAGAGAGTTGACCATTGAGTCAACAGAGTTATCAATAGCACTGGGACTGGCGCTGTTAACGACAGGATCACATGACGTAATATTAAATATTGGTTCTATTATTTCTCTGAACTTTAAAATAGATTTTTCAGATATTGTCCTTTTCATTATAGTTTTAGTCTGAGGAGCTGGATAGTCCTTAAGAATAAACCCAAAGGTAATTAGGAAGTGATCTGACATTATTGGGTTTTGGGGGAAGACATTTAGGTCACTAATCTCAATTCCATAAGTTAGAACCAGATCCAGAGTGTGCTGGCGACTGTGGGTTGGTTTATTTACATTTTGAGTGAAACCAATGCATCTAATAAAGCGCTAAAGGCATTACTGAGGCAATTATTTTCATTCACATGAATGTTGAAATCCCCAACCACCACGATATTTTCACAGTCTAATACTAAATTTGATGGAAGTCAAAGAATTCTGTTAAGAACAGTGAGTAAGGACCGGGAGGTCGATAGATTATTATAAACAGAACAGCTTTTTGGTTTTTCCAGTTTGGGCAGGTGATTGATAGGATAAGGCTTTCAAATGAGCAAGACTCATTATTAATTTTAGGACTCAGGAGTAAACTAGAATGTGAGATTACTGCCACCCCACCTCCCCGGCCTGAGCTCCTGGCAGTTTGAAAGTTAACATGACTCTGTGGAGTGGCCTCATTTAATCTGACAGAATCATCTTGTTGAAGCCAAGTTTCAGTTAAAGCTAAAAGATCAATATTATAATCGTTAATTAATTCATTAACTAAAAGTGATTTGGAGGAGATTGACCTAATGTTTAGCAGTCCTCATTTTACATGCTTATTTATTAGTTTATTTGTATCATGTGTAGGGATTATTTGTATTAAGTTATTTGGTCTGACACCTAAATTATCTGTATTTGGATCTGACTTATTGGCGTTATTTACACGAGGGACATGCACAGTCTCTATTTGCTTTGACTCTGAACACTTGATCTGTGACAGCGCGGGCGAGAGCTTAGGACAGAAGAGAGACTCTGCACCCGGGACTCATATTTAGAGCGTCACTTTAGGCGACTAAGGCTATCGGCCAAATTCCGAACTAAAAGGGATGTACCCTCCGAAGTCGGATGGATGCCATCCCTGCGTATGAGCCCGGGCTTTCCCCAGAACGCACTCCAATTGTCAACAAAGACTACGTTGTTTTGGGGGCACCAACTAGACAACCAGCAGTTGAATGCTGAAAAGCGGCTGTACATTTCAGCATTGACCCGATTGGGGAGGGGACCAGAAAATATTACGGTGTCTGACATCGACTTCGCCAATTCACACACCGCTCCAACCTGCAATTTGAGCACTTCTGATTGTCTCCGCCGGGTGTCATTACCACCTCCGTGAATCACGATACGACGGAACCTCTGACTACTCTGTTTTAAAAGCCTAAGGTTTCCTTCGATGTCACCCATTCTGGCCCCCGGATAACACCTAACTGAGGCTGCTGGCAGCTTCACGTCTCTGACTATGGAACTACCAGAGTGTCACGTTCGGCGGGCGTGTGATCGCCGAGTGGGGCAAACCTATTGCAGACGGGAAGCTTATGGTGCACTAAAGGCTGGCGTTTAGCGCATCGATCCCTCCGAACTGTCACAAATCTATCCCCGTCTTGTTCCTGGTCTGGTCCCGGCTGCGCGGGAGGCGCTGGGGGGGCTGTTCTTACCCTGAGGCTTAGCCTTGCTACCGCTAACACTGCTAACTATGCTAACACTGCTACCTGCGGCGCGGTCCGGTAAACCTGATGCTACGACCTGGCTATAGCTAGACTTTAGCTCCTCCACAATGCGGATCCGCGCTTCTAACTCTGTAACCCTGGCTTCCAAGGCTACCACTACGCTACACTTCACGCAACTCTCCCTGTCGTCAGTGAAGGAAGCAGGGTTCTGACTCAACATATGACAACTTGAACAGGTAAGAGCGAAAGAGGCGGAGGATGGGCCAGCCATGGCGCTAGTCGGCTAGGCTAGCTCCGGTTGATGCTAGCGGGCAGGGGGGGATTTAATCCACGAAATACTGAACAAAGTGAGCTAAATGAGGCTCCGGGTTGTTTAGGGAGCAATTAAACTTTCAATTATGTGTAGGAGAGTAAGATAGTTTTTGTATAATTCGTGGATTAACAATAAAGTGTGGAGAACAATCACTCGCAAACGCAGAATAGACTCACCGGATGTGATGTCCACAACATGTTGGTACCAATGAACCTTCACGGGTTCTGAAAACTTCAGGGACCGGCCTCCTGCTAGTTCCCAGTCTCAGGACTATACATGGGGAAGCAGTGTTTCAACATTACGATGCTAGGCTCTGGAAAAGCCTTCCTGAGGGTGTGAGATGGGCCCCTACTTTAACCGTGTTTAAATCCACGCTAAAGACGTCTCTTTTTAGCTGTGCATATGACTGACAAAATGTATTTGCATTTTACTCTCTTTAATAAAATGGATTTGCATTTTACTCTCTTTAATATATTCTAATAAAACTATTTATGTTTTTAATTGATTGATTGAAATTCTTTTCTTTCATTTCTCTCATCTAACATGTTCCCTTTCCTTTAGTATGTGAGCAGCTAGATAAAAAGAGTACTTACATTTCCACTGGCCCAGGTCCGTCAGACCCACTTTGGAGCGTCTTGGGCCGCTTCTGTTAATGGTGGTCCGTGTTTCCGTGCACAGGTCCAGGCTCATAGGGTCCGATATGTGAGCAACTGACATTACCCAAACGTAACTAATATTTTTCTTCATAAATAAAATCTAAATCATTACTGATTTACACTGCAGCTCGATCTCCCCAATTCACATAAAGACGTTTAGTAATTCCAAGTTTGTGGTTTGTGGCTAAAGCTAAAGTAAACAGGAAACTACTTCAGCTTTTTCTCCATTTATTTCCCTTTCAGCAGAAAGTGTTTTTGATGGTCGGTGGGAGAAAATTTTCTAGCTGGCATTCCTCAAAACAGTGAGAATGCAGCTGAATGCAACTCAGGTGTGTTTTCATGATGGAACATTGTTAGAACATGGTAAAAGCTCAAAAAAGTCACTGTAGCAGAATATGTGTCACAAATCACCATTTTTACTGTGAGGAAAAATAGTAATCGTGATATTGTATCTGAATAATTACGATCATTGATTAATTACTTTATTTATTAATTAATACTCTTGACATCCCTACTGTGAAGCAGCAGAAATAATGGACTCCATTCTATTATTAAGACATTTTATCCATATTGTGGTTTATAATTAACAAAATGTGAAATAATGAACTATATATGTTATGACTTAATAATAAAACCTATGAAAAAAAGCATAATATGATTTCTTTAAGTAACAACATGCCAAACATACTAATGTACAGCGTCTCCAGCAGGGGCTACAACCTCCAGGGTCCCCCCTTCCCTTTCCTGCGCCTATGCCCAGACATAGTGTTTCTGTGGGAAAATCAAACATCATGTGCCATACAGTAAAAGGGTGATTTACAAATTAAAATGTAATGAGTTTGAGTTTCAGGAAATGGCCATCGTTTATTCCCTCATTATCCTCAATTATGGAGCATCCAGGGACAAGCGCCGAGCGTTTAATGCCCTGCTAAGAGCCACACAATCACATGTGCAGCCCCCGGGGAGGTCCACACCCAGAGCCTGAAAACCGCCTCAGCTAAGGAGATCACTGGGTCTTATGAATCAGTCCAATAAACAGACAGCATTTTCAGTTATCCGTTATGTTTATTTGACTAACTTTGAGAAGGAATTGCACTTTACTTTACTAAATAGATCAATTAAATCTATTTAAATATCATCAGTCAGCCTCAGGGCAAACGTGGCAATAGAAGTAGTTTACAATCACGAACATTACTATAAAGAGATGAGCCATTATTTAATGGGTGCTCAATGACAATGACAAAAAAAAAAAACAGAATTGAGATTATTTTGCTCAGAAATTAAATCATGATTATTTGAAACAGGCTGTATGAATTGGCCAAGTGACCCCAAGGGACCTTACAAAAACAGCAGATTGATTTGTCCAATGAATATTTTTGTCACTGATTAAAAAGTCTGTCTTGTGTCTATTCAGGAAATGAATAGTCTGTCTAATAGCCATCCCCTGCCCACACTCACCTCTTTCTGGCAGTACTTGATGGCCAGCTTGAGGCGTGCCAGCTCATTGGTGTTCTCCTCCAGAGGGTTGGCGTTGTCCTTGTAATTCAAGATAATCTGAAGCTCTTTGGAGCTCCGAGTCTGGTCTAGCAGCTCTTTGGCAAACCGTTTACAATTCTTGGATAACTCTTCGTATTCTGACTTGAACTCATTCTCCACCTGGCTCAGCTCTTTCAACTCCCAGCTCAGTTGAAAGGCCGTGAGGAAGGGGTCTTCACTGGAGAGGGCAATGAGCGAAGGGCTGGCCAAGGCTTTGTAGACGTTTAGACGAGACCTTGAGGCACGGAGGCCGTCCACATCTGAGCAGGACATGCACTCCACGCAGCTGCAGCGCACGTCGTGGGGCTGGGGGATGGAGACTCCGCGAGCCAGCAGGAGTTTGATGATCTCGTAGTTGTTTGTGTGAGCAGCGAGGATGATGGGGGTGATGTCCGGAGTGAAGTCTGAGAACTGCTTGTTGAGGAGCATGGCTGGGACCTGAAGTGAACAGACACATTGAGGCTTTAGTTTTACAGTAACTAAACCACACATACACAATGTCAATTTCTGTCACACTTATTTCTAAACAAATAATAACAATTAATACATTAGATAAAACTGAGGACTTGTGTCCTTTTATGAAGCGGTGGTTTTAAAAAGCTGTGTGTAAAATCATAATTTCATAATCTCATCTTGTTATGTCATATATAATTTAACAGAGTTTGATATCATGCAGTATTTTTTTCTAATGACTCTAAAGAGTTTGGTCCTGGTGTGATTCCGGTTTACTCCTGATGTATGATTTGGCCTTGTTTTAGTCCAGGTTTAGTCCCAGGTTTGCTGTGGTGTGTGCAAGTGTGAAAGCAGTCTAATACTGAACCTATGCATGTAGCACATCCTCAAGATCACATGTTGGACATAACATCACTGTCATATGTGTGGACTTTGTGAACTGTGGCATTGTCCTGTTGAAAAACCCAGTGGTTCCACAGACGAGGCCCTCAGTCATAAGGGATGCTCTCTGCAACATCTTCACAGAGCCAGGGGCCCCTGCACCACCTGGAGCTCCATTGTTCCACTGAAGGAAAAAGCACCCCAGACCATTATGGCGCCCCCTCCCTGTGGCACGTAGAAAACATCTCAGGTGGATCTGCTGCCAGTAACGTTGGAAACCATCAGGACCATCAAGATTACATTTTTTCAGAATCAGAATCAGAATTACTTTTATTTATCCCCAAGGGGAAATTCTTTTAGTTACATGTGCAACCGACCAGTAGAGACATTAAGTAATAAAACAATATAAGATATATATGAAATAAAAATAAAATACAATAGCTCTATATAATGTCTACCCCATTTAACTTAACTTATAAAGTGTCTTTATTAATCAACTAAACCCCCGATATGAACAATACTCAACTAAACCCCCGATATGAACAATACTCAACTAAACCCCCGATATGAACAATTTTACAATAAGCTTAACTCTACTATCCTTGTCTATTTACATATTCACATGATCATGTACAGTTTATAAGTGGACTTAATATTGCACAGTTTCCAGCACAGAGTTCAGTGTTTGAATGATTTCCTGTGTCTCTCGGTGGAGCATCGTGGCAGTAACAGTCTGTTGCTAAATGAGCTCTTGAACAGCACTTTGTGGAGCGGGTGGGAGGGAAAGTCTAGAATAGTCCTGATTTTGGACAACATCCTCCTCTCCAACACAACAGTCAGAGAGTCCAGCTCCTCCCCCACAACATGTCTGGCCTTCTTGATGATCTTGTTGAGTGTATTAGTGTCCCTCACGCGCAGACTGCTGCCCCAGCAGGCCACAGCATATGTGATGGCACTTGCCACCATAGACTCGTAGAACATCCTGAGCATTGTCCTGCAGATGTCAAAGGACCTCAGCCGCCTCAGGAAGTAGAGACGGCTCTGGCCCTTCTTGTAGACAGTGTCTACGTTCTTGCCTCAGTCCAGTTTATTGTCCAAATACACCCCCAAGTACTTGTACTCCTCCACATCAGAATAAAACTCTCTTCACCTTTCAGTGTCCCATGTTTGTGTCTCTTGTAAAGTCCAAGCTGCAGTTCTGTGACGTTCAAGGAGACGTGGCCTTTGAAGACGTTTGTTGTTTTTGAAGCCCTTCAGTGTCAGATGTGTCTGAGGTTATTGGGCTGCAGTCGCACCAGCTGTCCTCCAACAGCTTTAATTTGGGTTGAGGATCATCCAGTGTCTTGAGAGACAGTCAATCAGATCCTCTGGCTCAGTGCTGGTGTCATTTTTCTGGGTCTTCCACTTGACTTTGTTGTTCCATAACCCTCAGGATCATACTGCGTCCCTCAGCAGTGATGGAGAGAGGCCCTGATTATGCAGCTCAATAACCCCACCACGTTCAAAAAGGAAACGTCCTGTGTGAATACCTGACAGAAAATGACATTGAATGCACATTTTTGCCCAGATTTGGGCTTTTAAAGGCATGTGGTCCTAAACATTTGATCAGCTACAGAACAGATTATTTCAGTTTAATTGTTGTTTTCAATCAAATATTTACTCATATAAATCAGATGTCACATCCAAATACATGGATAATTACTTCCTAGTAGTTTCCACAAACACTTTTTTACTCTTACTTTTACTTCTTACTGCTTTGTACCTCTACTTGAATAATATTATTTTGGATTAACGGTATTCTTTGCACAAATACAGTACAAATTTTGTCTGCCTGTGTTCGGCATTACTTAAAACTGGCAACTTTTTGTCATGCTTTTGGTGAACAATTTCTGAAATAAAAAAGCTTACAAAACATGTTCTTTTCTTTCCCCAGAGCCAATCCCAGCATGGACTGAGTGTCTGAGAGTGGCTCTGATGTGATGGACTCTGATCATGTTGCTTCAGCTAATGGCCTGTGGTTTGCTTGCCTCAATTTGTTCCTATAAACCCCTCCTTTAGTTTCTCAGATACAGTACAGAGTAAGACAGAGTCAGATGTACAAATGATGTGGAGGAGCAGGAAAAGGACTTTTGGAGTAACTTTAGAGAGGACACCCATTGGGTGACATCAAAGTGTGGGGCTGGTGCACAGAGATTTCGTACAATTGCGTCAAGTCAAAAAGGATCCATTGTGCAGATATTGGTCAAATAACTACACAATAGAATTCCTCATTGGGACCACTTCTGTTTTCTTCAATCATACAGCAGTTGGGGGACATCTCGTACCAACTATTTGCAGATGACATTCAACTGTACAGCTCATTTCAGACCTTTGAAAGCCATAAGCTGTGATCCTTAGCTGGCTGCCTGTCTCGAGTTAAGCAGTGTCAAAGCGATAATAGCCTGCAGCTGAACCCAAATAAAAAACACCTCTTGTTGCCTCAGAGAGCGTCCCTGACATTAAACAGCACTTGAATCCTGGGAAGTTCCACAAAAACAAATCTGACGAATCTAGCTGTTTTCTTTGATGAGGGAATGTCTCTGAAGCACCACTCTAGTCAATTTACTAAAACTGTTTCTTCCGGCTGTGAAACATATCTAAAGAAAAACTGTTTCCAAAGTTCCTCACGATTGGATTACTGCAACAGTTTGTTTACTTGTTTCAGTAAGCGAGAATTGACCCGGTTGCAGATGGCACTAATACATTTTATTCATAAATATTGTCTCTATCTAGGCAGTCACGATATTTTACTGACACATTTCGGAATAGAAAAACACAATAGAACATGACAAGACAGTAAAACGTTTTTAAAAAGGGCAACATTTTTATCCACTACCCAAGGTTTCAGAGAATCTGTTTCAGATGTAAATGCGCAGGTCTTTCTGAAGGTCAGGAAAGAAAGAATTTCAGTTTTTTGTTTATTCAGTTTGTATCCAGACATTGAACCAATACTATAAAGAAAATGTATCACATTAGGTTTGGAGATTTCTAGTTTGGTCTTGGTTTGTCATCCGCATAACAGGTAATTTAATGTTCCACCCCATCAATTGTAACACCATGGATTGTTTTAGATTGTCTAATACAGGGAGTCCCAAACTTTTCTGGCTGGGACCCCCAAAATAGCCATGCAACCGACTCATGACCCTCAAAGCGAGTTGAAAATAAACTTAGGAATCATTTCAATCGCCAAAGGGTGTTAAATCAGGTTAAATATTGGTTATTTGAATAGTTTATTTGTCTTATTAGACCATATTTCACTAAATACTGTTTTTTTAATAAATAATAGAACAAATACAGTGTCATATTTATTCAAATTAGATCTTGAAATCATGTCGCGACCCCCCAGCTCATCTCTCGCGACCCCCCAGGGGGTCCCGACCCCCACTTTGGGAACCGCTGGTCTAATACACTGGGCCAGTGGCTCCAGTTACAACACAGTCCTGACCACTGTTCCCTCTAAGCTGCGCGCGTGCGCAATTGCGCACAACTCCCAGGGGCATCGCGCAGAGAAAATCTTTGTCGCGCACAAGAGAAAGAGCGAGAAAGAGAGCGTGAGTCGCGAGCCGCACACAGTGACGTGCACCTGAATACACCTGATCATAAACAGCACATGGCGCCAAATCAAAGGCTCAGAACTAAAGTTCTACATCCCATATGCTTTTTCTTCTTTCTTCTTTCCTCTGGACTAACCCGCCTCGTTTTCACGGAGTTTTGAGCACAAACAGCTGACGAACTAATGCATCTAGAATAGCGCAAATTACCGCCAAGATTTGCGCTCCCCATCAGGACTGAAAGTAAGGCATTCCGGCCCGTTACTGCGGACCCCTAAAACATTTGGTGGTAGTAAGCTGCGCCATCAGGTACGTAAACGAGCTCCTCCACCTTACGCACGGTAAAGTAGTCCCACTAAAATCATGACCTCTGGAGTCAAACCATCACATTAGACACAAACTTAATCCAGGGTCAGGCTGTGCACTTTTGGAGATTTAATTGACCCGACTCTCTCGAACTCTCAGAACTCACGATGACAAACTTGATTTGAGTTCATTCATTTTGGATCTGACTTGTCTCCGCGCGTCTTTACGCGGCAGCGGTGTGAGCGCCGTGGGCAGCGGCACAGACACAGACTTCAGACTCCTCTGTCGTCAGCACCAGTGAAGAATCATGAACCAATCACAGCAAACGCCACAGCGCTTCTACAAAGTTTAGCGCTTTGCACAGTTTTCGCGTGTATTGATATGCAAATTAGCCGCGTGCGTAACGAGGCGTTAGGTGCTTTATGCACAGAATAATCCCAAGTGAAAACTGGAAGAATGAAAATGAATGGCCACTGACGGAAAGTTTATTTAGGCTTTGAAGACTGTGTTGTTGTGTCAGAGCTACAGTAAAGTCTAATCAATGACATCATTAGTCATAAGTTAACTGTAAATTATCATATTATCAATTATCAGGCCTATTTGAAACATGGGCTTATGATCTAAACATGACACACAGGTGACTTTGTCCAGAGGCTTCCAGGGGAAATTTAAGCACAGAATTAAATGAATACAGAATTAAATGAATATTGCACAGAAGTGTTGCTGGATAAGAGTCAATCTTTATATTAAAATGCATCAGAAAACTGTGAAAGCTTTGGAGGGAAAAAACACCATGACCCTGATTTGAACACACAGGGCCGCCGCTTCCATAAAGCACGTAACGCACAGCGCGTAGGGCACCAAGTGCTCTGAGGGGGCACCACATCGGCTGTGCCGTGGCCGCCTGTGGCGAAAACGAGCGGTGCCCACGCGGCGCCGCATTCCGGCGCTCGCCAAAGTGAAGCGCATGCACGTAATTTAATAAAACCGCGACGCCAAGGGCTCTCTCTCTTTCCTCCTCGGCTCCTCCCTCAGAGAACAGGGATGGCCAAGACCCCAGGCAAAGTTTGAGAGAATGATGAAGACGAGAGAGAGAGGGAGGAGCCTATTACCTGCCACTCTGCAGCTAACGTCTGACTCTGAGGCGTTTAGGGGACATTTGGTGCGTGGGCTTTTATTGCACTTAATCCGTGAATAAATGTGATGCCAATGATACATTCACAATGACAACAGTTCCTGTGCATTTCTTAATGCTGAATAAACTATTTTTATTCATTTTTTGCAAAAAATAAATAAATAAATTGTAGTAGTAGTAATCATTTACAGTTACGAATATTTCGTTTCTTTTACCCTTTGAACTCACCACCAATTGGAACAGAAGCTCTCGTATGATGACTTGATAAACAACTTTGCAGCTAGAAAATGTAGACGTACACATTTGTAGGAGCCTGTTAATGTTTACATATACTTCACTTGTTGGATGATTCTATCTATATTCGTATTTGTACTTTTATTGGGTGGTATTTGTTTTACACTTGAATATTTAAGTTTTATTTAGTTATTTAAGATATTTATTAATATTTTTTTGTTGGCAACTTACATTTCCATCTTGTGTTTATAGTACTATATATTGTGTATTTAATTTAAGATAATAAAATGAACATGGTAAGAAATGAAAGTAATTGTGGGTTTGGTCATTTAATGCGGGGCGGGGGGGGGCACCATCAAGACATTTTGCATAGGGCACCAAAAAAGCTAGGAGCGGCCCTGTGAACACAACTTAATGATGATATCCATTTTTTTTTTTTTATTAATTCTACCTAAACCAAATTATAGCTGAGGGGCTGTGATCAGAGAGAAAGTAGGACAGAGCAGCTCACAGACAGGGGGCGCTGAGGAGCAGAGGACAGTGCAGCTCACAGACAAGGGGCGCTGTAGTCCAGGGGCTGTGATCAGAGAGAGGAGGACAGTGCTGCTCACAGAGAAACACTGACAAGATTTGACACAAGTGATCAAACCAACTGTTAAACCAACTGTGTCACAGGTTTTCTTATGATAAACAAAGCCTCCATTTGAATCTTGGACAGAAGTAGCCTGCAATCATCATGTATGATTAAAGGTGCACTATGGAACTTTAGTGTGGAGGGTCTGCCATTGGCCTATTGCATGATCATAAAATGTATCACTGTAACATTTGAGTTTGTTGATCTAAAACACCTCAAATCCCAGGAAATTACATCCATTTTGTTGAAATCCAGCTTTCAAAGTTACCTGCTATAAGTTACATTCACAATTCTTTCCATGGATGCTTCATTAATGGATGAAGGCCAACAAAGTCTTGTGAAAAGTGCCCAATATAGATTGTTACAGCACTGATCTCAGGTTTAGAACGAGTGTGACACCGATGTGGCCACAGAGCGTCTGATGTCGCTCACATGGTCCAAGGCTCTGCTCAGGGAGTTTTTGTGTTCGCTCAGACACATGAAAAATTAGAGGGGACATTGGTCCTGACTCACTCCTCTTTCCAGAGTCAGTGGCTCTGTTTATCTTAATTCTGGATGTTGGACTGTCACAATATTCTTTATTATTGAGTCATCTATTTGAAATGTGTTTAGCGCTTAAATAATTAAATCCAGCTAACCGAGTCAAAAGCTTTCAAAACCCCGTTCAGGGACGGTTTGAGGTTATTTTCCCATTCATTCCAATGGAAGAAAAATTAAGCAACAGAGACATGGTATATATTGTTGGAAATTGTTTTAGTTTTTTGCTCAAAAAAGCTTCTTTTTTTATTTCCAGTGGAGCTTATGGAGTCGACGAATGCTTCTGGAAATCTCTCTCCCACCTTAACTTTGAACATCCCAAACACTTGCTAAATCTGCACTCTATAATCGTCCTACGTAACATGGTGCGATTCGATTCATTCAAGGTCATACAAAACAAAATGCCCCCAACCTCAGCAAGACAAGAATTTTGCGGCCAAAACTAACATTAGCTCCAAATCTGACCATGTTAACGCTAGCAACATCACCACGACTGGCAAGGACTCGGCGGCATAAAGCACTAAGAGAGCTAAAAGTTGAACTTCAGTGGAATAATAAACAAAACATGGATAAACTGAGCAAGGAAATAAATGGAAAGTTGGATGAAGAGAAATGAACGGTAAGCTGGACAACGCAGTGAGTAAAATTCAAGATCTAACTGCGCGAATGGATGAGTCAGGATCCACAACATAGATTGAGACTTGTGCAGTGGAGGCCATTTCATTGTGTACAAGCTTCAGCTCAAGGTGAGAGATTTGGAATCTGCATCTTCAGGTCACATTTGTTTCCTCACACAAACATGATCCTCTGGGAATGTGGCTCACTTACAGCCACGCCCAGGATGTCTACAGTGAGCTGCGGCGACATGGATTTCAGGTAGCGGCACCAGCACCAGTTGACAACAAGAACAGTGCAGTGGCCGACTCTGGGAGCTTCTGGGATGGCAGCCGGAGGAAAGTAGCAGCCTCGCAACAGCATGGAGAGCGAAGGCCAAGCTGCAGGAATTCCAGAGAGATTCTGCTGAGTCAGGCTGGCCAGTGCACATTAAGAATAAGGTATATCAGAATCAGTTTATTCACAAACATAGGAACTTGCTTTGACGTAAACATAAAACAATGAATAAAATATTAGCAAAATATATAGAACCAGGCATGCATAAGATTAAGAATAAAAATTAAATAGAATAGACTAAGACTATATACAGAAATGTACAGTTTGACAGTCAGTAGTGAAAATGTAGCAGTGCAAATAGATGGCTCTTTTATAATATATTGTTAAAGTGGCAGGTGTTATAAAATGTTCATGAGTCCAACAGCAGAAGGAAACAAACTGTTCTTGTGGTGGGAGGTTCTGGTCCGGATGGACCGTAGCCTCCTGCACGAGGGGAGGGGCTCAAATAGTCCATGTCCAGGGTGAGAAGGGTCAGCTGTGATCTGACCTGCTCGTCCCCGAGTCCTGGAGACGTACAGGTCCTGGACAGATGGAAGGCTGCAGCCGATCACCTTCTCAGCAGAGGCACAATGTGCTGTAGTCTCTGTTTGTCCCTGGCTGTGGCTCCTGTACCACACGGTGAAGGAGGAGGTGAGGATGGACTCGATGATGGCCGTGTAGAACTGCACCATCACCATCAGGGGGTGAGAGACGGATCCGTCTGTGACGAACCCTTGCAAGACAACTTTCTCTTCAGATTTATACCTTTTCTATCACTCTTTTACACCCCCGGAATGTGACTTCACTCATTTCCAAACCCTGGATCAGCTCGAAGAATTCACTGACCAGCACTACGTATGTTACGTCAGGGAAAACACCACAGAGGACTCAACAAACTCATCACCCGTACCGATCAACAAAAAAAGTACTTCAAGTATCTTCATCTTCATCCGCAAGTATCTCCACTGACACACGCACAGACAAAAATCCAGAATCCCTCATGCTGCACAGACGTTGGTGTAATTCTGGCTTCAATCGAGCTAAAACTTACATCCATGGTCACTCGAATCTCCCTCGTCGAACTAATTCATAAGGAATTCTCTGCCCTCCACCAAAGCCTTGAGTTTAGTCAACACCCAATCGAAACACTAACAAATGATAACGCTCAAAAACTCTGTCACCTCACTCACCTCAGAACTCACCAACGTAACCGTAGAAAACAGGACAATGAAAGAAACCAAGCTAGATCTGCAGACATGTAGCATGACTGTTTTCTCCGGAATCCGCAAACAGCCATCTGAGGACATGGGACAACTGATTAAAAACTTTATGACGACGGAACTGAAACTACCCACGGACACTGTCACCGGCATCACATTCCACCGTGTTCATTGCTTTGGTCAGGAACGCATAGACAAATGAACTTGGCCAATTGACGCCAAGTTCGAGCATTTTAAACAAAACACGCAGGTACAGCGCCAGGACAAAGAACTTAAAAGTTCCCACTTCAGAATCAGTGACCAGTTCCCACCAGAAATACTACACTGATGCCAAAAACTATACCCCATCCGGAAAGAAATGATACAGCAGGGCCACAAGGCTATGCTCACTATGGACAAACTGTATATAAATGGTCAATTATACAGAAAGAAGGACACTCAAACCTTTGTCACTCCAAATCTCAAAGTACATATTCAACTGTCTTAACTTACACATACTAGAGTCTCTTGCTCGCTCGCTTTCTTCCGCTCTGTCTCTCTCTCTCCTGCACTCTGTCTTCTCTAAGGTCTCTCTCTCACCAATCTGAGGTGTAATAGCGCTACATACACATGTGCATCTCTATGAATGTATCTCTATTAATGCACCACCACTGTTCGTTTTGTCTTTTTTTGTTTTGTTTTTTTGTTTTTGGCACATGTTATTACATATATATTGCATGTTTCTATATGTCGACGCCCACACACAGACGCACGCACGCACTCACATACACACAAATGTGATACAATACTTATGTACTATCCATATACTATGACATGTCTACACTGACATTTTTCTCCTGTAATGTCAGAGGCATGGGCTCCCAGGAAAAAAGAACTGAAGTATTTAATCGTGTGTCTAAAATCGCAGACATTTGTCTTAAACAAGAAACCCACCTATCCCCATCTGATAACTCAAAATTTAAACGCAAATTATCTTCCTGTTATAATACAAAACAAAGGGGTGTCTCATTATTTATTATTATTATCTCCATCAGCAACAATCCCCTAACAATCTGTAACCTATATGGTCGCAATAGTCATAACCCAGACTTTTTTGCTCCCTATTTACAAAATTATCTACAAGCTTTGATATGCCCCTCATCATTGGAGGGGACTTTAACTCAATCTTCAATCCCTCCAACGACAGCAACACCCAAACCCGTACCTGGCAATCCAGCAATACTATTTACCAGTTCATAGAAGATCTAGGCCTTGGCAATGGCTGCAGACTACAACAGCAATCTGTTAAAGAATATACATTCTACTCTGCTGCTCATAAATCGTACTCCTGTATAGATTATTTTCTAATAAGTAACTCTCTATTACCCAACATTTCAGATACAAAAATCCACCCCATCACAATCAGTGACCACGCCCCTGTAAGCTTTACACTAAACCTTAAGATACATAAATCCAACAGCAGATGGCACTTCAATACTTCTCTCCTCAAAGACCCATTTGCTCATTAAGAGAGAGTGGGCCTCCTTTTTAGAAATAAATGACTCTCCAAAGTCCTCTCAATCAATTATCTGGGAAACTGGCAAAACAATACTAGAGGTATAATCATTTCAAAGTCTACTTACAAAAAGAAAATGAATCGCAAAAAGAAACGTAACTAGAACAAAAAGTAAAACAGCTGGAAAGATTAAACGCCAACAACCCTGATGATGAAAATGAAAAAGAATTACGAAAATATAAAATACAACTAAATGAAATAATTAACACAAAAACACAATTTCTAATTTTTATTTAACAACTCCACCAAGAACATTTTAATCATAACAACAAATCAGGAAAATATATAGCCAATAAAATAAAACAAAACAAAGAAAAATTAAAGCCGCAAAGCGGGCCCTCGCCCCGCGCGCGACTGCCTTCCCACGCGGCCTCGGCCGGTCCTAAACCGCCCCGGGGCGCCGTCCTCCTCCTCTGAGCGTCACCCGGGCCCCCGTGACACCCCCCCTCCCCCCACACCGGGCGGTGTCCCCATAGAAGTGCATTGGCGGGCGCTGCTCTCCAAAAGTGGCGAAACCGTCCAAAACACGGCTTCAATGTAATTGACTTTTTCGATTGAAATCCTGTAAATAATGCGTCTGCCGAGTTTCACTGACTTTGCTCGAAATAATGTTGGCCTCTCCATAGACTTGTGCCATGTCTCATAGGAAATGCATTAAGAATATGCATGGCCCCCCAGGCCAAACGATCCAAAATAGGACATCGATGTAATTGACTTTTTTGCAGCTTTTGAGACTCAAAATCAGATTCCAAGATTTCATGGCAATCCAAAAATTTTGGTACTTTTACATGACCAGCAGGGGGCGCTATAGTGAAAAGTGCTCATGTGCTCCTGAGTCTGTTCTGTTTAATATTTGATTCGGCATTTGTGGTTACAGTTTGTGCTCTGTACGGCAATGCCTGTGGCTTGGAGAATAATTTTAAGAAACAGGAAATGAAGGCGATTTGCGATGGCGAACCATGGCTATACCGTAAACGCTATCATCAAAAATTGGAAAACTATCGAATTTCAATGCGTCCAGATCAGGAGCGTGTATGTTAGACTGATGTGGGCCCAAAAACCTTGGACCCTTTTGCAATGGAAAAAAACAACTTCTTCGTCTAAAATTGAAATCAATATGAGCGCCTTGCCGTTTGTCTGATTGCAGTGCACCAATTATGTTTTAGGGTCGTCTTTATGTGTACTATCACTGTGGCAAATTTCATAGGCCTCCTCCAAAATAAATGCATCTCCCTTTCCACAGGCCTGACCCAACAGGTGGCGCTGTAGAGGCTGTATTTGAGTTGCATGTAAAATGGTGTTATGGGACATTCATTTTTCTTAAAAGGAGTCACTGTAATACGTTTGGTGGCTGTTACTCACTGTTTAGTGGCATTTTGCTCTATCTTTGTTTGAAGAGAGTCAGACTCCCATAGAGAATGCATGGGAGCTCTGGAGGGCCCAAGAGGCAAAAGTGTGAAAAATAGGCCATGGGTCCTATTGACTTTTTTGCATCTTATAAAGCAAAGAATGATCTCCCAAAATTTGGTGTCAATCGGACAATCTGGACACTTTTAACTGAACTGTAGGGGGCGCTATAGTTATTAGTGGTCCTGTGCTCTCTAGTCTATTTTGTGTAGTATTCAATTGTCCATCATTGGGTGCAATTTGGGCTCTGTAGACACAGTCCACGTGCCTTTGAGGGATAAGCAAAAAAACAGGAAATGATGGCGATATTTGACAGGAAGTCACGCGTAAACCCTAAGAGATATCTCCAAAAATTGTTTTTTAATCGAATTTCAATGCGTCCAGATCAGGAGCGTGTATGTTAGACTGATCTAGGCCCAAAAACCTAGGACCCTTTTGCAATGGAAAAAAAAAACTTAAAGTGGCGTCTAAAATTAAATTCAATATGGCCGCCTTGTCGTTTGTCTGATCACTGCGCACCAATTATGTTTTAGGGTCGTCTTTATGTGTACTATCACCGTGCCAAATTTCATAGGCCTCCTCCAAAATAAATATATCTCCCTTTACATTGGCCTGACCCAAC
Organism: Rhinogobius similis; assembly: GCA_019453435.1. NCBI lineage: Eukaryota > Metazoa > Chordata > Actinopteri > Gobiiformes > Gobiidae > Rhinogobius > Rhinogobius similis. Next base: position 37,226,178 of record CM033625.1, read on the forward strand.
AGGTGGCGCTGTAGAGGCTGTATTTGACTTGCATGTAAAATGGTGTTATGAGACATTCATGTTCCTTAAAAGGAGTCACTGTATTAAGTTTGGTGGCTGTTACTCACTGTTTAGTGGCTTTTTGCTCCATGTTTGAGTGATGAGAGTCAGACTCCCATAGAGAATGAATAGGACCTCAGGAGGCCCCTAGAGGCAAAAGTGTGAAGAATAGGCCATGGGTCCCATTGACTTTTTGCTTCTTATATAGTAAAAAATCATCTCCCAAGATTTGGTGTCAATCTGACAATCTGGACACTTTTAACTGAACTGTAGGGGGCGCTATAGTGATGAGTGGTCCTGTGCTCTCTAGTCTATTTTGTGTAATATTCAATTCTCCATCATTGGTGGCAATTTGAGCTCTGTAGGCACAGTCCACGTGTCTCTGAGGGATAAGCAAAAAAACAGGAAATAATGGTGATATTTGACAGGAAGTCACGCGTAAACCCTAAGAGATATCTCCAAAAATTGGTTTTTAATCGAATTTCAATGCGTCCTGATCAGGAACATGTATGTTAGACTGAGCTAGGCCCAAAAACCTTGGACCCTTTTGCAATGGAAAAAAAAAACTTAAAGTGGCGTCTAAAATTAAATTCAATATGGCCGCCTTGTCGTTTGTCTAAGCACTGCGCACCAATTATGTTTTAGGGTCGTCTTTATGTGTACTATCACTGTGGAAAATTTCATAGGCCTCCTCCAAAATAAATGCATCTCCCTTTCCATAGGCCTGACACAACAGGTGGCGCTGTAGAGGCTGTATTTGATTTGCATGAAAAATATGGTTATGAACCATTAATGTGTCTTATATGTAGTCACTGTATTAAGTTTGGTGGCTGTTACTCACTGTTTAGTGGGTTTTTGCTGCATCTTTGTGTGAAGACAGTCTGACTCCCATAGGGAATGAATGGGAGCTCTGGAGGGCTCTAGAGGCAAAAGTGTAAAAAATAGGCCATGGGTCTCATGGCCTATTTTTGGCCGCTATTCATGGCCGCTTTTCTGATCAGGAGGCCGTCTAGGAATTGTCTGCAAATTTTCACAAATAAAAATCAAAGTAATTGTTTTTCTCCCCATTGTAATTTAGTGCGCTCCTACAGGTGGCAGCGTAAGGTTGATTGTTATTGTGCGCACATAAATGGATTCAGCTCCTTGACGTTTACGTGTGTTTCAAATTTCATGTCGATCGGAGAATGCGTGTGCATGCAGGAGCTATTTAAATGATTTCGTGAGTACTCTTTGCGCCCCTGGTGGCCAACGGTGATAAATGCACCATATCACTAATTAAGGTTTTTTCATGGCGCTCTGCAGTGGACATATTCCCCAAGTTTCATCCAAATCGGACAATGTCGATGTTTCACTTAATAGACAGGGGGCGCTAGCAAGTACTTTTTATTTATTTTTATTAATGCATTACATTCAGATCATAATTACGCACTCGTGACTGAAATTACAGCTCTGTCAGTCCAAGCGTGTAGCCGTGACATGCAATCGGAAAAACAGGAAACGAAGGCGTTCTTGTACGGCGAGCCACGGCGAAACCATTTGAGATGTCCGAATAAAAGTGGCAGATTATTAAATTTCAATGTATCCCGATCGCGTACATGTGTGCCAGACCCACGTGTGTCAAAAGCCCTAGTCCATGTTCTCCGTCAAAAAAAAAAAGTGGCGTGGCGACTTCGATCCAATATGGCCGCCGTGCGCTTGGTCCGAGGGCCGCGCTCCAATGTCATGTTTTGCTCGGTTCACTGTTCTCTATCTCTGTTCCGAGTTTCGTGCGCGTCGGGCAAAATTTGCTCGTCCCATTTCCCATAGGAGTCCGATTCGGGCCGGTGCTGTTCGTTCGGGCCGGGTCGGACGCTCTCGAGACGCACGAAATACAATATTTTTTTCCGGGCTGATCGCGACTATACCCCCATTGAAGACTTTTCGTGCATGTTTACTGGGTCAAAAAGGCCCGCGAAAAGTAAGAAAACGGGAATAATAGAACAATGTCCCTCGCCAGTTTACTGGCTCGGGCCAATTAAAGCCGCAAGCGGCATCGAACGGCCCTCACGGGCCGTGCTCGTCATACTCTGCTCTCGCAACTGTCAAGGGAGGGTGCTGACGCGCCCACATCTGCACAAAACTGCTGTTGTTATGAATTAGGAAAAATATGGCCAATGGTTGCGGCTCCGCCGCATGGATAGCATAACATTAGTTTCGAAAATGTGGATAACTTTAGATGCCCCACTCCCAATGATGAGTTCGTTAAAGTACAAAGTTTAATTTGAGTGATTTTGCATTTTCCCCATAGGAATGACATGGAATGCTTGTCATTATACAAGTTTGGCCTATTTTTTGTGGCTTCGCCACACTGAAACCCTAATACTTAACCAAAAAATGTGGATAACGTTTGATACCCCACTCCTCCGGATGATTGTCACCAAGTTTCAGCTTGATCGGGCTTACGCCCAAGGAGTAGTTCGTTAAAGTACAAAGTTTAATTTGAGAGATTTTTAGATTTTTCCATAGGAATAACATGGGGTTTTTGTGTCTTTTCTCAAATGTTGGGGAAATTTGCAGCTTTCGCCGCATGGAGACCCTAACCCTAATACCTATCCTAACAATTTGGATAACTTTTAGTGCCCCACTCCTGAGGAAGATGTCCACCAAATTTCAGCTTGGTTGGGTTTACGCTCGAGGAGGAGTTCGTTAAAATGCGTAGTAAAAAAATATGTTTATTGTATATTTATGTATATTTTCGATTTTCTCATAGGAATAACATGGGATGTTTTGGTCATTGGTATAGCTTGGCCGTACAAAATATTTTGTGTTTGAACTTTAAATCCAATATGGTGGCCATACGGTGAGTCAGGGGGCATGGCCATAATAATATATATTTTTTGTCCTCAGGAGAAGAATGCGTGTTCCGAATTTCGTGGCTGTACGACAAACTTGAGGTCGGGACGCCTCCCATAGGCTCAATGTATTTTGACTTTTGTGTCGCGCAATTTTTTCCCCCCCAAACATGACACCTATAAAAAACAAAATTTTTCGCCAATTCTGAATTTTGAGCAAAGTTTGGTGAGTTTTTGAGCATGTTCAGGGCTTACGCGCTTACATTACATCATTCACCTCCGAGTCGGGCCCGCGCATGGGCTCCCCATTGGTTTCCATGTATTTTAGCAGATGTAAGTATGGTTACTGAGTAGGGCTTGATGCCAGGAGTGTGGGGCAGTTCCCTGTTCAATATTAGGGGCGTTGGGGGGGGCCGAACTTTCGCGCCAAGACAGTTGGAAGGGTTCTTTCACATAGCAGGAGTAAATATGCAGGTCCCATGCCTTCGGCATTGGCTCTGTCACTGTCCAATGGTAGAACCGGCGGGGCGAGACAGTTGCACGTTGCACAGTTGCACAGGCATTGTTGCAATAGGCCCTACGCCCTGTAGGGGCTCGGGCCTAACAAGAATAACCACAATAAATAACTCAGCTCAGCTCAATCGCAGGAAAAAGATTAATATAATTTTTAGAAACTTTTATGAAAATGTATACTCATCCACAAAAGAAAATAACCAAGAACTAATTGATACATTTTTAAACAGCATTCAGTGACCTTATCTTACCCACATCAAGCTGATATACCTGAAACCCCAATCACAGAAAAATAACTCTCAATTGCCCTCACAAGAATGCCTAATAATAAAGCACCCGGTCCAGATGGCTCCCCTGCTTAGTTTTAGAAACACTTTTGGTCAATACTTTCACCTATTTTTCTAAAACTACTGAAAGAAATAAAACAAAACTCAAAAATACCAGATCACATGAACTTACCTCACTTCCCTGGGTGTTAACATCTCCCCCAGGTTGTCTGAGCTGTTCAATCTCAATTATACCCCACTCCTGAAATCCATTACAAACTTGTACAATGGATGAACCTTCCACTTTCCCTCACTGGCAGAATAGCTGCAGTCAAAATGTCTATACCTCCCTAAAATCACGAGCTTTTTTCTATGTTACCTGTTGACCCACCAACCACCTGGTCCAACTCTCTAGACTCAATGATTATAAAATTCTTTTGGAAATAAACCCCACAAGAATCAAATTTCCAACACTACAAAAACCTAAGATTCCAGGCGGACTAAATGCCTTCTACCAATTTTTCATCTTCAACCAGCTTCAATATATTCTAAAATGGACCCACCCCCTTCATTCAGGTTACACTTGGTTGGGCCTAGAATAGATCCATAGTCGTATTGCTCTTACAGACATCCCCTTTCTCAACCAAATCAGTCAAATCTAACCCCTGTTTTACACACTGTTATACATAACAATATCTACAGCTCTGACGACACCTATCTGGAATAACCCTGAAATAGTAAGCAATAACAAGCCACTTCACTTCCATACATGGCTAGGCATTTAGAACATACCTTCCAAAACATTACAATACAATACAACAATACAAGTGCTCCATTCGAACATCTTAGTCTTAAATATTCAATTATCAACTAAAAATATATAACAATGCAGTCCGAAATTCAAGAAACAGAATCAGAATTACTTTTATTTATCCCCAAGGGGAAATTCTTTTCGTTACATGTGCAACCGACCAGTTGAGACAGTAAGTAATAAAACAATATAAGATATATATGAAATAAAAATAAAATACAATAGCTCTATATAATGTCTACCCCATTTAACTTAACTTATAAAGTGTCTTTATTAATCAACTAAACCCCCGATATGAACAATACTCAACTAAACCCCCGATATGAACAACTACTTTGCTAAAATAATCACTACTAATAAAAATAACCCCAAAGTCCAATTCAACAATCGACAACATTTTAAACCCTGATCTTAGCACATCTCATTTTACTCCCACAGACTCTCTCTGCGAAGCGTTTGCAGACCACTTCATGGGGGAGATAGACACCATCAGATGTAACATTTGATCCAGTCAAACTTCTGTTTTTAACACATCTGAGTGTCTGTCTTTACTGGAGGAAACACTGGACAGTTTTGTCCTGGTTAATGCCGAGAGTCTTGATAAAGTTTTCTCCTCAGTGAGACCCACCACATGTCTTTTAGATCCAGCTCCTACAAGGTTTTTTAAGTCATTTTATGGATCTTTTAGGGAGGAGCTTTTAAACATGATGAACTGCTCTCTTCAGACAGGGGTCTTTAAAGCGGCGGTGGTGAGGCCCCTGCTGAAGAAGAGCAATTTAGATTTCAATGATTTTAACTAACTAACTAACTTACCATTTTTAAGCAAAATTTTAGAAAAACTTGTTTTTACTCAACTTAATTATTTTTTAAACTCACACAACATTTTTGAGGAATGTCAGTCTGGTTTTAGGGTAAACCACAGAGACAGCCTTGACAAAGATTTTAAATGATTTTAGACTAAGCTATGATTCTAAACAGGTGCCAGTGTTGGTTCTACTGGATCTAAGCGCTGCCTTCAATACAGTAGACCACACTATTCTTTTAAAAAGACTAAAGCACCTGGTGGGCCTCTCTGGTACTGCACACAAATGTGCAGTACCTAACCCTTACTTCCTCACAGACAGAACATTCATGTTAAGTTTAGATACCTGCTCCTCCAAGGTCCATAAAATCACATGTGGTAGTTTCTTTTTTCTGCTGATGATACCCAGCTTTACATCTCCATGTCTCCTGATGACACCAGGCCAATGGATGCTCTTTTTAACTGCATTTTTAGAATCAAATCCTGGATGGCAGAAAACTTTCTCCAGCTTAACCAGGACAAAACTGAGGTTTTAGCCCTCGGTCCTGAGGCCCAGAGAGAGAAACTTTTATCCAAACTACAAGCACAGTCTCTTAATCCACCAACACAAGTAAAAAACCTGGGTGTTATTTTTGACTCTGAGCTGACTTTTATTCCACACATAAAGAACATCACAAAAGTAGGTTTTTATCACTTAAACAACAGCCAGAGTCCACGCCATTCTCTCTCGGGCCAAAGACGCTGATGCTTTTATCTCCAGTCGTACAGACTACTGTAATGCCCTGCTCTCTGGTCTGCACAAAAAGAGTATTTCAGGTTTGCAATTATTACAAAATTCAGCAGTACGTGTCCTGACTCAGACCAGGGGGCGGGGCCACATTACACCGGTTTTAAAATCACTGCATTAGCTCCCTGTGTGTCTTTTACTGGTTTATAAATGTCTTAATGGTCTTGGGCCTTCTTATCTTTCAGAACTGCTTTTATCATATGAACCCTCGCGGCCCCTGCGCTCCTCCTCGGGCTCCTGCGCTCCTCCTCGGGCTCCTGCGCTCCTCCTCGGGCTCCTGCGCTCCTCCTCGGGCTCCTGCGCTCCTCCTCTGGCTCCTGTGTATTTATTTATTTATGCTATTTATTGTGTTCACTTATTTTAGGCTTACTATTTTAGATTAATTTATGTCCTAGTTTTATTCTATTTCTACCCAATTCTCTATTTATTTCTTCATATTTATTTATTTATTCTTTTATTCATTTTAGACTCTCCAGTGTTTCCTCTGAGGGGCCCTCTATACTGGGAGCGGTGTTCATCTGTGGCTGCTGGGCCCTGGCTCATGGGCCCCTGGTGGAGGTTTGGTTGGTGCCTCATCTCTCCTCTGGGCCCTGAGTCTGTGTCCTGTGGCTGCAGACGACGCTCTGCTCCTGGTGCAGACGGCTCCTCTGATGGTGCTTCATACACTGGTGTATCTGTACTCAGCCTCTTGTACCTTAGAGCGTGTGTGTGTGTGTGTGAGTGTGAGTGTGAGTGTGTGCGTGCGAATGTACGTGTATGTATTGGTGACTTTCTGTGGGGGGTTTGGGGGGAAGAGCAGAGGAGAAAGTACACAGCCCTGTGGAGTTCCTGTGCTGATAGTCCCCAGCTGCACGCACTGCCTCCGGTCCGTCAGGAAGTCAGTGATCCACCTGCAGGTGGAGTCAGGCACGTTGAGCTGAGAGAGCTTGTCCTGGGGCAGAGCAGGAGGATGGTGTTGAATGCAGAACTGAAGTCCACAAACAGGACCCTGGCGTAGGTTCCTGGGGAGTCCAGATGCTGCAGGATGAAGTGGAGAGTCAGGTTGATGGCGTCTGCAGATCTGTTGGCTGTGTAGGAATCATGACTACAGATGTCACACCACAGGCCTGAAGTCTTTAAGTCCAGTGATCCGGGGCTTCTTGGGGACAGGGACGATGATCCAGGGAGGTGTTGAAAATGTCTGTGAAGTATGTTTGCTTTTATGGTTTTTACTAAATTATATAATGCTGAATTATATAATAATTTATTTAGATTTTTTTTTTTGTTGAAAAAGGTTGCATCAGGCACCTTTTGAAATTATAATAGTTGAGAGTAATCATTGATATAACCTGTTATCTATGGGTGATCACATGTGGATGTGATCTAAAGGAGGAATTATGGAATGGACTTATCAGATATTGTGATGCATCGTGCGGCTTTTATCTTGTTCATAAAATGTATCTTTTGGGACACAATACTTGTAACTGTGTAGTTCCTCATAATCTTAATGCTAACATCATGCTGTTTCAGCATAAACAAATAACAGCCACTTAATGCACAGCTAAACTGTTTATAGCATGTGTCATTTATCTCCGATGGAACACAATAATTTGTTACTGTTACTACTCATTGTCTTAGAACAACAGTACAAATAATCTTAAAAGTGCTAACATTATTCCATTACATCAGACCCAAGTAGCAGCTGTTTAAACCCCAGTCAAACTGTGGCAGGACACAACTCAGTATCAAGACCCTCAGCACAACAAGCTGTACTGTTTCCCTTGTTTGCACTGAATAAAGACCTTGAGACGATCCTCGCCGCCTCTGCGTGGTCTTTTGTAGACTAAACTTTGACACTCCTCTGCTCAGATAAAGCCTCCTACGTAATCTAAAAGAGCGTGTTTCGTCAAATCAAACCATGTGAGTAATCTGTATCAATTTGAGATTAATGCGTTGATTTTCTATGATTAATCGCATGAGTTACCGTGTTAACTTTGACAGCCCTAATAAAAACCAACAAAGCCAACGGCTTTTGCCATAGGCCAATCATACATTCACAATATCCCACAGGTTTAATGGCTTTATTATTGAGTTATTTTTAATGACATTTGTAACCTGAATAATTGTGTTTTTTATCACTGACTAAGCATTAGTGAAGTAGTGCCTTTAGTAACAGTTGCTTTGTGATTATTTAGCAACCACAATTGTTTTGTTTACAGCACTGTAGGCTCTAAAGCTTTACAATGGGCACGCAACATGCGCATGGGACTGTTCGACAGAGAAATGGTGAACAAAACAGCGTGAAGCCTTAGTTAATTATGGCCAGTCACCATTAGGCACAGTTAATAACGATGACAGATGTGAGAGTAAGATCGGAAAACTTCATACAAGAACGTAGTATAGCACATACAGTGACGCACCAAATTGAAGACATGCTGCCAAAATGCATGGAATCACACCTGGCAATACAGTCCATGATTAAGATTTAATTGCGAATATTTTTCCAACATTTACCATAATAAATAGGTGCAGGACAGATGCGTCTGTGGTCCTCCACATGTCAGTCTTCATGTTCACACCAGATTCAATCATTCATTCCTTTAAAGAAGCTTGAAATGTCGTGTTGCACACGTCTGACCCTTGCGGCCAGATCTTTGTGCGCTTGGTTCTAGGAGATAAAACATCAGGAAGTTTCCATCATCCAAAGACTTCACGGTTTTGAAGGTGGCCATGCTCTGCGCGCTCCTGGTCACTGGTCCGCCTGCAAACACTCCTTGCTCTCAAGTCCCCCCTCGCCAAGATCAAACGCAACCAAAGCACGGTATGTCATGAGAGGGGCGTCAACACTTTTCATTCCAAAGCAGAAAAAATGTTCTCCAGGTTTCTCCATTCTCCGTGGTTTGAGTACTGTTAGATTCTGACCTCTAAATCCCTCGCGCTTGCTTCATTTTAAGCCCCCCCTTCCCCATTGACAATTGGCCAACACAACATAAAATCAGTTTCTCATTGGCCGATCAGTGACCACTGCTGACTGTTAAAACAAGTTAGGTTGACGGGGATCGCGGTTACAAGTCTAGTTTAATTTTGGTGTTTGTTTATTAAGTAGAGCTATGATTTTTTGCCAGCTCCAGTGGTCAGACACGCTCTCAAGCCGGTATGCTCACTAGAAAAGTAGAATGACAGTTTTGTATTTGCTGTTCCATTAAAATGAATGGATAGACTGTAACCACAAGTACCAGGCTGCTGTGTTAGGTGCAGTGTTCTCCTCATACCTGGTGTTCTCCTCGTGGTTTCTTATGGTTCAGCAGGAGCTCCACAGCCCCCACCACCTCTTTGCGGATGGCGTGGAGCAGGGCGTCCCCCACGTGTACGTTGAAGTTTAGCAGCAGCTCGATCATTTCCAGGTTCTCATTCTCGATAGCGATCAGGAGCGCTGTCCTGCCCAGGGGGTCCACACAGTTTATGTTGATGCGAAAGTAGATTTCGGCTTCCTCCAGGGCCTGCTTCACCGTGGCATAGTCCCCCCCCTCCACGGCACCCAAGTAGGCCTTCTCCAGTGTAGACAGCTCGGCTTCGGCACGGACCACCCGCAGAGGGATGCGGTCGCGGTACGAGGATGTGTCTGCTTTCCGGTAGTACAGAGACATGGCTGTGGAGCATGGGACACATGGTGTGTTCTTTAGACAATACAATACTTACAAGACTTCGAATCTAAACTTACAATTAAAGTTAAAGACATACATATGATAATTTCAGGTACTTCCTTAAACTTAAGTAGATCATCATTTAGTGGTTTGTTAAACTGCAATAGTCTAAAAATCCAGAGCGCAGCAGTTAGGGGTTTGGGGGGTTGGTGTAAACGATTCGGGACAATACAGGATTACGCAGATAAAAAATACATGGCTGACTGAGCTAATGACTGGGGAACATTGTTGTTATATGATTAAAAGCTAATAAATGTGGATTTTGAGCTGGGATCTAGAACAAGCTGAATGAATCTTTGGAATGCCCAAAGGAAATCTATCGTCGCATGGGTCCGACCCAGTCTTTTTTAAGTTCTTTTTTTTCTTTTTATAACATTAAGAACACATTCATATTTGCATCATCGTCAGAGAGGCCAGGGCCAACACTTACTGTGCCACATCAAACAGGACTAACTTTACATGCACCTCGAAAATAAGATGTTACGTAATGTACAAAGTCTGATTCTAAACTACTGATACTGTAGTATCTGAAGGAATCGTAGAATAAGAAACAGTAATAACGATCCACAAACAAAACTGAACAGGCAGGTTACAGACATTATTTGACATTAAGCCCAAATTACATGAAGGTATGATTTCAGGCCATGACTTAAGTAACCAAAAAAACTTCTATTTATTAAAACATCACAAAATGTCAGTAACAACAAGCAATTTACCACGATGGGGAGTCCTGAAGCAGAAGTTGAATAAAGTTTCCCAGCACGCACGGCACCTGTTGCAGTCAGATCCACATGTAATTCCCCTGTTCCCCTCGGCCACAGAGGCTCGTCCACAGAGGCTCGTCCACAGAGGCTCGTCCACAGAGGCTCGTCCACAGAGGCTCGTCCACAGAGGCTCGTCCACAGAGGCTCGTCCACAGAGGCTCCACAGAGGCTCGTCCACAGAGGCTCGTCCACAGAGGCTCGTCCACAGAGGCTCGTCCACAGAGGCTCGTCCACAGAGGCTCGTCCACAGAGGCTCGTCCACAGAGGCTCGTCCACAGAGGCTCCACAGAGGGTCCACAGAGGCTCGTCCACAGAGGCAGAGTGAGTGTGTCTCATCCACACTCGCTCCTCCAGTGTCTGCTCCTCCTCACGTGTCACAGCTGTGTCTCAGCCCTCCCCCGCCTGCTCCCCCTTCTCTGTACCCGGCCCATCATCACCAAGAAAATAAAAGGAAGTCTGGTCCACAGGAAGTTGATTTTGCATAATAGGTCTCCTTTAATAGAGAGCTCAGTCAGAGGGTTATAATGATTATATATAAATATATAATCACACTTTTGTAAATAACTCCTTGTATTCCAGGTCTTAAATCTTAAATTGATGCTTTTGGTACAAAACTTTTATCCCATGCCAACAAATTTAAGATCTTAAAATCTTTGTTTAGTTTGTATGTTTTGATTCGACCCAGTCTCACTAAAAAACTTATATATTTCACAATGTCACATTTTCAAATGGCGGATAAATGGCACAAAAAAACACTGTCGTTGTCCAAATGTCCAAACTGGAGGACCTTGTTTTGTACAGGTCAACACCAGGTCCAAGATACACTAAACGGTTGTAATTATGCAAATTCACACTGGATACTGAACGGATAGGACATTATGTATGGAATACTTAAAAAAAAACTCAATTACAATCAGTGTAATTAATTAAAGTAAATTATTGAATATATAATATAACTGAATAAATAATATCATATATTTGGTGGTGTTGATAAAATAAATAAATAATGCGTATATATTTTTTCGGTTTAGGAATTGTTGTCTTCCAGACTGAAGGTATGTTCATTTATTTATTATGGTTGATTCCATTATATGGCTTACTCTGTTTGTTCATGGTATTTATTGCTACCGAAGCCCACCCCGAATAGGAATCTAGGCTCAGGTTATAGTTTACATTACAAGTTGGGTAAACTACTACATTTTAAGTATCCACACACATTCAATGTATATTAAGAGTAAAGATTAATTGCCATTTTTTGTAATTATTAAAGGTTTTCAGTCTAGAACGTCAAGTTTGTTGGAGCCTGCTCCACCCTTTCAAGACACCAGTGAGATTATGTTTTAATTACTTTTTGCATACTGTTATACTAAAAATGTTGTATACTTTTTTTGGACGTCCCACGTCAGAGGCTGGAGGCATTATTGAAGGAGGATGGAGGACCTAATGATGCCAGTCTCTCCTTGTCAAGGACTACAGATGGAAATTAGCATTTTTGCTAAATCTGGTGCAGCCATCTTTTAAATGTAACTGCACACTGTCCTTTAAATAAATAAATTACAATTACAAACCCAGTGGCAAAGGACAAGACATGAAAATGCGTCCTGCGTTGTTCTTCACGTGACCACTGTCACGTGGAGTGGTTATGCCCAGATTCTCTTAGTTTAGTCTATATTTATCAGGGACCGTGTACAAGTTCATGAATCTTTTAAAAGTTATGATGATCTGCACCAGATTTAGCTATCAAATCAATCAGATCAAATTTTATTTATAGAGCGCTTTTCATATATAAAATGTAACACAGAGTGCTTTACAGTGCATTAAAAACATTTCCACATGCCGTTTCCCTCCCAACCTCCCCCACAGCCACCTGACCCACACAACCAAACCCCCCACAGACAGTCACCAATACATACACGTACATTAGCACGCGCACACACACACACACACACACACACACACACACACACACACACACACACACACACACACACACACACACACACACACACACACACAGCCACAGCCGACCACCGCTCCCAGTACAGAGGACAGGCGTGGGGGCCCGAGGAGGAGCGCAGGAGCCCGAGGAGGAGCGCAGGAGCCCGAGGAGGAGCGCAGGAGCCCGAGGAGGAGCGCAGGAGCCCGAGGAGGAGCGCAGGAGCCCGAGGAGGAGCGCAGGAGCCCGAGGAGGAGCGCAGGAGCCCGAGGAGGAGCGCAGGGGCCGCGAGGGTTCATATGATAAAAGCAGTTCTGAAAGATAAGAAGGCCCAAGACCATTAAGACATTTATAAACCAGTAAAAGAACCCTAAAATAGATCCTGATACACACGGGGAGCCAATGCAGTGATTTTAAAACCGGTGTAATGTGGCCCCGCCCCCTGGTCTGAGTCAGGACACGTGCTGCTGAGTTTTGTAATAATTACAAACCTGAAATACTCTTTTTGTGCAGACCAGAGAGCAGGGCATTACAGTAGTCTATACGACTGGAGATAAAAGCATCAGCGTCTTTGGCCCGAGAGAGAATGGCGATAAAAGTTTCTCTCTCTGGGCCTCAGGACCGAGGACTAAAACCTCAGTTTTAAGCTGGAGAAAGTTTTCTGCCATCCAGGATTTAATGTCATCATCAGCAGAACTGTGGAAGTTGACTCCATGTCTCCTGATGACACCAGCAGAGGGCGCATGTAGGTTAAAAAGCAGTGTCCCTAAAATGGAACCCTGGGGCAAACCACATGTGATTTTATGGACCTTGGAGGAGCAGGTATCTAAACTTACCATGAATGTTCTGTCTGTGAGAATGTAAACCATTTGTGTGCAATACCAGAGAGGCCCACCAGGTGCTTTAGTCTGTTTAAAGAGTATGCCCTACTAATTATTCACATAACGTTTCAAAATTAAATAATGGCTGCTAATACAATCTATAATTGTCACTCAACTGCCCATCATGTCCATGGTTATCAACAGGCTACAGCTAAACGTTTATATACGAAGTGAGATCTTATTCAATGCACCAGATTATTGTCTTATTGGTAATTGTTATTGATTCCATTGAATTAAAAGAACCCTGTCATTATACTTTCTCTCGCTTCTTTTCCAGTCTGTGTGTACCTTAACCTGAAGAAATCACAATACATGAAAACAACTGATCTTTTATAACATTTTGGATGGAGAAACTAACGTTAATGGTTTATTTGTAAAAGTCACGCAATCTGCCATAAGATCATAGAATAGCGTACCGAAAGCATGTTTTTGTGTCAACTTTAGCTTGTGTGATTGTTAATTTTACTCTTCATAGTAGATCATACGTGAAGGCGTCTGAAATGAAATAAAATACAGCTTAGACGATAGTTAGTCTAGCCTTGTCCACTGGCGTTTGTTTCTATCGAACGATATGCTCGTTCACGTGGCTCGTTCACGTAGCTCGTTTACAAGGCTTGTTCATGCGGCTAACACATGTTTAGCGTTACGTCACTTAATATAAAACAGTAATTTCTTTGACTTTGAAATGGTTAAAAAGAACATTTACTTCTATTTTATTTAAATACTGAAAAAGAATTCCCAGTGTGGAGAGATCTGGGCGGCAGCCGAAGGCAGGGGCCTCAGCGACCGGATCTCCGGTTACAGAAACTAGCTCTAGGCACATAGAACATCACCTCGCTGGGGGGGAAGGAGCCTGAGCCTGTGCGGGAGGTTGAGCACTACCGACTAGATATAGCCGGTCTCACCTCCACGCACAGCCTGAGCTCTGGAACCCTCCCCAGGGCGCCTTGTGGGGAGCGCTCCGGGAGTTTGGGGTCTAGGGCCCTGCTAAGGGCTGTCTGGTCCCTGTATGACCGGAGCAGGAGCTGTGTTCACATTGCCAGCAGTAAGTCAATCTCATTATAAAAGACACAGGATTGACTACATTGGCAGGAGCTGAGGAACTGCTTACTCTCACTCTATCCCACTGATGAAGGTTCGCTAATAGCGCAGCGCAGCGTTTGATACCATCGACCACAACATTCTACTGCAGAGGTTAGAATGTGATGTAGGTGTCAGTGGAACCGCCCTTAGCTGGTTTAAATCCTATCTATCTGATAGGTACCAGTTTGTTAATGTAAACCAGAGATCTTCCCCATGTTCTAAAGTAACCTACGGTGTGCCGCAGGGTTCAGTACTCGGTCCAGTTCTGTTCACACTTTATATGCTGCCCTTAGGTATGATCATCAGAAAGCATGGCATTAACTTCCACTGCTATGCAGATGACACTCAGCTGTATTTATCAATGAAACCTGATCAGACCCATCAAGTAGACAGACTTAGTGCCTGCGTGAAAGACATAAAAACTTGGATGACTCTTAATTATCTGCTCCTTAACCCTGAAAAAACCGAGGTCATTCTGCTGGGCCCTAAGCACCTGCGAGACTCTTTATCTGACCAGACAGTTTCTCTGGACAATATCACTGTAGCCCCCAGCTCTACTGTAAGAAACCTTGGGGTCCTATTTGACCAAGATCTCTGGTTCAAAGCACATATAAATCAAGCCTGTAAAACGGCCTACTTTCATTTGCGTAACATAACCAAAATTAGAAAAATCCTGCCCAGAGATGATGCCGAAAAACTCATCCATGCATTTGTCACATCCAGATTAGACTATTGTAACGCCCTGCTTACAGCGTGTCCTAAAAGCTCTATAAGAAGCTTTCAACTGGTTCAAAATGCAGCAGCAAGATTATTAACAGGTACTAGAAAAAGAGATCATATTTCACCAGTGTTAGAGTCTCTTCACTGGCTTCCTGTTGAGTTTAGAATCAAATTTAAAATCCTCCTCCTGACTTATAAAGCTATAAACAATATGGTCCCATCGACCTCAAAGATGCAATAGTAGCGTACCATCCAAACAGAGCTCTTCGTTCTCAAAATGCTGGACTATTGTTAGTCCCCAGAGTCTCTAAAAGCACAGTAGGAGGTCGAGCATTTAGCTACCAAGCTCCTGTTATGGAACCAGCTCCTGTTCATGTTAAAGAGGCCGACACAGTCTCTACATTTAAGACCAGGCTCAAAACGTTCCTCTTTGAAATAGCTTATGGTCAGGCCAGTTAGGAACAGAAATAAAAACCTACAGTTTTAGCTCCACTGCCCTTGGAGCGACTCTGCTGGGGGAAGTATGGCAGCTTGAACACTATCCTCTGGTTCTTCCTACTTTATCTATCAACAATATTTAATATTACTTCAACTGTAGTCTGTTCATTGCTGTTCACATGTTTCTCTTTCTCTCCACTTCCCCCGGGGAGTGGAGACTGTTTCAGGCACTGCGGCGGCTGCTCCAGTGATGACCCCCCCACCCCCATCTGTCTGGAGGATCGATCTCTACACTGGAGGATCTATGCGCCACCCGCCTGGAGGAACTCCCTCAACCCTGGATTAGCCACACCTCGTCTGCCTGGACGAACTCCATCTACTTAGATTAACTGTTCCTCATCTCCTGCTGGAGGATATCTCTACACTGGGTGGACTGCTCCTCGTCCGCCTGGAGGAACTCTTTAAAGCCACCTCCCTCTTGAGTGGTTCTGGCTCCACAGTCCAAGTGGATGTCAGTCCTAGTTCATCTGCAGCCTGTCCGTCCGTGGGAGTAGGATCTCTCCTTCACTGTGGTTCTCCCCGAGGTTTCTACTTTTTCCCATGGGGTTTTTTGTAGTTTTTCCTCGCCGCGAAGGAGGGTCAAAGGACAGGGGCATTCTGGGACAGTTATCTGAACTGCTTTTACCTGTGGCCCATCGAGGCAACTGTTGTTGTGATTTTGGGCATTATAAAAATAAATTGATTTGATTTGATGATTTGATAATATTTTCTACATATTAAGAGTCGTTACTAAGCTACAGAGCCTGGTGCTGTTTGGCCGGTTCCACCAGGAACATGTTAGAACTGTACGATTTGACCAATAGTTGTAACAGGGTCACATCCACAGACACTAATGATCTCTTAGGCCATGCCTCCTTCAGTCTTTCCGAATGCTCAGTCTGACATGGATCTGTAGAGCCTTCAGCTCTACAGATCCATGTCAGACTGAGTTATTGCCCTTTTTGACTATTAATGGAATATGTTTTTGCAGGGAATAATGTCAGGATCCAGCTGCAGGCCAAAGGCAGAAGTGATGATGCTGGTAAGAAAATAATGTGGTACTGTTTGTGCTCCTGAGAAGAGCAGCAACTGTGTTTGGGATTAAACACGGCCCACAATAGTGAATGGTAAATGTGGCCCACTGTACATGAGTGTTATGAAGGCTTTTAGCTCTGTTTGTCTGCAAATCACTAAAGGCACCAGAACCAGCTCAAAGTTTGGCTGAAGAGAGCTTTGTACTTGAACAGGCAGCAGTGGGTGTATTTATTTTGATCTGTAGTGTAGGGTAGGGTAGGGTAGGGCAGGGTAGGGTTGGATTATTTTCTTTTGTCTTTTACTGCATTATTGGGTGCTCAAAGTAACGACCAACACTGACCTGGAGAAGGTCCAGCAGCTCTAGGGCTACAGGGGATTCATAAGAGTTATGTTTTCTATAGCGTCACTTTTTACTCACAAAGTTCCATCAGAGGCTTGGTTCATAAGAGGAGTTTGGGGTCCTGGGACCAAACGGGGTCGAGTTGAAACAAAAGACAGGAAGAGTGACAGGACCCTGCGCCCTGCGGAGAACCACTGGCCAGGAGTGCACCAGAAACACGTGGGTCACAACAGAACAGGATCATATGGAAGCCCTTTTCCGTCAGTGAATAAAAAATAAAAGTCATGATTTTGAGTTTTAAAGTAATAATTTCGAGTTTTAAAGTAATAATTATGAGTTTAAAAGTCATAATTTTGAGTTTAAAAGTCGTAATGTTGAGTTTAAAAGTCGTAACTTCGCGTTTAAAAGTCGTTATTTCGAGTTTTAAAAATCGTAATTATGAGTTTCCAACAATGCTCGGCGAGCTCCATGCCAGAGGTTACAGTTCATGTGTTCCCCCGCACTGATGACAACCATCCCGGGCTCAAAGGTCTGGACTGCTTCGGTCATGCCGTGGACAGATGTCTGCGGTGTGCGCTCCGTGGCTCGTCCAGACGTCCACTGCAGTGGCTGTGCTGCTGCTGCTGCTGAGGAAACAAGCAGCATGTGCGATCTAAACGTGGACACTTTGGTGCGTTAATTGGTCAAGTCTACGAGCAAAGAGCTGCACGACTGCGGCGCATGCTGAGCTCAGCGCCCAGTTCTGGACCTGGGTTAGTCTTAATCCGGGCATTCAGGGAAAAACCCGTAGATTTACGCTCCATTCCCATGAGCGAGCTCTTCTTGGCCCCACTCACACTGGTTCAGACGCAACAGCACCTGACCAGACATACGGCTCCGGAGCCACACAGTGCGTGGCTCTGTCCTGCGCCCCATGGACCACGCACTCCACGGAGCTCCGCTCTTTTGGTCAAAGTAAAAATCTGTGATTTAGGTCTTACAGACAGGTTTCCAAACCATGCTAACATGCCATATCGTAAAATAGATTTAATGCATGCTCTAAAGAACATAAGCATGACATTCTTCTCTACTCCATGTAACCTAAGCCTCCTTAAAAAGTATAGGCGCTGGCTAATTCTTGAGCAAACAAATTGTACATGCTGGCTCCATTGCAACTGAGAGTCAAAATAGACACCCAAGTACTTATAGCATGGCACCTGCTCTGAGGTCCTGACGCATCAAACCAGGACCTCAGAGCAGGTGCAGCTCTGGGACGGTTTGAGCCAAGTGTGAAGTGATTGATGAAGATCAGCTCCAAATCTGAGGTCAAAAAAGGCGTCTTGTCTCCAGGAGGAGAGTCCTTGTCTCAAGTGGAGGAGTTCCAGTATCTCGGGTTCTTGTTCAGAGTGTGAGATTGTCAGGCGCAGCACCTGCAGTGATGTGGTTGCTGTATGGGACTGTTGTGGTGAAGAAAGAGTTGAGTCCAAAGACAAAGCTCTACATTTATCACTTTAAGTTCCTCTGTTACCTGGTCATGAGCTTTAATGACCCAAAGGACCAGATCCCGATATAAGCATTAGAAAGAGTTTCCTCCTCAGGGGAGCTGGGCGCTCCCTTAGAGATAGAGGGGAGCTCTGAGCTCAGAGTACCGCTGCTGCTCCTTCACATTGAGAGGAGCAGCTGAGGCTTGGGTGTCTGTTGCAGAGCCTCCTGGACGCCTCGCTCAGGAGGTGTTCATGTCCCACCGGGAGGCCGCACCGGGGTAGACCCAGGACACACTGGAGGGACTATGTCTCTATGTCTTGCTTCTTTTTGCTACAGATTGTGCACTTCAAACGTACAGGCTCTCGTTTGCCACTCAGTGACAGAGCGAAGGAGGACACTAAAATGCCACTAAAATATTCTATATTATAAAAAGCTTTACGTAAAATGTTCAATGTTCATGGGACAAAAGACAATAACATTAAAAAAAAGACAACACAACAGGGGGATAAAAGGTTTGGTTGGTGTGTGTGTGTGTGTGTGTGTGTGTGTGTGTGTGTGTGTGTGTGTGTGTGTGTGTGTGTGTGTGTGTGTGTGTGTGTGTGTGTGTGTGTGTGTGTGTGTCTGTGTGTGTGTGTGTGTGTCTGTGTGTATCTGTGTGTATGTGAAAAAAAAAAAATGAAAAAAAAAATTCAATTTGTCCTTGTCACAGCAGAGAATCCCCAAAATTTGGAAGCATATTATTGTTGTGCCTCTGGCTAAATGCAACAGCCCTAAATCTCTAAATGGTTTCTGACCTGTTGCACTAACTTCATTGGTTATGAAAATCTTTGTAATAATAATTAAGGAGGCTGTCCTGCTGCAGGTGGGGGACAGGTTAGACCCACTGTTTGCCTATAGGTCGGGCGGGGGGGGTAGAGGATGCAGTGATCACACTATTGCACTTTATTTTTTGCCATCTGGAAATAGCAAAGACTCATGTTAGATTTTTCTTCGTTGATTTTACTTCTGCGTTCAATACCATTCAGCCGTATCTGTTAGTTGAAAGACTGATCTCTGATTTTAATCTTGATTTAAATCTGGTCAGCTGATTATTTGATTTTTTTACAGATAGATCTCAGTGTGTCAGGGCAAATAGCTCCATGTCTGAAGTTGCCTTTGCATCTGTTGGTTTCCTCAGGGTTGTTGCCTGTTTCCTGTGTAGAAAAAAGTCCAGCAGATAATAATAAAAATAGTGTTGTTAGTTTGGTCAAAGTGGCCAGCAAAGTCTCAGGGACACGACAGGCTCAGCCAGGAGACCTGAACATGAGGCAGGTGCAGAGAAAGGCTAGTGCATGACTAGTTCCCAGGACCATCCTCTTAAGGCGCAGTTTGAACTTTTGCCTTCTGGGCGGCGCTACAGAGTTTCTAGTTGTAAAACTAAAAGGCTGGGAACTACATTTATCCCGACAGCCGTGAAGCACCTTAATGGCACTTAGCACTTTGTAAATCTGCACATAGGGCATTTGCACATTACTGATTTAAGTTGCACTTTGAGGGAAGTGTGATTTTGGGTCTGTTTGTCTTTTATCTGTATGTTCATATTCTTTTTACATTGTCCTTATATGTTGAGCTGTGCTGCAAAACTGATTTCCCCTTGGGGGACAATAAAGACACCTTGAACCTTGAATGTGTGTGCATGTGTGTGCATGTGTGTGTGTGTGTGTGTGTGAGCTGTTAGAGGAAATGAGGTGGAAAGGAGAGTAGTCAGTTGAAATCGATGTAATCGGTAATAGGAGGGGGGAATATAACTAGATCTAATATAAAATAGATGGAAGAGAGTGAGGAAAGTGGGAGAAAATAAGAATATATATATGTATATCTATATACATACATACATACATATACCTGCAATAACATATACCTGCAATAACAGGTGAGAAAGTCTTCACGAAAGTGAGCGCAAAGCACAAGCGCTAACTTTCGAGAGTTATGTACTGAAGAGTGAAATGAGTCTTCTCTAGAGAGTGGATGATGCAGGCGCCAACCATCACTAAGACCCAAATCACTCATGAACTGTTTTATTGTGTCTGAAGGTTGCCATGAGCGATTGGTTGGACTGCTTTACTGGTTTTAATTACTGTATTAAAATCACCTCCAATGACCAACGGAGGAGGAAAATTATTTGAGAGTTTTGTGAAAATTGAGCGGAAAAAGGAAGGATCATCAGAGTTCGGTCCATAAACATTGCAAATAGTTAGTGAAGAGTTGGCAATAGAAATATTGATAATGATAAAGCGACCCTCTGGATGGGTGATGGTTGAGTTATGGGTGAAAAATAGTTTCTTATGTATTAAAATGGATACCTCTCTTTGTCTGGTATTGTAGTGGGACAAATAGATGTGGTTGTAATTTGAAGTTCTAATATTTTTGTCATTTGTGTGTGATAAATTAGTTCCTTGTATTAAGTATTGTGTTGTAATGTTGTATTTTTCAATATAATTGAATATTTTAATTTTTTTTGGCTGGGTTACCAATACCACGGATATTCCATGTTAGAAGTTGAGAGACATTACCATATGACATTATTATTGACAAAGTCATCCATTTTGGGTGTGAATGTGTGTGTGAGAGTGTAAGTGAGCGTGTTGGGGGGGCACTAATATAATAATAACATAAAACATAGATAAGACAATCCATAGCTGATTAGCTTAATCTTAGCAGGAGACCTGTGCGACTGGTACATTAGCATGTTTTAGCTGCTTATTGAGGTTTATTATTAGTAAATATTGTATGATGTTTGTGTGGGGGGTGTTGGCGTTAACGCGTTAAACTGTTTTTTTCATGTAATTAAGTAAATCTGTGTTGTCCCAGCACAAATATATTGTAAAAGCAGCCCTGTCTGACAGAGAAGCTTTACTTTTATTGATTTACATCAGATAAGAATAAAAAAGTGAGTTTATGTTAGGCTCACATCTGTTTTATCTGTGGTAACGTTAATTAACTATTTTTACTCTCGAACAAAGGCCTGGACAGAGAAGTGTAGCAGATATGGTACTAATAAGTTATATAAAAGAAATAATTCTGCAGACAAGTGTCCTTAAAAGGCGCATTACGATGTATTAGCTACTGCTTCAATGCTAAAAAGATGAAAACCAGAGCTAGTTCTCCATGAACTGTCTGCAGTGCTCCAACATTATTGCTCACCTACTACAGGCTCATCATCCAAATTATTCACTCCAATGAATTTGTAAGAGCTTTCCAACTTTAAGAGCAGAGTTTACTGTTACAGTTAAGCTAACAACAACTAGCATGCTAATGGTGCACTTCCAGTTTTTTCGGACAATAAAGCGCGCTATGATCAGACACAAACCACAGCGTCTGACAGAGCTGCTTTTACCATAAATCTGTGCTGGGACAACACAGATTTACTTTATTACATGAAAATAATCAGCGACAGACGCAGAGGACCCGTATGCAAGAAAATATGCTATGTGTGACGTCATTACTTAAAGTCTATATGACAGGTTAGACTATACGTTTGACTAAAATGTATTATATTGCATTTAAGATTTTACTGAACATTTTGCCTATTGGGCCCCAGTTTGAAAGTTTTTTTCATGTTACTTCCTGGTTGGACATGGGCAGGAAACATGACATGGGTGGAGGTAATTCCACAACTATTACCTAGCAACCATTTTGAAAACAAATCCATCCATGTTAATTACACAATAGTTATGATTTGACAAATAATAAAACCTGATAACACCTTTATTTTGTAGAATGACCATTTAAACTGTCAGAAAAATGTATCTGTTGAGTGTTAATCGTCTGTTTATTTTCAACTGTATGTCGCTTTTTGATGACATCACAGAGGGATTCCATTTTAGAGCACTACTTCCTGTAATTTTAAACTTTTATTTACCAAAATTTCTTCTAGAAACGCAACATAAAAAATGTTAAACTATGCTAAATATTTTCCACAAGTGCCCTCCCACTAAACTAAGTCACAATTTGAATATAATGAGAACCCTAACCCTAACAATCCCATAGCTGGGGACACACTACGCGGCTTTCTCAGTTGTTTAGAACGTTGAGGAGAGTCCACACTATACGAATCTGTGCAAAGAAATCTGAAGAAAAAGAGTCTGAGAGCCGACTTTACAACTGTCATGAGACACTACATGACTACATGACTCTGACTAACAACTAAATGCACCTTTACCCTACAAAGTACATTCAAGAATCAACAAAAACAATATGGTAACCCAGAATAATGACAGAGCTCAATTTATTAATGCTTTATTAAGGCTGTTGTGTTTCTGGACTTCTCATTGGTTAAACAGTGTCATGTGACTCCGGATCAACACAGTCCAAAGTTGTTGACATTGAGGTGATGACAGGTGGAGAATTTGGACACGTTTCATGTGGAAGGAAAACTCATTTGGATCATTTACATGAGACACACGTGAGCTGCCCATGAGGAGAAAAGAAAAGAGGAGGAGAAGAGAGAAGAAGAAGAGGAGAAGAGAGAAGGGGGTGAAGAGAGAAGGGGGCGAAGAGAGAAGGAGAAGAAAAAGAGAAGGAGAAAAGAAGAGAGAGGGGGAGGAGAAGAATCAGAATCGTTTATTGCCATTGTCAGTGATCAAAATTCACAAACACTGGAACTTGCTTTGGCGGAGAAGCAAGCAAGAGAGGAGGTGAAGAGAGAAGGAGGTATACCATGCAGTGAGTGTTTACAATGGCTTCATTCCTGGTTGTAAGCGTGTAAGTGTGCACTTTCATGAGTTAATCTGATGCTCACGCAGGGACAATAAGCACACGCCTTGGTGTTATGGTTCTTTTGTGCATCTCTTTTCTGAAAAGACTAACATTGAAAGTTTTATTTCCGAGCTGTTACCAGTGTGTCCGCCGTTCCTTTTCATTTGCGGCCTTACTCCTTGTGTGCGGAAGTGTTAGAAAACAATGCGCTGTACCAGGAGAGCGTATAATGGGGCTTGTAATCCAAACATGTTGGTATGACTGCGACTCTTTGTGCAGTGCACACTTTGCAATTGGAACGTGACTCTAGCTGTAACAGGTCCACACGACAAGACTGAATCAGCCGCAACGAACTGCAACTAGCAATGACTGAGTTGGACACAACAGTCGGCACAACTGAAAACCACAGGAAAATCGGGCAAAAAATCGTGCAATGAGTCCTCAGCTTATTTTCAGTTATATTTTCTGTCCATATCCAACCAGGAAGTAAAATTATAAATTCACCAAAATGGACAAACTGGAGAAAAACAGGCAAATTGAGTAAAATCTGAAATGTAATTAAAGTCATATAGACTTTAACCCTTATTTTGGAAAAATGCAGAAGGCTGTGACTATTAATGTGAATGTAAATAAAAACAGACTGGATGTTTTATATTAAAATAGAAATTATAATACGAATACCTTGAATTTCATCGAGAGATTTCCCTTGCAGCTCAATGTAACTTTCCCTTTTCCAGTGCAAGAAGTAACTTTGAGATTTTTGCACTTTGAATGGTGGGCTCCAACAGCCGGTAGAATTGTCTAAGCACAGATATGTCATGTCCTAAGAAATCTGCAGGCTGGTCCAGTTCATTGTTTCTCAAGTTGCAGATTTGTGAAGTGGTAGAACACCTGGACGAACATCAACGAATTTGTGAAGTGGTTACCATTTCTTTGCGTAGTTGAGTAGATCGCAAATAATCAGGCTTCGTTGCACCACATTCATCTGCAAATCTTCTAAGACTTTGATGTCCTCTGTAGTATGTCAGGCATTTAGGTACAGCAAACAAGTACTCATTTTCATCTGACACCCTGCACTCTTTTCTTTATTTCAATCATTAGATTGAGTGCATTCACCATTTCAGATGTTAGCAACACCGCTACATCTCTCCCCCCTTTCCCCTTCAGTTCAACCTGTTCAAAATAGCAGCACAGCTTCTGTTCATATTCAAACAGTCCCCTTTCTTTGCGGGTGTTGGAGCAATCTCGTTAAGTGAAATTTGTCAGTTTCATCTTGGAGACTTCCCCAACATGCCTTCTGTTTGTTAGTGTTGGTTTTAGAATAGTTCTGGGCTATTGCCCGGTCCTTTAGCGCTGCGATTGCACATTCTGCAGTTTGGTCAAAGTGCTTGTGAAGTTTTGTGACGTCTTCTATGAGAGGTAATTTGGCTGCTTTAGATCACTGACGTTGCTCAAAGCGCTATGTGATATGTATTCTGATCACTTGGCTTGATAAAGCTTCTGGAATGCCTTGGAGGTTTTGATGAGATCTTCATCTCTAGCCATGAAAGCATGACAATGAATGATTTCACTAACTTTTAACAATAAATGTCCTATTTTTAACGCAAGGCTTGATGTTTTGTAAGCATGCCTTCTGTCATCATATCCAGCCGTCTCTTTTACTGCCCTTATAAGCTACATAAAATTTTAAGGTTTTATGGCATCCTCCAGGGTTTGGATTGGTGATGTTTTGCGCACGGTCAAAAGGAATCTTCCGACCTGACGTTGTTTTTGGAGGATGTAGTCGTGCTTTGCAGGGTCATGTCCGTGTTTGATGTAAAGTGATTCAGCATACCCTAAAAGATAAAAGTCATTACAAATTACGCTTGTGATGCCATCGTCATGCATGCAACTTAAAAGCTTTAGGATCACAAGTCAAGCTTGAAGATGCTGACTTGACCATTGATGCCAAGCAAAGCACCCTTTTTCTGCATTGGTGTTGCTGTCTGTTGACTTTGGTGAGCACCTTCTCATATAAATGGTAAATGGTCACATTTATATAGCGCTTTTCTACCTTTTTTAAGGCACTCAACGCACTTTACATCAAGGAACCAGTCACCCATCCACTCACACATTCATACACCAGTGCACGCAGACACTGGGGGCCAGGTGGGTTAAGTGTCCTGCCCAAGGACACAACTGCATTATTCATCTGAAGGAGCTGAAATCGCATCACCAACCTGCGGGTCAGAGGATCTGACCACTCAACTACTCCATGTCTGGAGTGGGATTCAAACTGCTGACCTTCGGATCAGAAGGCGCCCACTCTACCTACTGCGCTACTGCCGCCCACGTCCCATATGTCTCCACATCTCAGTTCGCAAAAACATTCCCTGACGGTGGATGCAGTATTCACAGTTTTTATTTGAACCCTTGCCTCTCCGCTTTACTTTAAGTGAACCGCTTCCTTTTTTCATAACTTTATTGTTATGCATAAAGTTTCCCTTGTAACGAAGTTTCTCAAGCATCTCCTTCCTCTGTTTTGAGCCTGTAGGAAGACTAAAAGCCTGTGCTATGTCAACATCTTCTTTTATGAGTTTTAAAGTGCCGGGAAATTTTGTAACAGACCTTTTCACAAACCAAACAGAAATTCAGACTTCTTGGAACAGTTGGTAATTGGTCCATGGTGGAAGTGCATTTTGAGTGATATCGTCGTCTCTTTTGTTGTCAAATAAGTCCATCATCTTATCAGTCATGAATTTATCAGCAACAGATTTTAGTCTTGTCTTGACTAACAGAGTTAGTCTTGTCGCTGACTTCTTCATCTTCAGTTATAAATTCTGTGGCTGGAACACATTACCTGGATCACGGATTTCACAATCGTCCACTTCATATTCACTGATGTCAGAGTCGTTCTGTTAAAGAACCTTCGTCTTCTTCCGCTTATCTGGGGCCGGGTCGCGGGTGCAGCAGTCTAAGCAGGGACTCCCAGACTTCCCTCAACTCATGCACTTCCTCCAGCTCCTCCGGGGGGAACCCGAGGTGTTCCCAGGCCAGCCAACGTTCCCAGGCCAGCCGACGAATTTGTGAGACCCAGCGTGTCTGGGTCCCAAATCACCGGCTGGTCCTGCAGTTGTTCGGAGGAGACACATAAATGACAGCACAAGTGCACTCTTCATGGAAATGATAAACTTTGAAAATCCATCATGTTCAAATGTTGACCACTATTTAAATTCTGTTACATCTAATGTCTTGAATGTTCTGGACACCATTGCTCCTATGAAGGTTAAAATGGTTAGAAATAAGCAGAGGGTGCCATGGAGGAATAATGAGTCAGTCAGGGCACAGAAAAGGGAGTGCCGCAGGGCTGAGAGGAAATGGCGCAAGTCAAAGCTCCAGATTCATAAAGAGATTTATAGAGAAAGGTTGTAGGAAGGATTTTTTTCTGAAATAATTCAAAATTGCAGTAACAACTCGCGTGTTCTGTTTGCAACAGTAAACAGATTAACAAACCCTCTAATTCTGCTGCCGTTAGAACTAATTTCCACAGCTAAGTGCAATGAGTTTGCAGTATTCTTTAATGACAAGGTTCAGGGCATTAAAAATGCCATAAATTCAACAGTGCAAATAATAACCCTAAAACCACCTACACATTTACAGCTGACTCAGTTTGCACCTGTAACTGACAAAACTGTCCAAGAGATCATCACCAGTCTGAGTTCTTCTACATGCTGCCTCGATGTGTTACCCACCAGATTTCTAAAGTCTGTTCTGAGCACTTTGTTAACACCACTCACTCACAGTTAACATGTCGCTTCAATCTTGAACATTCCCAAGGGCCTTGAAAACATTTCCCCATCATCATTAAGCCTCTCCTAAAGAAGAGCAGTCTTGATGCCTCAGAACTGAAAAATTATCGGCCCATCTCAAATCTGCCATTTTTAGGCAAACTCCTTGAAAAGGTTGTTTACCAACAGCTCACTGACTTCCTCTTAATAAACAACTCATTTGATGTTTTCCAGTCAGGTTTTAGAGCTCATCACAGCACTGAGACTGCTCTTATCAAGGTGACAAATGACATCCGCCTGAACACTGACGCGGGCAAAGCCTCAGTCTTAATTCTGTTAGATCTGAGCGCTGCTTTTGACACTGTCGATCATGGGATCCTCCTACAGAGACTAGAGGACTGGGAGGGCATCACTGGCACCGCCCTAAATTGGCTGAAGTCCTACCTTGAGGACAGAGAGTACTTTGTTGAGATTGGTAACTGTGTCTCAGACCACATGAGCTTGACCTGTGGGGTGCCCCAAGGGTCAATCCTTGGACCCCTTCTGTTCAACCTCTACATACTGCCCTTAGGTCAGTTAATACACAGCACTAATGTGTCTTATCACAACTCTGCAGACGACACTCAGATCTATGTCTCACTGACGGCAGGTGAATATGGACCAGTGGATTCACTCTGTCACTGCATCCAACAGATCAGTGGTGGATGAAAAACAACTTTCTTCAGCTAAACTCAATCATCGTCTTTGGCAGAAACAGAGAGAAAGTGTGAGCAGTCACCTCCAGTCTCTCGCTCTAAAACCTACACATCGAGTTAGAAATCTGGGGGTAATAATGGACTCAGACCTGAACTTTAACAGCCACATCAAATCAATAACATCAACAGCCTTTTACCACCTTAAAACATTGCCAAAATTAAAGGTATAGTGTCTCAACCAGACTTGGAGAGACTTATCCATGCATTTGTCTCCAGTAGGTTAGACTACTGTAACGGCCTGTTCACTGGCCTCTCCAAACGAGCTGTAAAACAGCTGCAGTACATCCAGAACGCTGCTGCTCGAGTCCTGACAAGAACCAGGAAGTACGATCACATTAGTCCTGTGCTCAGGTCTCTGCACTGGCTTCAGGCTCAGAGAATTGACTTTAAAGCAGCTCTGCTTGTGTTCAAGTCTCTCCACGGCCAAGCACCAAAGTACATCTCTGACATGTTAGAGCCGTATGAACCATCTCACACTCTGAGGACCTCAGGGTCCGGCCTCCTGCTGGTGCCCAGAGTCAGGACTAAACATGGGGAATCAGCGTTTCAGTTTTTTGCAGCTAAAATCTGGAACAGTCTCCCTGAAGATGTGAGACAGGCCTCCACTCTGACAATGTTTAAATCCAGGCTAAAAACATTTCTGTTTAGACGTGCATACGACTGAAAGAGCTATCTGCACTCTTCTCTTTTAAAGCGCTTTATGTTAAAATGATTCTGTGTGTTTGTGTTTTGTGATTTTAATGCAACTTTTCCTGTTATGTAAAGTACTTTGAATTGCCTTGTGTATGAATTGTGCTCTACAAATAAACTTGCCTTGCCTTGACTTGCCTTGCCTTCATGAGTTCAACAGCAGAGAGAAAGAAACTGTTCTTGTAGCGGGAGGTTCTGGTTCAGATGGACCGTAGCCTCCTGCCTGAGGGGAGGGGCTCAAATAGTCCATGTCCAGGTGAGAAGGGTTGGCTGTGATCCGACCTGCTCGTCCCCGAGTCCTGGAGACGCACAGGTCCTGAACAGATGGTCACCTTCTTAGCAGAGGCACAATGCGCTTAGGTCTCTGATTGTCCCTGGCTGTGGCTCCTGTACCACACGGTGATGGAGGAGGTGAGGATGGACTCGATGATGGCCGTGTAGAACTGCACCATCAGCTGCAGCAGCTTGGCTTTCCTCAGCTGCTGCAGGAAGTACATCCTCTGCTGGGCCTGACTGATGACGGAGCTGATGGTCGGCTCCCACTTGAGGTCTTGAGTGATGGTGGTGCCGAGGAAGCGGACAGAGTCCACGGTGGTGATGAGAGAGTCTGTCAGGGCAAGGGGGGGCAGGGGGGCTGAGACTTTCCTGAAGTCCACGATCATCTCCACTGTCTTCTGGGCGTTGAGCTCCAGGTTGTTGTCGCTGCACCAGGACACCAGCCGGTCCACCTCCCTCCTGTAGACAGACTCATCGCCGTCCGAGATGAGTCCGATGAGAATGGTGTCGTCTGCAAACTTGATCAGTTTTACAGAGTCGTGGCTGGAGGTGCAGCAGTTGGTGTCACAGGAAGAAGAGCAGAGGAGAAAGTACACAGCCCTGTGGAGTTCCTGTGTTAATAGTCCGAGTCTCTGAGACATTCTTCCCCAGCCGCACGCACTGCCTCCGGTCCATCAGGAAGTCAGTGATCCACCTGCAGATGGAGTCAGGCACGTTGAGCTGAGAGAGCTTGTCCTGGAGCAGAGCTGGGAATGCCCAGAACACCTCCTGAGGGAGGCGTCCAGGAGGCATCCAGAACAGATGCCCGAGCCACCTCAGCTGGCTCCTCTCGATGTGGAGGAGCAGCAGCTCTACTCCGAGCTCCTCCCGTGTGACTGAGCTCCTCTCTGTCTCAAAGGGAGCCCTGAAGGCTTCTTCAAACCACGACCTGCAGCTTGCTTTGGGACGGTTTGCAGCCGAGCGTGAAATCCGAGGCCATGGTTCTCCACCGGAAAAAGGTGGCTTGCCCTCTCCGGGTGGAGAGTCCTCGCCTCATGGAGGAGTTCAAGTATCTCCGGGTCTTGTTCACGAGTGAGGGAAGGATGGAGCATGAGATTGACAGGAGGATCGGTGCAGCGTCTGCAGTGATGCAGGTGCTGTATTATAAAGAAAGAGCTGAGTCGAAAGACAAAGCTCTCAATTTACCGGTCAATCTGTTCCTACCCTCACCTATGGTCATGAGCTCTGGGTAATGACCGAAAGGACAATCAGAGTTATCACTGTATTGTGGTAACACCACTTTTAGTGTTGTCCGAATGTCCAACAGGTGAGGAAGTTGTGCACTCAAAATTTCCCACAATGCATCTTGAAAAGTAGTGTCCAGTGATGGTCACTAAACCGGTCAAAATTAACCACAATGCATAGCGAGTGTCGGAAAAACTACAGCAAACTGAATGAAAGCAGAAAGAGGAGCAGTTTAAACAAACTGTTGATCTGAGATTATGAACAAAACACTTTAAACAAACTGTTAGCAGCAGCGTTGCTGGCGTTAGCCGCTTACCTTAGCTTGAGCTGTGAATGGATCGCAAATCTCCGTCAAAAAGTTGAATAATCCAGTCCGTTTGATGTTTCACGTGTGATCCATGATGAATAAAACTTGTATGATGTTTATTAGTCCATAAATATGTGCGTGTCAGGCGGCTGTGGTCCATATTTTGTAAAGCGCTTTGAGTGCCTGTTAGGTGGAAAAGCGCTCTATAAATAAAAATCATCATCATCATCATATTCATTACAGAAATACATTTTTGTCAGAGTTTTTCCAACTTTTTTTTCTCCCAGACACCAGAGTCATGTGACGTGCGGCGAGGAGAAAGTAGTGCACTGCGTGTCCGAATCGCTCCAGGATTGAGGGCACTATTTAGTCACTGAACAGGGCAGGACTATGTAGTGACTGAGGGGTTAGAGAAGGAGAGAGAGTGTGAACATTTGGACACAGCCTTTGAGAATACCTGGTGTTATAGCCAACTCTGTTACTTCTGCCGCGCAAGAGTGACGCTGTTTGCAACACTGAAATAAATGAATCTGATTGCTCGGTACGTTTTGGAGTTGACTCGAGGCACGGCGGAGGGCAGGGCGACCAGACTGTATAAATAATACATAGATATATCATTCTGGACTTGCCAGGCAACTAAAATATAGGATGTCTGTATTATTATATTATTTTATTTCCTATTTATTTCTGAAATATACATTCTAATTTATTTAATCTCATAATTAATACATTTCTCTTCACTAAATGTTAGTAACAGTAACAACACAGTAATAACACATATATTTAACTAGAACCACTCAATAATTAGGTCAGTTAAAAGTTCCCCCTACACACATACAGACACACACAGCAAAAAAAAAAAACCTACAATACAAAACTAAAGCATGCAAGTGAGTGAGGGTTTTGCAAAAAATACCACGAGGAGTGATGGGGCTGAAGTGAGAAACTGTCACCACACCCTCCACCTTCTCGGGCTGCCACGCTTACACCAGGCCCTAAAGTCAAAAGAAACACAACATCAATGAAAGAATCCCCTAATGACTAAAATCATTCTAATAAAAGAGAGGAAATTATTTTAACAAAACACAAAATAAAGAGATAAATAACCAGGAAATAACTACATTTGTACTACGCGCTCAATTAAATAAATACGAGACCCAAATAAACAGCAGTGACCAATGGTTTCTATAAAGAGAAAAAACATGCGTTTAATCATAATATTACACTCGGGCATACAATAATATAAAAAAGAAGACATCTTGTACCTAGAGTGCGCACAAGCCTGGTGTGGCACAACGACGTCCCTCCAGCCAGACATTAGCTGTTTTCATTCTTTTCAGGTGTACTTGCCGTAGCTGTAGGACTATGGCCAGAGAAACAGAGAACGTATGCTGTTGAGAAAGGTAAATATGTGTACTGTGTCATTGCAAACTGGGGGAAAACAGATCATAACTCAGATGTATGTGGGTGTGGCTTATACTTTTCTTACCGTACCTCACAGTGTGTAACCCATTATGTTACACAGTTGGACTATTTGTCGTTGAACTGGTTCAAAAGTAAATTAAACACAATATTTTGAAGTGAACAATGAAGATTTAATAGTTCTGTTCTTCTTTTTGACGACCTGATTGACGCTGATTGTAATGATGCTTAGGCCAATGCATGAAGTGTCAGTTGTGTCAGTAGATCCTTTGAATGCTACATGTGACATTATGCAGTAAACACTGTATAAGGTACAATACTGTTATAATGTGATGCTATGTCAGTTTTCTTGTAACTTGAAGTAAGATACAAACATTTTCTTATGTATTTTTTAAATTATAATGCAAATATTTTTAATTACAGTATTATTATAACACTAAATCCTTTTTCCTACTTTCATGTGTGGGGTGTAAGGCGGGTTAATCACTTGCCCTCTGATCCATCTGGCTTTGCTGTCCATCCTGGCTCAACATATATACCTTACAAAACATAAATCATATCTACCGTGCTGATTATGGACAAATACGTGGGAGAACACAAGAAGAGTATGAAAGTTTTATAACATGCTGCTGCATGCTTTATTTCTAATATGTCAAAACACACTCTAAAAAAAATGTCAATACAGCTGATAATAACTACGTCTCACCAAATGTCTGTTTTGTTTTCCAGGCGTCTCAGATTTGTGGCAGTGCTAGAATGTTAAAATTGTTTTCTTACCAAATGTTGTTTAGTTTTGATAGGCTTTGCTGTGGATCTTCCTTTTTTATATTTTGGATATGACACTTTAAATAAAGCCTTTCCTTTTGAAGTTTATTGATCTGTCTCCGTTGTACTGTCAGCACTCAGCTGCTTTTTGAATAGATGTGCGATTAAAAATCTAGGGTTTTTCATTGTGTAAAAACATACCTTTACTTCTGACATGGTGTAACTTTAGGGGATCTGCAGATGACTGTGGAAACAGTTCTAGTGGACAATGATGTGGAGGGTGTTTCTGTGTCCAGAGTGAAGGCGGAAACACATCTGGAAGACGTTCTGCTGTGGCTGGAGGCCTCCTGTAATGTGCCCTAAAGCAATGACAAAATATAGAAAATATTTGTCAAAAAGTTACCCAGGATGAAGAAAAGCATCATTTAAAGCACCTGTTTACTGTAGTCATGATAGTTTAACTGTGTTTAGGCCTCATGAATAAAAGAACAAATTACAAATGTAAATTTAAATAATCAGTTTATTCTCATTATCTGGACCTCTGCCAGCCTGGACCTCCTCCAGCCTGGACCTCCTCCAGCTTGGACCTCCTCCAGCCCGGACCTCCTCCAGCCCGGACCTCCTCCAGCCTGGACCTCTGCCAGCTTGGACCTCCTCCAGCCTGGACCTCCTCCAGCCTGGACCTCCTCCAGCTTGGACCTCCTCCAGCCCGGACCTCCTCCAGCCTGGACCTCTGCCAGCTTGGACCTCCTCTAGCCTGGACCTCCTCCAGCCTGGACCTCTGCCAGCTTGGACCTCCTCCAGTCTGGACCTCCTCCAGCCTGGACCTTCTCCAGCCTGGACCTCTGTATTATTACAAGTCCCTAAATCTAATTTTTCATTAAATTAGCTTCAGCTTTGAAAGAGGAATTGTCAAAACCCAACAAAAGCCAAAAGTAGTATCAACCAGGCAAAATCTAAAGACACCAACTTCACTTCTTCATAAATTTCACACAGAAAATGTAGGTGAAGTCTGATATTCCTCTTTGCAGAGCTTGTTTCCAAGTGTAATCAGAGTAAATCAGACACCAGAGGCCAAAACTACTGAGTGTCAGCTTCACAAAGAGTCCAGACAATAGTTTGTGCTCCAAAGGATCAGAAACAGCTTCAGTTGAAATGAGGCTCATTTTAGTCAGATGTTTTAGGAAAAACAGGTCCAAGTGGCATATGGTTAAAGCTCCGTAGTGCCTTTTTTCCTTGCCCAGGATGTTCCACAGTATGGCATTAAACTTGTATTATCAGAAGCATAAACTTCTAAAGTCTTTCTCTCCACTGAGTGGTTGGAGTGCCTGGTTGTGAAATGCACAAGTGGATGATTCTAGAAGCACCTGTAAAACATAGGGCATGGACCTCATTGACTTTTATGGTCAGGGGAACTTAAAATGGTTGAAACCTTTATGTTTTCAACTTTCAATGCATGTCAAACAAATTTTTTTGTTTCGGACATTGTTTCACTGCTAGGATAGAGGGCGCTATAGTGTATGCTCTGTAGTTAATTAAACTTCTATCAAGAGCATGTGAGTGAAATCAGAACAATAGGAAACAAAGGCATTTTTTTCTAGCATAAAAAAGGTGATGATTATTATACAAAGTACAAATATATATATTATACAAAGTATATATGGTATATATAAGTATAAGTGGCAGAGTAGGTAGGCCATTTCACCAGTGGCTGTCAAAGGACAGTCGATTGACATTGTGGAATCTCATGAGTACCTGGGGATACATCTTGACAGTAAGCTGCAGCGATGCAGTTGTCAAAAAGGCTCTTGTTCTTTTTGAGTAAACTTAGATCTTTTGACGTGAGCAGGAGGCTCCTGACTGTGTTTAACCAGGCAGTGTGGCCAGTGTGTTTTATGCTGTATTGTGTTGGGATTATGGGTTGGGTATTGTGTAGCAGAGTCCATAATGTTGTCTACTTTTGTTGTGTACTTCTTGTCCATGTCTTGTGTACATGTAGTTTGTATGTACAGTCATGGCATTTTAATTTCCCCACATCTATCTGTCTGTCTACATACCATATCGGCTCGGGTCGACGAACGGCATATCTTTTCTCGTAAAGGAAACATATGATGCATTTTTCATATTGGAGTACCTTAAGTTTGGCCTCTGCCCATGGCACTTAGTGCGCCATCTAGTAGCTGCATAGTGCATACACAAGCTAAACATTGAAGAGGTTACCACCGGCCACTAGGGGCCACTAGAGTTTAAGGGTTGATTAAGATGGTTTCTGTTAGTAGTCGGCCATATTGTTGTCATCAAGATGTTCACATTACTGTGATTAATTGCACTGTTTCACTTAATTCCTGTCAGTCTGTTTGTTTTATTAATATTATGTCAAGATTTATATCTAAATATATTGTGTTATCTATGTTTTATATGTATTACCAGCTTTAGCTCATGCTTTTGTATCTGCAGGGCTTCTTCATCTTTGTCATTAAATTCATGGCTTGACATTGAGGAGTGTTTTTCTTCAAACATGTTGTCGGTATGAAGACATGCGCCTAGCAGTTACAGTGATCGTGTTTAAAAGCAGAAATGCTCAGAAGGAGTCTTTAAGGACTGTAAGTATTGTAATGGTGTTGCCATATAACTGTGAAGACATTTAGAGAATCAGTGTTCAACTGTCACTAAAAGTTTCAAAGATGTTCATATGACACAAGTAGAAGACTACACACTTTATTCACTTTATTCAGTGAAGTTTTCCTATTAAAATCTTGCATTTAATCTGATTTTGCAACCTTTATTACAATTTTAGTAATAATAAATGTCTTATAGATGTATTATAAAATTAGTCACAGTAGTAGTTATTTCCACTTTACAAAGTTTTTTCTATTCTATTCTATTCAAGTCTTATTCTGTTCTAATCATTTTTTTCACTTGTATAAATGTCTGCTTCAACAGGTTGTAAAGTCATCTACTCCAGACCATGAATCCACCGATTGGTCAATGCTGTTTCAGTGGCTGAAGATGCAGAGTGCGCTGATGAAGATGATGATTTTTATTTATAGAGCGCTTTTCCACCTCACAGGCACTCAAAGCGCTTTACAAACCATTGAAACTACAGTTGCTGTTACAACAAACATATACAATCACATTTATAGACAATAAACAGACAAACTACAGCTGCGTCACAACAAACACACAATAAACAAGACACAGCAGGTATTCTGTGAGTAATCTATACAAAAGATGTGAGTAGCTGATTTAGAAATGAAAAGGAGGAAAAACGTTCAGACTGATGTTAAATGGCAGACGGGGGGTTGGGATTGGAAAGGCGTCTTAGGATGTTTTGGTGAAACTGTTGCTGATGTTTGTGAGTTCCATGGCCTTGTCCTTGGGGGCAGGGAGTGAGGATAAGATAAGGGCACAGCTGCTGCTTAGACTTCTTTGTCGGGAGGGAGAACATTTCTAATAATCCATTTTTGATCTTCGGCAATTTGTCCGAATCATAATCAATGAGTTCTGGTTCTCAGCGTCACTTACAAGCCTCCATTTCATGTAGTAGCTTTGATAATCCCTCAATCTTGTGGTCAGACCCGTAATACCCCGCAGCAGCTCGCTGCTCACCTCTCGGTGTCGTCCACTCGGTTCTGCACGTCTAGAAGCTCACTGGCCTGGGACTCGATGTTATCCACGTGTTCTTGCATGTCCACCGTCTGTGCTGAGATGTTGGACCAGCTCTCCGGTGTTTGCCTCTCTCTGTTCTAATCCCTTCAGCTGCTCACGTCTGTTGTGGATTTTATTTACAAGTTTTCAGAAATAAAGTAATGAGAAGAAGCTCTGTCTATTTCAAATGATCAGGTTTATTTTACATGTGCACAGTAAAATATAGTCTGTCCCTGACAAAAAAGTAAAAAGGAGCCCGAACAATAATAAAACACATTCTTAAATACCCCAGGAATGGAGACATCAGATATAAATAAAATGAACATGAGGCCGAGGTTTTGTCTCACACATCAGGCGATCAGCAAGAGACACAATGTCTCAGACACAACAACCTGTAACCTTCAAGTGACTATTCAAATCTTCACACTTAAAAAAAAAATATATAGAGACATTTTGTCCCACAACACGTCACAGAGGTGCTCAGTACTCAGTCCAATAAGCATGAACCCCACTATCAAGATTCCAAAAATGATTAAGTCCTCAACGTCTTCCACGCACAGAACTTCCAGACACAGAACTTGCCAGTTGTTCCAGACGTCCCGTGTGTAGCTCCCGCAAAAGGGCAAGTGGGTTCTCCCGGTGCACCCTTCTTATGGGAAAACATTGTGAAGATGAAGGCTCCACTGTTATTCAGACAATGAATCTACCTCAGTGGTTACATTTGCTGTATGTTGCAGCATGTAAGTTGCTAGAAAAAGTTATGAAATCCTCAAACCAATTTTATGATTTCACAGAGACAACACAAGTAAACATAAAATACAGTTTATAAACGGTAATGTTATATATCAGTGTAGAACAAAATCCAAACAAATCTAATCTACAAAACAAATATTGCAACTTGAACTTTTGGTAAAGCCTTTTTCTGCCTCGCTTTGGCAGCTGCTGACACCAAATGCTTGTGATAACTGTCTGTTGCATCAATGTGCACCACTGTTTCCATTTTTCAGAATTGTTGTCTTTGTGAGGTATTAAAGTTGCAACTGTATTTGGTTTGTATTAATCTACAAATATTTGAAATAAGTTTCGAAAGTGGTGGAAAGTAACGAAGCATAGAAGAAGTGTGCTGAATTTGTTCAAGGTCAAGGTGTCTTTATTGTCCCCCAAAGGGAAATTAGTTTTGCAGCACAGCTCAACATAAAAGGACAATGTAAAAACAATGTACAAATACAGATTCAACAAATCATACTGATACACTTTTCTGAAAGAGCAACATAACTCAAATCACTCACGTGCAAATGTCCTATGTGCAGATTTACAAAGTGCTTAGTACCATTAAGGTGCTTCACAACCTCCAACCTTTTAGTTTTACAACTAGGAACTCTATAGCACCACCCAGAAGGCAAAAGTTCAAACTGCGCCTCAAGAGGATGGTCCTGGGAACAGACATTGGCTCTCATTCATCCACATTGCGTAGAAAGGGTGCATGTTTTGGGTGTATATTGGAAATACACAGGAGGGCGCGTGACATTCAAAACATCTGGTGATGAATGTGGCGGATGAAAACCAGCGTCATTTTCATGAAACGCCCCGAAATATTCATGTTTCAAGTGGGCTGACCCACAGGGTTTATGGCACAAGTGCACAGAATACGGCAAAAAGCAGGAAATCACAAAGAACTGCATGAAACAAAGAATTAATGACTAGATCCAAGATCAATGCAGACACTTTGGAAACTCTATGTTGACAACATCCTGGAAAAAATACAACAAGGACACGTGCAAGAACTCATGCACAGGACACCATCAGTTCACACACAAAGAAGAAAAAGACAGAGCAATAGCCTTTCTGGACATCAAACTCTACCACAATGAAAACGGCAGCATCACAATAACAGTATACAGGAAAGCCACACACACTGATCAATACTTACTGGACATCTGAACACCACCGCACACACACTGTCAGGCGTAAGAACACTATTAGAACGGGCCACTCTCATCACAGATACAAAAGACAGGGAGGAAGAGCAGTCTCAACAGACCAGCAGAGGGCAGAACGACCACAAAAACACACCAAACATCAGAGGCATGAACCATCCAAAGAGCCATGAAAAAATATAACACAGAAGTCAAATCACAACAAAAATCTGACACTGGATCAAGGAGGCAATTGAAATCAGAAATGGAGGCACTGACAGAATCAACCGAGACGACGGAGCCTTCTTTCTGTCCCACACGCTGCTCCAGAGACCACCGGGCGGCAGGAGGCGTGGTCAGTCTGAGCGACCTGCCAGGTCCATCAGGCTGACCACGCCTCAGGAAGTAACATCAGCTGATAAGTGACACGTCACCAACGCCGCTGACAGTTCTGAAGAGGCTGCAGGTAAGCAGCCGAAACATGTCAAGAAGGTAAAGACATCCTATTCATTGTCTTTAAGAAGAACATACTGAGGATAAAACTAAGGAAGACATAATGGACGTTGTTGAAGAGGAACAGTTCATCCAGCGTAGAGAGAGTTCCTCCAGGCAGATGAGGAACATCCGGGTCACAGGTCAGGGTGGTTTCACAAAACTGCTGCGTTTGGCAAGAAAATGTATGCATACCAGGCCTGTGGTTTGGAAATAATACACCGAACATGACAGATTAGGGTGCCTTTGTAGCTCATCTTAAAAAGATTGAAGAGACTGGAATAACTTGGCAGGACACTGTTATCGCAATCTTTGATATTGCAGACTCATTATAACCAGGATGTGAGAATGTCTTTTGATGTATTGTACTCCTGGTCTTTGGTGTCCTGCATAAACATTTGACCATTTGTTTTCGAGTCTTGAGACTCTGAAATATCCTGTTCTGCAGCCCAAGGTGATGATATTCATACATATCCATTGTGTCTCCACTCCCTTCCAGACCAGCTAACAGAAGGTCCTCTTACTCAGAATACACAACTGCTATTGTGATCACACCATGCAGGGCCCCTCCTGTGGTGACCATTCTCTTAGGACTCCTGACCTCCTGTGAATCGTCTGACTACCTGACTGACTACAGGACCTTTGTGAGCCGCCCACACCTGAATCTATATAATGTTCTACTGTTGGACTGTGAGGTGGGTCGTCGAGGGACAGAACCTCTGGTAGGGACAGACGTCCTTTGTTCAACTTGGTACCAGTGAATAAAGCAAACTTATGGTTCCAGACTCATTCTCTTTGCATTTTTATGGACAACCATTTTTAGAAATCCACAACAGAATTTTTCCATGACAACACTCAAAATCAAGGACGTAAAAGTAGTTCCTCTGATTCAATAGGCAACGTATGTTTATTTGTAGAGCACAATTTACACAGAATAAAATGCATTAAAATCATAAAACAGCCCAGGAAATACAAAGTAATTGTAAAAACGCTTTAAAAGAGAAGAGTGCAGATAAAATCTTTCAGTCGTATGCACAGCTGAACAGAACTGGAACAGAGGTCAGAGCACAGGCCTGTCTCACATCTTCAGGAATAGCTTGACCACTTTTAAGAAATACTAAACAGTTCAAAGGCTAATTTTGATGTGACTTTTGTCTCCACCTCCTGGTACATGTGGAAAAGACCACAGCCAGCATTAAAAACTGAAGATGACCATATTTGCATGCCATGTGATCCTTTCCTGGGTGTGAAAGGCCCCTGCTTTGCTCCAGAGTGCCAGCGGTGTCTGCCTGGGTGTCACTAAAACAGAGGACATCGTTCTGGTTAGACAGTGAGCCACAGGTTAGACCGGTACACAGCGCTGAGCAACAGACAAAAAGCTTCAAATGATGCCTCCAGTAGAGGTCACACGAGTGCCAACATCTATAAACGAAAGAAAATTGTGGAAAGCATCGGGAATGGAGATGATTTTTATTTTGGTCTTTTAAAAGGGAAATATGGAAATATTCTGCGAGTGACTTTTTTGAGCTTTTAACCCTGTTCTAACAATGTTCCAATGCTCCAACACACCTGGAGTTGCATTCAGTTGCACTCACGCTCTTTTGATGAATGTTCATTAGAAAATCCTTCCCCCTCCGAGCGTCAAACTCATTTTCTGCTGAATTTCCTGGTTCTGGGACATATTTTCAGATTTCACACATCACTTCTCTGAGAATCGTTTGCTGTTTTAAGTCCTGAAATCATCGGCAGACTCATTCTGAGTGTTTCTTCCGTCTAAACACAATAACTGCTGCTATTAGCTTGATAACTGCATGCAGTGCATTCGCTTATAGAAAGAATATAGCTGACGCTTGGCACCATACACTAAGTAAGTGTCTTTCCAGACGGATTTAATAATAAACCCTTTTTGTTTCAAAACATCAGAAGGCAGATTTATGCACATACAGAGCTGTGAAAAATTTCAAAGCGAGTTTAAATTAAATGAACGGGTTTCATTGGAGGCCAACTGATTCACCAACAGTGTTTACGGTGCAGGTGGAGAACTGTTGATCCCGACTGGGGATGTTGTTGGACGGTGGAAGGAATCCTTTGAGGATCTCCTCAATCCCACTGTCACGTCTTCTGAGGAGGAAGCAGAGACTGGGAGGCGGACTCATCCATCACCCAGACTGAAGTCACTGAGGAGGTTGGCAAGCTCCTTGGTGGCAAGGCTCCAGGAGTGGATGAGATCTGCCCTGAGTATCTTAAGTCTCTGGATGTTGTGGGACTGTCTTTATCAGACACGTCTCTGCAACATCGCGTGGTGGTCGGGGACGGTACCTCTTGTCTGGCAGACCGGGGTGGTGGTCCCTCTGTAAAAGAAGGGGGACCGGATGGTGTGTTCCAATCACAGAGGGATCACATTTCTCAGCCTCCCCGGTAAAGTCAAATCAAATCAAATCAAATCAATTTATTTTTATAATGCCCAAAATCACAACAACAGTTGCCTCGATGGGCCACAGGTAGAAAGCAGTTCAGATAACTGTCCCAGAATGCCCCTGTCCTTTGACCCTCCTTCGCGGCGAGGAAAAACTACAAAAAACCCCACGGGAAAAAGTAGAAACCTCGGGGAGAACCACAGTGAAGGAGAGATCCTACTCCCACGGACGGACAGGCTGCAGATGAACTAGGACTGACGCATCCACTTGGAAGGTCTATTCCAGGGTACTGGAGAGGAGAATCCGACCGATAGTCGAAGGGAGGAGCCATCGAGAGGAGCCAGCTGAGGTGGCTCGGGCATCTGTTCAGGATGCCTCCTGGATGCCTCCCTCGGGAGGTGTTCTGGGCATGTCCCACCGGGAGGCGGCCCCAGGGTAGACCCAGGACATGCTGGAGGGACTATGTCTCTCGGCTGGCCTGGGAACGCCTTGGGATCCCCCCGGAGGAGCTGGAGGAAGTGTCTGGGGTGAAGGAAGTCTGGGAGTCCCTGCTTAGACTGCTGCCCCTGTGCCCGGCCCCAGATAAACGGAAGAAGATGGATGGATGGTTTCATTGGATTTTGTTAGATTACTTTTGAAAGAACTAAGTGTACAATCTGAAAGTGCTTTAT
This sequence comes from Rhinogobius similis, assembly GCA_019453435.1. Taxonomy (NCBI): domain Eukaryota; kingdom Metazoa; phylum Chordata; class Actinopteri; order Gobiiformes; family Gobiidae; genus Rhinogobius; species Rhinogobius similis. The sequence goes on from CM033625.1 coordinate 37,267,697, forward strand.
TTCAGACTGTCACTTTATGCTGATTCCCTGTGTGTGTATGTGTGTGTGTATGTGTGTGTGTATGTGTGTGTGTGTGTGTGTGTGTGTGTGTGTGTGTGTGTGTGTGTGTGTGTGTGTGTGTGTGTGTGTGTGTGTGTGTTATTTTGCACAAAGCAGGTGGAGTTACAGACAGGATGAACAGCAAACCCAATAAAAGAATGGAACGTTCAGACAAACCAGTGGATGTCAGTCTTGAGGAAGAGCAGGAGTGATGGACGGAGGCAAAGGTTAAACAAAAAAATCTAGAGGAGCTTTTGTGGACTGAGATTTAAACACATACAGATTGTATAGGTTTATTTCTTCAAGTAGGAGTACGTATTCAGCAAATTACACTTTATTACCTCTAAATGCTATTTTTATGAAATCAGCATATTGAGATTTAAATATTGCAGCCTTAGGGATGGTCTGCCACAAATCTCAAATATTTGTGCTCTGGCTGATGCAGATATTAGTATTATTCATATTAATCCATAGCAATCATATTTGAATTTAGCTGGAATATAAAATAATTTGTTGCATAATGTGTAAACATACAGCCATTTTTAACCAAATTGTCAAACTTTTTCCATAGTTACTCGAGTCTGTTAAAAAAGAACAACTGATGTACTGAGAACAAAGTAGAGAGACACAGGCGCAGAGACTCGTTTTCACTCCTGTGAAAATATTGACTCATAGAACTAATATGACTTTGTAATGAACACCACAATATTTCTTTGTCACAGGGTTACAGATTTTACAGCCCAAATAAAAGACACTATGGCAGACAAACAGAACACATGGCATACAAAAAAGTGTGTTGCATCGGGCCCTCTAGTGGATTTTTTTTGAAACAATGCTTACGTCTAAAGAGTTGCTAATTTAAAAGTGCACTGTGTACCTTTTCAGGTGAAGGGTCCACCACTGTTTCGTTTCCATGGAGCAGGGGAGGGCAGTATGGCTTTATTATAAAAGAGAACATTTGGATCATATAATCATTTAAAATATACTAAAAACCTAGAGATTGTTTAGAGGTTGTTAAAAAGCTTTTTGTCTTAAAACATGATAATCAGAACGTGTCAATTTAAAATGGTTTCTCACATTGATAATGCACTGTTGGCATCCTTGTCATTAGCATTGTTCATCATAAAAAGGCATTTCAAAACTTTCCAAGTCCAGAGAAGCTTTGATGTGACTGTAAGGCCAACAGCACATTTCCTAGTTCTTGGACGATAAAACGCACACAGCGGTCTGACTTAGACCCCAAGAGCTGGTTTTAAAACATATCTGTACCGGAGCAGGATAAATGTGGCTCAACTACGTAAACTATACTACACAGCCAGAAAACAGGTACAGCCACGTTAAAGGGCACATACTATGCTACAGTGACGTTTTTGAGCTTTTAACCATGTTCTAACAGACCTGGAGTTGCATTCACACAATTTTGAGGAATGCTAGTTAGAAAATCCTCTCCGACTGTTAAAAGCACATCCTGCTGAACTCTTGATCCGCCTCTTATCCAAGAATCTTCTGCTGTTTTAAGTCCTTAAATGATCAAAGACACGTTCTGAGCATTTCTGCCGTTTTAACACAGTAACAGCAACTAGGCTAGGCTACATTAGCATTTCACACAGTCCCTTAAAGTGAGAACATAAATAAATTGTATAAGCGCTAGGCGCCATCTACTGGCTGCATAAACTCACTAAGTGTCAGGGCAGACAGCAGAGATACTTGTTCATTTAGTCCATAATAAAAAATGTTTTCCATTTTTTTATTCTAAAAATTAAAATGCCAAACTCCTCAAGAGCATGTTTAGAGGCTAAAACAATACAAAAATGCATATTTTTTTCCATAAAAAAAAGAAATAATAATAATAATAGCAACAAAAATAATGCATTATACTTACATAGCTCTTTTCTTGACACTCAGAGACGCTTCACATTGCATTAGTCGTTCAATTCACACTCAATGGTGGTAAACAACTACTGTCGCCACAGCTGATGGAAGCGGCTGCCAACCTGTGCCATTGGCCCCTCCCACTGCCATCGATCAGCACACACACTGCTTTCATACTAGGCAATGTGGGTGTAGTGTCTTGCCTAAGAACACAACATAATTTCCTCCAGCGCCCCCTGTGGGACCTGGTGTTCCAACGGTCGTCCATCCAAGTACTGACCAGGCCCCACCTGCTTATCTTCTGAGATCTGACGGGATCTGGCATTAACATGCAGGTGTGGCCATGGTAACTTTAAGTTATCTCTAAAGCTCTGCTTCTACGCTGCACATTTTGTCTTATGTTGGTTTTTATCCTCTGCATCTGCTCACAATTTCCATCATCCCCATCTATTTCATAATGTATCAGTATATGTAGATAGATAAGTCATACCATCCACCAGAAAAGTTACAAAGTGCTCCTTTAAGCTGTACTTTAGACATTTCTCAGGCTGGCCAAGTGAAGTTATTCTAAGGCATTCAACATACAATACTTTCCCCACAAAAGCAAACATGCTTAATCACTTTTCAGTCAGAAGATTGTGAGAAATTCTTACGGTTCTTGAAGATAATTCGACACATAACACCGAAACTAATACCCAAAGTTCTACAACTGTTCAGCTGGACTGACTCTTCAAGCTTCAGAGCCCCACACCATCATCAGAGTGAGTCCGGGGGGGGGCGTGCCAGGGGTCCAGGGACTGTTCAGGGGGAGAGGCGGGTCACTTGTCCTGCATCTTCTCCAGGATGGGCACGATCATGTCAAACTTTGGCCGTTTGGCTGGGTCCTCGTTCATGCAGATCTTCATGAGTTTGCAGATGTGTGGGGAAATGCCGGGCGGGATGGTGGGCCTCAAGCCTTCCAGGGCAATCTGAAAGACAAACGGGAAAGTAAATGTTAAGGGCAAGTATTACATATTGCTGATGCAGAAGTCAAAAGACTGAAAGTGAACATGAAATTCTACCATGAGCCCTAATTAGAGAGCCCTATGTAGAGTAGAACTTCCCCCACAAAAAAGTAACCAGTAACATACAAACCAAAATGTGTAAAGCTTTGTGTCGCCCCTGGAGCTGTTTGGGGGAATGACCAGGATAGGCCCAATGCCTTGAACTTGTTCTTTTCTCACTTTGATGTTAATGATGGAAATGTTTGTCTGCGTGTGCGTGTCTGCACGTGTGTCTGCGTGTGCGTCTGCATGTGCATGTGTGTCTGCAAGTGCGTCTGCGTGTGTGTCTGCGTGTGCATGTGTGTCTGCACGTGCGTCTGCATGTGCATGTCTGCACATGCGTCTGCGTGTCTGTCTGCATGTGCGTGTGTGTCTGCGAGTGCGTGTGTGTGTGTGTCTGTTTGTGCGTCTGCATGTGCATGTCTGCATGTGCGTCTGCATGTGTGTCTGCATGTGCGCGTGTGTCTGCGTGTGCATGTGTGTGTATCTGCGTGTGTGTGTGTCTGTGTGTGCGTCTGCATGTGCATGTCTGCATGTGCGCGTGTGTCTGCGTGTGCGTGTGTGCGTCTGCATGTGCATGTCTGCATGTGCGTCTGCGTGTGTGTCTGCATGTGTGTGTGTGTGTCTGCGTGTGCATCTGCATGTGCGTCTGCATGTGCGCGTGTGTGTCTGCATGTGTGTGTGTGTGTGTCTGCGTGTGTCTGCATGTGTGTCTGTGTGTGTGTCTGCGTGTGTGTCTGCGTGTGTGTCTGCGTGTGCGTCTGCGTGTGCGCGTGTGTGTCTGTGTGTGCATGTCTGCATGTGCGTCTGCGTGTGTGTCTGCGTGTGTGTCTGCATGTGCGTGTGTGTCTACGTGTGCATGTCTGCATGTGCGTCTGCGTGTGTGTCTGCGTGTGTGTCTGCATGTGCGTGTGTGTCTGCGTGCATGTCTGCATGTGCGTCTGCGTGTGTGTCTGCATGTGCGTGTGTGTCTGCGTGTGCATGTCTGAATGTGCGTCTGCATGTGCGTGTGTGTCTGCCTGTGTGTGTGTGTGTGTCTGCGTGTTTGTCTGCGTGTGCGTCTGCATGTGCGTGTGTATGTCTGTGTGTGCATGTGTGTATGCATGTGCGTCTGCGCGTGTGTGTCTGCATGTGCGTGTGTGTCTGCGTGTGCGTCTGTCTGCGTGTGTGTCTGCGTGTGCATGTCTGTCTGCATGTGTGTGTGTCTGCCTGCGTGTGTGTCGGCATGAGTGTGTGTGTCTGCGTGTGCATGTGTCTGCCTGCATGTGCGTGTGTCTCTGCATGTGTGTGACTGCGTGTGTGTGCATGTGTGTCTGCGTGTGCATGTGTGTCTGTGTGTGCGCATGTGTGTCTGCGTGTGTGTCTGCATGTGCGTTTTGTTTGTGTTATGTGTGTGTGTGTTATGTGTGTGTTGTGTGTGTGCTGTATGTATGTGTGTGTTGTGTATGCTGTGTTGTGTGTATGTGGTATGTGTGTGTTGTGCTGTGTTGCGTGTATGTGTTTGTGTTGTGCTGTGTGTATGTGTTGTATGTGTGTGTTGTGCTGTGTGTATGTGTTATATGTGTGTGTGTGTGTTGTGCTGTGTTGCGTGTATGTGTTTGTGTTGTGTGTATGTGTTGTATGTGTGTGTTGTGCTGTGTGTATGTGTTGTGTGTGTGTGTGTTGTGTATGTGTTGTGTGTGTTGTGCTGTATTGTGTGTATGTGTTATGTGTGTGTGTTGTGCTGTGGTGTGCTGTGTTGTGTGTATGTGTTATGTGTGTGTGTGTTGTGTTGTGGTGTGTGTTGTGCTGTGTGTATGTGTTATGTGTGTGTGCTGTGTTGTGTGTATGTGTTATGTGTGTGTGTGTTGTGCTGTGTGTATGTGTGTATGTGTATGTGTGTGTGTGTTGTGTGTATGTGTGTGTGTGTTGTGTTGTGTTGTGTGTATGTGTGTGTTGTGTGTATGTGTGTGTTATGTTGTGTTGTGTTGTGTGTGGTCCAGACCTTCATGCCTATCTCCATGTTGGACAGATCAGCAAAGGGCACCTCTCGGGTCACCAGCTCCCACAGCAGGATGGCAAAGCTCCACATGTCTGCAGAGCGGCGGTTCAGCTCCTCTGGCTTCTTCTGGAGAGCTAAAAGTCACACACAAAGTCAAGGCTCTCCGAACAGAGCCGTGTACTGAGAGTGCAGACTGTGAGCGTGTCACTCACCCTCGGGTGCCACCCAGGCGGGGGAGTACATCCGGCCCGGGCACTGGAAGGAGAACTTAACATCCGCCATGCTGATCCTGGCTGTCATGTCCTCATCAATCTGTGGGAGCACACCAGAGGGTTAGGGTTAGTGTGTGAGCCAAGTCAGGTCGTGCCTGGTGCCACAGCTTCTCTGACCTTCTTTGTCCGAGACACTCTGGTTGTGCCATGAAAACAGTTTGTGAATGATACAGCCAAACCGTACAAGCGATACATCGATACGGGCTACAGTGACTTTTTTGAGCTTTTAACACTGTTCTAAGAATGATCTACCATCAAAAACACACCTGAAGTAGTATTCAGTTACAGATCAGAAAATCCTCTCCCCTCAAAAACACTTCCTGCTGAACTCCTTGTTCTGGGACGTATTTTCAGATTTCCTACGACACTTATCCAATTCTGCTGTTTTAAGTCCTTAAATCATCGGCAGACTCGTTCTGAGCATTCTGCCTCTTCTTCCGCTTATAGAGAGAATATAGCTAAGTGCTTCGCACCATCTACTGGGCTGGAAAGTGTCTTTCCACACTGCAGAGAAAAACTTTTAATTATTCCACAATAAAGTTATATTTTTGTTTGTTTCAAAACGTCGTTCAACAAAATAAAGTTGTTATCAGGTAGTATTATTTGTCAAATCATAATAATGTGTAATGTGTAATAATGTGGAAGATAGCTCTTGTTTACAGTCTGGTTGCTATGGTAACAGTTGTGGAATTACCTCTAACTATGTCATATTTGTGCTCATGTTCAACCAGGAAGTGACATTACAAACTTTACAGAAGCTGTAAAACTGGAGACAAATAGGCAAAATATTGAATAAAATCTAAAATATAATCACGTTCACAACGTTTTAGTGAAATGTGTCGTCTAACTTGTCAAAATAGACTGTAAGGACAACCTTTCTTTGCTACAAAGGGACATGTATATAGAGCCTTTTTAATTCAGAATCTCTCCCTCCTACATTTCACCAACAACAATTTCTCTATTATTAAAACCAACCAAAGAACCCCTTGAATGCTCTTCATATCGAGAGATATTACTGTATAATGTGAACTTTAAAATTGGATCTAAATTGCTTGCTCTGGATCTTGAACAGTACTTACCATCTTTGGTCTCAAACAGGATTTATCAGTGGGCATGGATTTTTTAATCTGCACAGGTTTTTCAATATTTTACACACAGAGTCAGCAATAATCCTGGAAGTAGTTTTATCACTTGATGCCGAAAAGACATTTGTGTGGAGTGGCATTATTTGTTTTATAGTACAGTAGGAGGTCGAGCATTTAGCTCCCAAGCTCCTGTGTTATGGAACCAGCTCCCTGTTCATGTAAAAGAGGCCGACACAGTCTCTACATTTAAGACCAGCTCAAGACAGTCCTCTTTGAAATAGTTTATGGTCAGGCCAGTTAGGAACAGAAATAAAAACCTACAGTTTTAGCTACGCTGCCCTTGGAGCGACTCTGCTGGGGGAAGTATGGCAGCTTGAACACTATCCTCTGGTTCTTCCTACTTTACCTATCAACAATATTTAATATTACTTCAACTGTAGTCTGTTCATTGCTGTTCACATGTTTCTCTTTCTCTCCACTTCCCCCGGGGAGTGGAGACTGTTTCAGACACTGCGGCGGCTGCTCCAGTGACGACCCCCCCCCAACCCCATCTGTCTGGAGGATCGACCTCTACACTGGACGATCTATGCTCCACCCGCCTGGACGGCTGGATTAGCCACACCTCGTCTGCCTGGACGCACTCCATCTACTTTAGGTGAACCATTCCAATGCTGGGGGAGCTCTCTCTACACTGGGTGGACTGCTCCTCGTCCTCCTGGAGGAACTCTTCCACACCCACATTCCCTCTTGAGTGGTTCTGGCTCCACAGTCCAAGTGGATGTCAGTCCTAGTTCATCTGCAGCCTGTCCGTCCGTGGGAGTAGGATCTCTCCTTCACTGTGGTTCTCCCCGAGGTTTCTACTTTTTCCCATGGGGTTTTTTGTAGTTTTTCCTCGCCGCGAAGGAGGGTCAAAGGACAGGGGCATTCTGGGACAGTTATCTGAACTGCTTTCTACCTGTGGCCCATCGAGGCAACTGTTGTTGTGATTTTGGGCATTATAAAAATAAATTGATTTGATTTTGATTTGATCAGTCTCAATAAATTAGGCTTTGGACCTAAATGTGTTTCATGGGTTCTATTACTCAATTCTTCACTCACGGTGCGTGTCAGAACAAATTCATTATGCTCCTTCTATTTCTCACTCGTCTACACAGAAATCAAGCAGAAATATAAATTGGAGAAGTACCTGTTGTGTGAAAATATTGTATATAGGCAAGCCATCTAAACAAACAATACAAGAATTCTGTCATTAGTCTTGTAGTGGAAGAAAAGAAAGAAGATCTTTTACAGATCTGTCAGAGTAGTGGGGGTGGCATTGGAGATGAATATCGCGTTATGTTTCGCTGTACAAAGCCTCACGTTATGGAACGAAAATGAGATATCTTCCCATGTTGAGTTGGAATTATGTGTCACATGAGCACAAAGTAATGTGTTTTTTTCAGTCACAAAAGGCTAAAATCATTTGTAGACTTGGTGCCTTCTGGAGGGGAGCCCTTTCTTTTTATAAATTAACTGCCCTCATTTATATTTATTAACATTATAATTTGATAACTTTGTGTTAACTGCTATCATTGTTAATATGCCATGCAGGTGTATATCACTTTGTCAGTAACTGTAAACTGTTTGTTAGTTTATTTGTTTAATTCTTCATGTAATAAAAGTCCACTGAGGAAATCAAAAGATCAAAAGACTGCTTGCTTAGGCATCAAGCATGTCTCCTTCACAAGTGCAAGCGGCTGCTGGTAGGATGAATTATTTCATGTTGAATACCCCTCCGTACTTGTGCGAACTGGTTCAGTCCAATCCAGCAGCAGCGTGCACGCGTCAGCCCAACCTAGCTTGTTATTGTCACATGATTCTCCCTCCTCACAGTGGAGGAGTGGCCCGCTCAGGCAGTGGAAAGCACAAAGAAGACCAGGTGGGGCTGAAAAAGCCAAGTGAAAGAGAAGAAAGGCACTGGAGGAGGATGCAGCCAAATGCACGCAGACTCTTTTTCAAGACGACAGACAGACACTGAGGCGAAATTGTAAATAAACATCGTGTGAGAGAAGTTTCTCCAAGCTCTCAAAGGCTGCGGACACTCCACCAGGACTTGGAAGCATTCATGCTTATGTCTGTGGAAAAACAAATATTTGTCCTGCTTGATAAGGACACAGTATAGTACTATAGGACAAGTAAATGTAATTCATATCTTGCCAGTTATAATTGATCGAATTCCACCAATTCAGTTGTTATTTTGTTATTATTTATGCTGCGTTCCAGGCAACTGGGAAGTCGGTTATTTACCATTTGAAAGATATGAGTTCTGACTATGGAACTCCAGCTGAATAACGTGGCTAATGCTAACCATAAGTAACAATTTCAGATTTATCCTATAACAAACGTTTACATCATTTATGTGGTGGTTAATCGTTCAGGTCCACTTTTTGTGCCTACTTACTAGAACCCGGATGGAGAGGACGCTGGCGCATTTTTGCTGCCGCTTCTCAATCCGCAAAGGTTCGTTTGAACGGTATTACTTACCTGGTACCGGTGGTATCTGATCCTGCCTCAAGATCTGGACTGGACTTTTGACTGGTCGCCCGCCTGTTGCCTGTCACGGTGTAGATTCTGTGACCACCACCGAGCTAGCTCCCGGGGTTGCCTACGGCCCAACCCTCCTGTGATAGGCTCAAGCAGCGGACCACAGCCTGGTTATTGGCCGACCTGCACTCCGGTGAAGTCTGTCAGCGATGCGGCTACTGTTCGTGGCTTTTCAGCTGTTGCCATCTCGGGCTCCGACCATGTCTCTCCGGTACGCGTCCTTGCGGCTCTTCAGACTCAACCACCGTGCAACTCCCTCGCTGAACATCACAACAACGCTGAAACAACACTGTCTCCTCCGTCGTCGCCCGTACATTCATCGTGGATCCCGTCACAAACTTTTCTACAGTTTCACCGCCAAAAACAATATTCCATCTCTCTGGTCCGACCACAGTTCACGCCCTCCTGGACACCGGCACGACAACAACATCCGCATACGTCATCTGCACACTCGTCACGACTCAATACAACCTCCTGCCCGTCCCAACTTCCGCCACATGGATTTCACAACAAAAGCCTCTCAAGACAGCACTATTCAACACACGGTCATTAAACAACAAAAGCTTGCTCCTAAATGAATTCATATCGGACAATAAACTGGATCTACTCTGTCTCACTGAAACCTGGCACAAACCCATGGATTATATCGGACTATCGAATCAGATCACCCCACCTGGATGCTCTTACATTGACAGCCCCAGACTTGAACGACGAGGTGGGGGCCTCGCTGTCATTCACCGCAGCGATATTGCTCTCTGCCCCATCTCCATCCCTGCTGTGTCCTCATTTGATCACCTCGCTTTCAGACTTCCCGGTTCCCAATCACTCACTGCTGCTGTTATCTATCGCCCTCCTAAAAGCTGTCCATCATTTCTTTCTGACTTCTCGGACTTTGTAACTCAACTGTCCTCCATCTCTCCATCCATACTGCTCCTTGGTGATTTCAACATCCATATCGACTCCCCCTCAGCCAAATTTACTACCGACTTTTTGGACATTTTAAACTGCCTCAACCTCACCCACTTCACCGACCCACACACATGGACACATCCTGGACCTGGTCTGCTCTACACCCTCTCTCACCATCCATAACTTGTTACTGTCTGACCTCACCATTTCCGATCACCTAGCCATAATCCTGGACATTGTTACTCCCACTCCCACAATCAAGCAAACAAGAACAATAACCTTTCGTAATCTGAAATCACTCTCTACCAACTCTCTTTCCTCATCTCTATCACCAGCTCCTCCCTTCCCACAGATCCGACCGCCTCTGATCTTGTTAATTACTACAACCACACACTCTTCTCCTGCCTCAATAACTTAGCTCCTCTCAAAACGGCCACTGTCTCCTTCTCCACCTCGGGCCCATGGTACACCCCTGAACTCCATAATCTCAAGAAGCAACGAAGACAACTTGAACGACTCTACAATAAAACCGGTCTCACTGTCCATGCTCAAGCCGACAAAAACTCAGTCACTACATTTCTGCTCTCAAAACTGCCCGCTCCAATTTCTACTCACAACTCATTCACTCCAACTCTTCAAACCCCCGCACCTTGTTCTCCACATTTGCAAAACTGACTAAACCCAAGGACAGTATCACCTCCACATTCACAACAGACAAATGCAACAATTTCCTGTCATCCTTCCATAAAAAAATCCAAACCATACACTGCTCACTTGCACCTCCACTCCCCTCAGATCCTGAAATCAGTCCAACCACACCTCATAACTTCACGTCCTTCTCCCCTTTGTCTCCCTCTGACACCTCCAAACTCTTTACAAACATGAGATTCACAAGCTGTCTCCTCGACCCCATTCCATCTCCTCTCCTAAAAACCTGCATTCCCATACTCATCCCTTTCATCACCAACATCATAAACACCTCTCTTTCCACTGGCCAGAGCCAGTCCCATCTCCGCTCAAGCTTGCCACCATCACACCCCTCCTGAAAAAACCTGGCCTCAACCCTGACAACATGGACAACTTCAGACCCATTTCCAATCTCCCATTACTGTCTAAAATCCTGGAACGCGCCGTCATCACCCAACTCCAACAGCACCTCCACTCCTCTCAACTATTCGAAAAATTTCAATCCGGTTTCCGTTTATTTCATAGTACAGAAACTGCCCTCCTCAAAGTATCCAATGATCTCCTCCACGCCGCTGACTCTAGTTCCATATCCATCCTCCTCCTCCTCCTCCTCCAATACATTCAAAACTCTGCCACCCGCCTTCTCACTCACATTCGGTCCAGAGAACACATCACCCCCGTCCTCCAACAGCTACACTGGCTTCCCGTTCAATATCGTATCCAATACAAGCTCCTCCTCCTCACATACAAGTCCCTCCATAACCTGGCCCCTTCCTACCTCACCGACCTGCTCCAACCGTACTGTCCCACACCAACCTCCTCACTCCCATCACCCGCACTAAGCACCAGACGTTGGGGGACCGAGCCTTCACCGCTGCTGCCCCCGCCCTCTGGAACTCACTTCCACAACCCATCAGGAACTTGGACTCACTACAGACATTCAAATCACTCCTTAAGACCCACCTGTTCAAACTGGCTTTTGTGTAAATTTCGTCTGTTTATGTAAAGCGTCTTTGAGTGTCCAAAAAAGCGCTATACAAGTTTGATGTGTTATTATTATTTTTGTGGTGATTATTATCGCTCTAATATGTCACTGTTCATCTGGTAACTGGGATATTTCCCACCTCCAAGTTGAAAAAATGCCCTGGAACTCCGCTCAAACTGGTAAATCCTACTTGTGAACTGGGTGCTGGTCGAGCGACTCCCACTTCACATATGAGATCAACTGTGACATATTAGAGCGATAACAATCATATCAACAGTTCTGCTGATGATACCCAGCTTTACATCTCCATGTCTCCTGATGACACCAGGCCAGGATGCTCTTTTTAACTGCATTTTAGAATCAAATCCTGGATGGCAGAAAACTTTCTCCAGCTTAATCAGGACAAAACTGAAGTTTTTAGTCATCGGTCCTGAGGCCCAAAGAGAGAAACTTTTATCCACACTCCAAGCACAATTTTTTAATCCATCACCATAAGTAAAAAACCTGGGCGTTATTTTTGACTCTGAGCTATTCCACACATTAAGAGTGTCACAAAAATTATTACAAAATTCAGCAGCACGTGTCCTGATTCAGACCAGGGGGCGGGGCTACATTACACCTGTTTTAAAATCACTGCATTGGCTCCCCGTGTGTTTCAGGATCCATTTTAAGGTTCTTTTACTGGTTTATAAATGTCTTAATGGTCTTGGGCCTTCTTATCTTTCAGAACTGCTTTTACCAAATGAACCCTCAGGCCCTTGCGCTCCTCCTAGTTATTCCCAGAGTCAGACACACTCACGGCGAGGCGTCCTTCCAGTACTATGGCCCTCGTCTGTGGAACGGCCTGAGGAGGAGCTCAGGGCTGCAGAGAACGTTCAGGTTTTTAAGAGCAGGCTCAAGACCCACCTTTTTAGCTTAGCTTTTGATTCATATTTAATTGTGTATTTATTTATTTATGCTATTTATTGTGTTAATTTATTTTAGGCTTACTATTTTAGATGTATTTATGTCTTAGTTTTACCCTATTCCTACCCAATTCTTTATTTATTTCTTCATATTCCTTCAACTATTCTTTTATCCATTTTACTCTTTCACAGCCACATTCCCTCTTGAGTGGTTCTGGCTCCACAGTCCAAGTGGATGTCAGTCCTAGTTCATCTGCAGCCTGTCCGTCCGTGGGAGTAGGATCTCTCCTTCACTGTGGTTCTCCCCGAGGTTTCTACTTTTTCCCATGGGGTTTTTTGTAGTTTTTCCTCGCCGCGAAGGAGGGTCAAAAGACAGGGGCATTCTGGGACAGTTATCTGAACTGCTTTGACCTGTGGCACATCAAGGCAACTGTTGTTGTGATTTTGGGCATTACAAAAATAAATTGATTTCATTTGATTTGATTTTAGGTTCTCCAGTGTTTCCTCTGAGACGCCCTCTGTACTGGGAGCGGTGGTCGGCTGTGGCTGCTGGGCCCTGGCTCATGGGCCCCTGGTGGAGGTTTGGTGGGGGCCTCTTCTCTCCTGTGGGCCCTGAGTCTGTGTCCTGTGGTTGTGGCCAATTCTCTGCTCCTGGTGCAGACGGCTCCTCTGATGGTGCCTCCTCAACTGGTCTATCTGTACTCAGCCTCATGTATTTCAGAGCATGTATGTGCGCGTGAGTGTGCGTGAGTGCGTGTGCAGGTGTCAAATCAAATCAATTTATTTTTCTAATGCCCAAAATCACAACAACAGTTGCCTCGATGGACCACAGGTAGAAAGCAGTTCAGATAACTGTCCCAGAATGCCCCTGTCCTTTGACCCTCCTTCGCAGCGAGGAAAAACTACAAAAAACCCCATGGGAAAAAGTAGAAACCTCGGGGAGTGTGTGTGTGGGAGTATATGCGTGTGTGAGAGTGTGTACAGGTGTTTGGTTGTGTGGGGTCTGGTGGTAGTGGGGAGGTTGGGTGGGATGTGGTCATGTGTGGGAATGTTTTTAATTCACTGTAAAGCACTTTGTGTTACATCTTTGTATGAAAAGCGCTTTATAAATAAAGGTGATTTGATTACAAGAAGTGAACCTGAGCGATTAACCACCACACAAACGATGTAAACATTTGTTACAGGATAAATCTGAAAAGAATCTGTTATTTATAGTTAGCATTAGCCAAATTGTTTACACTGTGAAGTCAGAGCTCGTATCTTTTAAGTGGGAAATAACAGACTTCCCAGTTGCCTGGAACGTAGCATAACGCCTGAATTCCACATCATGCGTCTCCGCTCCGCTACGCTGCGCCGCAGACCGCCTCCGATTTCGTGCGCAGACCCTCGCCTACTGGATGCAATTTGTCTCCGCCAGTCCGCGCAGCGCAGGGCTGCGAAGTCCCGAGGAGCGGGACTCGCGGGACCAGCGGGACCCGCGAGAACTTCGCGATCAGAAAGCGCTCCAAAAGTATCGGAAGAAAACAAATGCAGATTAACTGAAAGTCTGTCGTTTGTGCAACTGCAATCACTTTTTCACCGTGTCAACACAGCGCATGAATAGAGCATTAATAAAAGTGACAGCCTAAAACTGTATTTAAGAGATTTACAACCATTTACATGTTTCGGGTGGTATTGATTGTAAACATTTGCCTTCTGGGTAACAAAAAGTTTAATGCACGTCATTAGGTCTGAGTTAAAAGTTTTTGTTTTGGAAACCCAGATGTAGTTCGTGTTCTCTTTCCTGTTTGGTGCGATCTAAACTGCGTGGCTTGATCCGGTCGGACTCTGGCGCAGAAGAAAATAGACTTGATCCGCAATTCTGTCGGAGAGCGGCGGAGTGGCGGGGCTGAGGCGCAGACCTGCGCAGCGCTTACGCGGGATGTGGAACGGGCTTCATTCATTCAGATGGCTGCGTAAGTTCTGCGCAGTGCGTGGCGCAGCGGAGCGGAGCGGAGACGCACGATGTGGAATTTGCCTGTTAGACACACTTGTTTTGAGTCCTGACAAAAATCGTTATTCTTTGCTAATCAGTGCTTTTATATTGTCTTTTTCTTTTGTAAATCATTTACTAATGTCTTTTCACAACCTGTACATTGTTGTTGGACCCTTGCACTCACAGCAGTTTGTGTTTTCTTTATCTGAAACAGACTAAATCACGTGAATCTGGACTTGGCCTCTGTCGTCCTTACTGCAGCCACATCCAGAACACAAAGCAGAGTTACATCTAAGGGTATATAATAATAATAATAATCAATAAAGTTGCAGACATTAGTGCACTACTTGGGCACTTATTAATGCTGTAGTTGGTATATTATGTTAGTGTTCTAATGTTGAATCTGATTTTTTACTTAGCCTGGAATATTTAAGTTCACCTTTGTGTTGTTATTGTTATTTTTCTGTTTACATATGTACAAAAGAAGGCTATTTTTCAACATATTAGAAACAATATTGGAAAATATAATCTAAGAAATATATTCACACACCAGCTTTTTTTCACATGAAACAGTGGGCCGGTTTTGGGGAGGAAACGCCTGAGCTGAAAAGCACCCTGTCTATGCCTGATTTGTATGACTCAAGCCTTATTACCTTATTACATCTGAGTTTCATGAGACGAATCTGCATGGGATAAGGAAATCCTGTTTTTTTTTTTTTTTTTTTATTACTGACGTCTGTAGGTGGAGGAACAGCCTTTATCTTTCATAAAGCCTTGTTTGCATCACTTGAATAGGCCTACAATAATGCATAGGAACTTGAAACTGTTCAGAGGGACAACACCAAACGTCTCGCACATGGACGAGCCGTGGTCCCGCCCAATACTCACAGCATTCGTTCATAAAGTTCAGTGTGTCCTGTTCTGCTCACACGGTTTAAAGTGCTGTCCTGATACATCCACCTGAGCTTTCATCACGTCTCGACCTGCGCTGTTCATCACGCACGCACAGAGCTGTGTATCCACTGTTTCACTGCGTGGACCGCTCTCTAACAGGACACAAGCGGGACTCGGAACCTAAGTGTTTTGGTCTGACCGCCCAGTCTAATGCATAATTTAATGGAAACACCCTCAATGCAATTTTTTTTTTCCAGCATTTGGAGCAGATTGATACAGTTCTGTGATACATTCTACAATGTAATTGTACATTGTCATAATTAAAAAAAAAAAAACTGGTTTAAAGTTTAAGTATGTTCTGTTATCAGTATTGCTGAATCACATGAATCCCCTCAATAAAAAAATTAAATTCAACACTCACCATCACACTTTTGCTGTTGAGATAGTGGCGAGGGATCATGGGTTCAAGCGTGTGTAAGAAGGCCATTCCACAGGCGATGTCCAAAGCAAACTTCACCGCTTGGGTCTGGTCCACCACAAAGTCTGAAAGATCAGCACAGGCTTTAGGAGCAGCTGACAGCAGAGGGCGCTATGACAGTGGTGACATGTGCAGACATATACAGGCGCATACTGTGGAGGTACTCACTGGTGCCCTCGTGCAGCACGTTGTACAGGGAGCCATAGGGCATCCAGTGGGTGATGATGATGGGGTGAGGGGCGGGGGGAGACTGACAGGCTCCCAGCATGGGCAGCACATTTGGGTGGGAGAATATCCTGGTGAAGGGAGACCGACAGCAGACACACACAGGATGAGGACAAACACAAAGGTTGAGAGACACAGTATGTAACCACACTCGGTCTTCCCTTTATGTTTATTTATTAGACCTGTTGTTTTAAACATGGGTTTCTTTTTGTTCATCTTGTTAACCTGTCTTCATTATCTGTATAATTCTAATGTTCATCTTTAATTAAAAAGAATCACAATATCATGTATTAATCATTAATATTGTGGTGACAAAATTTGTTGAATTACAAGCTCCTTTGCCTCAATACATTGTTTTGTTGCAGCCACAGATACTGACCATGATCCTTTCCACTTCATAGCAGACAATATGAAGTTTTACTAAGCTCTTTAATATTTTAATTATTTGGAATATGACAATAATGATTCGATTCCAGGGATAAATGACCAGGGGGCAACACTGAATGCAAAACACACAAATATAATAGTATTGGTTCAACAAAGACATTCAAACAAAGACAAAAACCTGGACAAGAAAACACAAAATACAGTTAGACTTTTTTTTTACCTGAGTTTTGGATATTCTTCGTTAAAATCTCTGCTCTTTCGTGTTGTCCAGTCTCGAATTTTAAAAACTTTCACTACGATTTCATTCCCCTGCCAGCGGCCTTGCCACAGCTAGAAGAAAGAGATGGAAGAACTGTTATGTGAAAACTGACTGAGTAAAATAATGAGCTACTGTACATAGACTACAGAGCTGCAAGGTAATATGTAAACAGTCAGGCTGAGCTGAGAGAGCTTGTCTTGGAGCAGAGCAGGAGGATGGTGTTGAATGCAAAGCTGAAGTCCACAAACAGGATCCCGGTGTAGGTTTACGGGGAGTCCCAGTCTGCAGACTGGAACACATCCCAGACTGTAATGTCCAAACACGCGTAGCTCCTCTACTGCCTCGCTGGTCCACTTCTTAGAAGTCCTCACCACAGGTTTGGAGAGCTTCAGCCTCTGTCTGTGGAGATCAGGTGAACCATGGTGTGATCTGATAAGCCCACACTGTAACAGTGATCCAGCGTGTTCTACTCTCTGGTCGGGCATTTAATAGACTGTCTGTACTTTGGTAGTTCCTGGCGTAGATTTCCTTTGTTAAAATCCCCAAGGATAAATCAACAAGGAGTCCGGAAAGTCCCGCTCCACACACAGCAGGAGAGCATGTTTGGAGATCACAGTCACATCGGAGCACCAAGCATTGTTGAAGAAGAAACAGACACCTCCGCCTTTTGTTTATCCACCGGAGAGATCCCTTTGTCTGTCGGTGGACCCCATTACAGAGACCCCATTACAAAAAAGCAAGATTGTAGTTTACGAGTAAGCCAAACTCATTCTGGGATTTACAAAGAAAAGAACACAGTACCTACAGTCAAATATGGTGGAGGTTCAAAGATGTTTTGGGGTTGTTTTGTTGCCTCTGGCACTGGGTGTCTTGACTGTGTGCAAGGGATCATGAAATCTAAGGATTACTAAAGGACTTTGGGTCACAGTGTAAAGCCCAGTGTCAGAAAGCTGGGTTTGCGTCCAAGATCATGGGTCTTCCAGCAGGACAATGACCCCAAACATACTTCTTAAACCCAGAAGTGGATGGTAACAAAGCACTGGAGAGTTCTGAAGTCGCCAGTAATGAGTCCAGATCTCAATCCCATTGAACACGTGGATAAAATAGCTTTTGGGAAAAGGCACCCTTCCAATATGAGAGACCTGGAGCAGTTTGCAGGGGAAGGGTGCTCCAGAATTCCAGCTGAGAGGTGTAAGAAGCTTATTGATGGTTATAGGAAGTGACTGATTTCAGAGATTTTGTCAAAAGGGTGTGCAACCAAGTATTAAGTGAAGGGTGTGAATAATTTTGTCTGGCCCATTTTTGGAGTTTTGTGCAGTCTGCCCGTGAGGGACACTAATAGACTCTATAAGGTCATCAAGAAAGCTGGACATGCTGTGTTGGAGAACCCGTGTGCTGGTCAGCTACAAAAGCTTCTTCAGCAACAGACTGTTACTGCTGCTGTTCCACCGGCAGACAAGAAAGCATTCTGCTGTCGCCATCAAACTGTGACACTCTGTGCAGTAAATGCCAGCTCATTGTACAATGGTCAGTTCACTTTATTGCACAATATCAAGTAAACTTTAATACAGGTGCGCACTATTTCAAACAGGCTCAACATGATGTTTTTTCGACATTCGATTCAGTTTTGCGCAAAAGCGCAATGAAAACTCAGCTAAAGCTATTTAAGGCAGACGGACTGTCTTAATTGAACTATATTCACGATTCTGTAATGTATCGTTTGGGTTATTTGTGCCCATTAAGCTTGTTTTAATAAGATTATCTGGACCGTATGAGGAGAGTAATACGACTCCAGGAAATGTTTCCCATGTTATGTTTTTCACTGCACTATGTAGTTTTGAAGTTTATCAGTTACGATTCTAGCCATTCACAGAATGCATCACACCACGTCCTACATTTGCTTCACTTCACCTCATGTTTTGGCATGATCACACCACTTGTCTACAGTTCCTCGCCCCACTCCTCACCAGAGCAAACGGTGATCCGTTTGCACTGGCACAAAACATCATCAACGCCAACGCTGTACTACCGCCAGGGACAAAATACAGACCTTAGTCTTCAGTAGGTTAGACCAGTGGTTCCCAAAGTGGGGGTCACGGAGCGGGGGCTGGGGGGGTCACGAGATGATTTCCAGAAAAAAACAAATTATATATATATATATTTTATATATATATATTTTAAGAATGTTGTAATAATGTGAGCATACATTTCAAGTAATTAAAATACACTAAAAATAGAACTATTTAATTTACGGAATTTACGTAACTGCGTCAATTCACAATTCACAGCACATCAACGTGCGCCAGAACTTTGGTGTTTCGCTGAATAGGGATCGACTATTGGAATTGAATTAGATTAATTTTAAAAATGAAACAGTGGTTATTGTCATCACAACAAAAACAGAGGGGAGCAGAGGAGCCATCTGATGAGAGGGCGGGGTCAGCGGAGAATGTGGAGGGAAGAGAAGAGGATGAGCCGCCAGAAATGCCCTCCACCTCTGGTACGGCAGCCCACCAAACCCATGCCCCGCAAACAGACCGTCCCTCCTTCAAAGCCAGAAAATACAGAGAGGAATACATCAAATACGGCTTCACCTGCATTGTTTTAAATCAGGTACACCACCCTCAGTGTGTTATGTGCTCCGAAGTCCTCGCACACGAGAGTCTTAAGCCCGTAAAAATGCAACGACATCTGAATACCAAACACCCAGTCTCACAGGTAAACCCATTGCCCGAAACAAGCAAAAGTTACAGGGGCAAAAGAAAGTCCTTACTAAACAAACAACTATCCCCGCTAAAGCGGAGAGGGCTTCATACGAGGTGGCATATTTAATTGCACAATTGACAAAAAAGCCACACACAACTGGAGAGACTTTAATCAAACCAGCAGCAATCCCTATGAGTCGCATCATGCACGGGGATAAACTAGCCGCTGAGCTGGAACAAGTGCCCCTCTCTGATGGGACTGTACCCCGCCGCATCACAGACCTGGCCCAGGATATCAAATGTCAATTGATTGACAGAGTGAAGAAGAGTGGGAGGTACGCATTACAACTAGATGAATCCACGGACGTCTCCAGCTCCGCTCAACTCCTTGTGTTTGTCAGATACATTTTTGAGGGGAAATTAAACGAGGAAATGTTGTTTTGCACGCAACTGGAGGGATCGTGCACGGGCGAGGACATATTCAATAAACTGGACAGAAAAGTTAAAGATGAGGGATTATCGTGGGGCGAGTGCATATCAGTGTGCACAGACAGAGCCGGGGCGTTGCTGGGAAAAAAGAGGCCTCAAGGCACGAGTCCTACAAGTTGCACCTCACATCACTTTCACGCACTGCATCATACACAGAGAAGCCTTTGCGGGCAAAACCCTGAATGCAGAGTTTAAAAATGTACTTGACACTGCAGTGAAGATAGTTAATTATATAAAATCACAGCCAATGAACACGCAACTGTTTTCCACTCTCTGTAACAAAATGGGATCAGAGCACAAAGGCCTGCTCCTGCACACTGAAGTCAGGTGGCTGAGGGAACGTGCTGAGACGCCTGTGCGAGCTGCGGGATGAGGTGCGCATTTTCCTCGGAGACTAAAGATCCCCACTCACTGAGCATCTGTCTGATCCTGACTGAGTGACGAGACTGGTATATTTGTCGTGAAAACACAAGCATCTTGTACCTTTACAATTAAGTGCAGGCATTTGCGAGAAAGCTGATGCGTAGAAATGGGACGCATAGACATGTTTTCTGAACTGGAAGAGTTTATGGAGGAAAATGCACTCAGTGTTAACATCATCAAAGCATCTATTATGGCTCACCTTCAGTCCCTTTCTGATCACTTTCTCAAGTATTTCCCTGAAGAAGATGCCTCTGACCAATATGACTGGATAAGGTCACCATTCAACATAACCGCGACAAATCACTTGCCTTCAGATATGGAAGATGCGCTGATAGAACTTTCAACCGATCGAACCCTGAGGACTGCATTTGAAAGCAAGACGCTGGATGAGTTCTGGGTTTCTGTCACGCTGGAATATCCGCAGTTGTCGAAGACTGCTTTGGAAGTACTCATGCCATTTGGCTCAGCTTATTTATGTGAAAAGGCATTCATCGCACTGACTTACATTAAGAATAAACACAGGTCGAGGCTTAATGTCGAAGATGATCTACGGGTGGCGATCTCCAAAATTAAACCTAGAGTTGCGTTTTTGAACAGTTATAATTGTTCCAAGCGCACAGCCAGTTGCTCTGCGCGTGTTACATGCTGCTTGTTCGTAGCTGTCTGTAAGCATAGCATTTTACAGTTATATTGAAATGTATTTGTATTCAACCGGGTTGTCAGCAGCCTGATAACGGGGGTCGCGGTCTGAAAAGGTTGGGAACCCCTGGGTTAGACCAGTTGTTCTCAAAGTGGGGGTCGCGAGGGATGAGCTGGGGGTCGCGAGATGATTTCAAGATCTAATTTTATCTTTTGTGAAATAAGGCCCAATAAGACTATAAACTATTCAAATAACCAGCATTAAACCTGATTTAACACACTTGGACACTTAAAACTATCACTATATTCGTTTTCATTTCGCTTTGGGGTCCCGAGTTGGTTGCATGGCTATTATGGGGGTCCCAGCCAGAAACGTTTGGGAACCCCTGGGTTAGACTACTGTAACGGCTGCTCACTGGGCTGCAGTTCATCCAGAACGCTGCTGCTCGGGTCCTGACTAGAACCAAGAAGTACGACCACATTAGTCTGTGCTCAGGTCTCTGCACTGGCTTCAGGCTCAGAGAATAGAGTTTAAAACAGCTCTGCTTGTGCTCAAGTCTTTATCTTGTATTTATTCAACCCGTTCAATGCAGTCGCTTTCATACATTCATTCATTTTCTACCGCTTATTCCCATTCCCAGGGTCAGGATCAATGTGAAATAAAAACTGGAACAAAGAGTGAGTCGTGTAGAATGACCAGGCACGGCCACAGCTTTGAGCCCACGCTGCCACGCAGCATGCATGTTTGTTTTTTACAAGGTGTCGGCGGAAGCAAAGCCTTAAGAAAGGCAACCAATCAGAGGCTGTGCTTCCCCTGACAACCTGTAAAATATTTGCGGGCGGCGCAAGGGTTGCTCCTGCGTCCTGCTTTATCAGCTTTATCACGGGCCGACCCTGGTAACGACGGACTGGGCCACGGATCTGTTTTTGATTGGGCCGTTGATGTGTGACATCAGGACTGTGCTGGGTCGTGTTAGTCAGTTAGCAATGACCGGCCCAAAAGTGCACCGGCCCACCGGGAAGACTCCCGGTGCTCCAGATGGCCAGTCCAGGCTGCGTGCCTCGCACTGTGACATGTAAAATGGCACGCTGCTTTTAATTATGCTTTTTTGGAGAACATGAAAGTGATTGCAAACAAACACAGCGTGCTGGAATTGTGTGAAGTGTAGCCTGTGGCCACTATGCTTTGAGACTCAGCAACAGTCAAAAAGAGCGAATATTTTCAGCGCTAAAACTTTGCTCACCGGTCCGAGCATAACCACAGTGCCTGTCCTTGAGGTCAGCGCTGTTCGGGGGAAGCAGCCTCAGCAGATAGGACGATAGACTCCGGAAATGGAGCTGTCTGATATAAACTAGGTTCTCTGTGTGCGGCCTATTTTTCTTTTTGCAGATCTACACAATTCATGCAAATGACCTATTTTGAGAGCACAACTGCAATTTTCGCTGAAAGGCGACCAGTTTGCAGGTATGATTTCTGAAACAATCTTAGACAAAACAGATATTTGATACTTTAAACGAGGAAAAGGGCGATACTGGATAACGTGCCGTTGACACCGGACACTGACAAAGGTGTCGCTGAGCCGTAAACTTGAATGTAAACATTTTGTGGAGTTATTCCCCCACGGCTCACAGAGTAGAAGTGAGTAAAATGTGTTTATTTCTTCAAGCATGGTACTGCTGTATATCATCTGTGTGTCATAAAAGAGACACTTCAAGCTGCTCATCGATATCTGTATTGTTGCTTTTGTGGGTTTGAAGACACAAAGGCGACAATTGCCATATTTTACTCTGCTCTTTTTACCACACAGATCTTGTAATATAATCCTAAAGACTTTTAATTACATTTAATTAGAGTTGCAGATACAGTATTTATTCAACAAAGTTTTTTTCGATTCTGATCGGCTATAAAAAAAAGAACATATCAATGTAAAAAAAAGAGTCAATTTTTCAATGAAAGTAGAGACGTGAACCTCTGGTGTGGTTAGAACATGCAGCAACACGTTTTCTGTGGGGCTGGGAGGATTGTTGAAATGAAGCAGAATAGGGCTGGTGGTGCAGTGCGGACGGACTGCTTAATTTCAGACCTTTTTGAACCAGGCAGAGGATGTAGACAGGGCTCTAGTCTGTCATACCCCCGACGTTTGATTGGTTGCTGGAATCTTGCAAAAGTTTTACACTGGAAATATGTGTATGAGAATTTTGAGGGTGAAGACTGAGCACGGATGGAGTAGATGTCTAATCCAAAACTTTTCTTAACCTCTCCATTACCTCATGGTCAAAAGCAACAAACAATTAATCCAATTGTAAGACCATCTCCATGGATATGGCTTCAGGTCACTTTACAAGTTAGCAGACTCTTCCCCATATCCTCCAATTCTTTTTTCTTGCCATCCATTTCAGATCATTTATTTCAAAAATGTGCACAAATTAACCATTTTCAGATGATATGTTTAGTACATTTGAGGTTTTGATTAGAGCTTATGACATACCTGCTTCATACATTTCAATTGCAAACATGCAGTTTTGCAAAGGCTCCATTTAAATGATTACTATTTACCATCTAAAAACCAAATGGATGCCATTTTAAACAAATCTCTGCCATATATAAATTGATACAAGACAAGGAAACCTATTCGATGGGAAACCACTCAAAATGAGAGTGGAAATGCTGCTGACTTCGTACACATACTCCCTCTCTGCATTCGCTATGGTTTAATTCAGTTCAAAAGCTTCACTCTCACTCACTGGCTAAAATTTACCCCTGGGTTGAGCCTGCCTCAGATGCAGCCATAGCCCAGCTACTGAGGGCCACATCATATGGTCTTGTACCAGCCTTGACAATTATTGGGGAAATATATTCTGTGGACAAGACAAGTGCTAGTGCGATGCGGCAGGCTGCGCAGCTGCTCTCTGCAGGCACGCTGGCGTTTTTGTAGCCTTTTGTTGGCTTAGTTTTTTGTTTGACCTGGAGGGCCTGGTGGTCCCATTTTCGCGTTTCCTTTGGGGTTTAGGTTAGTTCTGTTTTTTTGGGTTTTTTTCAGGGGTATGCAGGGCACCGACTGCTACGGCCCTGTATAGGGTTGACCTGGTGCCGCACCCGTTTGTTCTGTTTGGCTGGCTCACCAGGTCCACCTTTCTATTTATTACTTTATTTAGTTTTTTGGGGGCATGGGATTTGTAAGGGTTCATTCATAAAATAATCTAAATATTTTAATCTAACGAAAGAAGAAGCAAGTAACAACGAAAAGAAAAAACAACAACTTTTGAACTGTGGTGTCACGTGTCCTTAAATATGTTTGGCTCTTTCTGGGTCATAAAGGATCAGCATTATTATTAGTATCTTCATTCAAACAGGCTTGGATGAGAGAGAGAGAGTTACTTACAATTTTCTACACTATAGAAATTATTGTCATTGTATGACACTTTGACACAAGCGAGACCAAATGAGTGCTTACGAGTGGACAAAGCACATAAAGGCTCCCAGTTGTTGCTGTACAGGTAATAACGCTCAACTGCCTTCGCAAAACCAGGCTCCATCGACCCTGCTCTATAAACATAATGGTCATTTACCGCAATTGCATGTCCATCATGGTGATTGTGGATGTGCAGTAAGTTGACCCAGCGATCCTCTGCTAAAAAATATCCAATGCATGCACTTAGTTGGTCACTGCTTTTCCGAAACGCCGCCGCCACCACCACCACGCACTTGGGGTGCAAGGTGGCAGAGCGGTTAGAGCTCCTGCCTCCCAATAAGGAGAGGTTCTTTTTTTTTTAGAACTTAAATTTTTTATTAATCGTTTTGGAAACAGCACAGCAAAACAACTTACAGTGAAACATTACAAGCAAACATCAGTCACATCCTAAGGCAGCAAAGCACACACATTTTTCCATACAATGCCTATGTCACATTTATACCACACTCATATTAATAAGTAAGGCAACATAACCCAACCCAAGGTTCACTCCCCATCCAATTTGTGGATTACATTAGTAAAGCCTCGACAGGTTTCCATCGCACCTTAAAGATGTCTTGTTTCAACCGTAGTAAAAAAGTGATCTTTTCCATTTGGTAGAGTTCTTTTACTTTTTGAATCCAGGCATTAAGTGATGGTGGCTCCGATTTCAACCAGTTTATTGTGATACATTTCAGAGCCGCTGAAAAAAGTATATTTAGGAGATAAGCTTCACCTCGCCCTTGTACACTTTGGGGAATGATGCCGAGTACAGCCACTGTAACGACTTTTGGTATCGCAGCTTGAAGAATCTGGCGAATTGCCTTGTACACCTCTTCCCAGAAATGTAACAGTTTAGGACATGACCAGAAGATGTGTGTATGGTTAGGCAAAGCTGTGCCACAATTTCTCCAACATAAACTTGGTACATTAGGGTTCATTTTAGAAACAACATCTGGAGTTCGAAAAAATCTACTAATAATTTTCCATTTAAATTCCCTCCATGTATTTGAACTTGTGGTTTGGTGTGCCTGTATACATGCCTCTTTCCACATCTCGTCAGATATAGTTTGGGCCGCCTCTGCCTCCCATTTTTGTTTGGCCTGAATGGGTTTGTTTTGAGAAGTGGATACAAATATTTTATATAACCTTGTGATTAACTTTATATCTCCTTCTCTTTTTTGGATTTGTATAAATAATTCTTCAATTGCTGAAGGGTCCAAAATCTTTTTCCATTCTATATGAGATGTCAGAAAGGAGCGCAATTGTAAGTACCTAAAGAATTCATTTTTTGAAGTTGAAAATGTTGCCTTAACTGCTCAAATGACATAAGGCCATCTTTATCAATTAACTGATGTATATAGACAAGTCCTCTATCAGCCCATTTTCGAAAACCCTTATCGACAGTACTTGGAGTAAAGGATTTAATATACCCAATACTTGTCAAAGTAGAAATCTTTGTTGGTAACTTAAATGCTACTCTAACTTTCTTCCAAATATCAAATGTGGTTTTAGTCCACCTTGATAAACCCTTAATTTGTACATTAACAAATGGGAATACGTGCAGTGGCTCAGAGCACATTGTCTGTTCTATGTTCAACCATCGTGTATGATCATCATTTAATAACCATGACATCAATGGTTTTAACTGTGCTGCCCAAAAGTAGTATTTTAAATTTGGAAGATTAAGTCCACCATCTTCCCTAAGTCTTTGGAGTGTTTTGTATTTTATGCGTGGACGTTTACCTTGCCAAATAAATTTAGAAATCAGTTTGTCTATTTCCTCAAATGTTGACCTGGGTATACCAATTGGTAGCATTTGAAACACATATAACAACCTTGGAAGGACATTCATACGAATGGTCTCAATGCGGCCGAGAAGGGACACTGGCAATGCTGACCAGCGGTCCAAGTCATTTTTTATGGCATTCAACATTTTCCCATAATTAGCATTAAACAGGTTATCTAAAGAATGGGGGATATATATGCCCAAGTACTTTATGCCCTCTCTAGGCCATCTGAAGCCACTATGTTTTTTCACCTCCAAAGGAATACTCCCACAGACATCCATTGCCTCGGTCTTATCTACATTTATTTTATACCCAGAAAAGTGACTATATTCCGAAATAATTTTCAGCAAGCAGGAGACTGTTGTAGATGGCTCTGTAAGATATAATAGGATATCATCGGCATAGAGTGATATTTTATGTATTTCTTTGCCAACTGACACTCCTTTAATATTGTCATCATCCCTAATGAGCTGGGCTAATGGCTCAATGCTGATAGCGAATAGCAAAGGCGATAATGGACAACCTTGTCGACATCCACGCTCCAAGTTAAACCTGGCTGATCTGAAACCATTAACTCTAACAGAGGCATGAGGTGAAGAATAAATTGTTTCTATCCAATCAACAAATTTAGGGCCAAATTTAAATCTTTTTAGAGTTTGAGTTAGGTATTTCCATGACACCCGATCGAAAGCCTTCTGAGCGTCCAGTGATATTACTGCGGTCATGGATTGGCTCTGTTTTTGATAAGATACAATATTTAATAACCGGCGTAGATTATTCCCATAATGCCTTCCAGTTATAAATCCAGTCTGATCTGGGTGTATAATTTCAGTGATTATGCTATTCAAACGGCGTGCCAATATGGCTGTCAAAATACGGATATCGCCATTCAGCATAGACAATGGCCTGTATGAACCACAGTCCGTAGGGTCCTTGCCTTCTTTATGCAAGACCACTATTGTAGCATCTGACCAAGATGGAGCCATTGTTTTGGTTTCTAAAGCATATCTATAAGCATCTAGAAGAAGCGGAGTGAGTACATTGCAGAAACATTTATAAAATTCATTTATAAATCCATCTGGCCCCGGGCATTTATTATTTTTGAGAGATGTAATAATCTGTTTTATTTCCCATTCTTCAATTGGTTCATCTAATTCAATAGATGAGGTATCAGACAGTTCAGAAACTTTGACGTTCTCCAAATACCGTGCTATGCCAATCTCATCAGAACATGTGTCAGTGTCTTGATACAGGGCCTTATAAAATTTTGCAAAAGCTTCTGAAATGTCCTTTGGTTTAACCATGGTTTTGTTTCCCATTTTTATCTTTTGGATAATACTGGATGATTGTTGTTTCCTAAGTTTAAAGGCCAAAAGCCTACTTGCTCTATTCCCATGTTCATAGAACTGTTGTTTGGCAAACCGCAAGTTTCCTTCAACCTTTTCGGATAGTAAGTCTGTAAGTTCTCTTCGGGCAGTGTTAAGATCCTTCAAAGAGTCTGATGTCATCCCGTGTTTATGTTTATGTTCTAATTCCTTAATTTTACTCTCTAATTCTATTTGTTTAGCCACTTTACGTCTTTTTTTTTTTTTTTAGCTGAGGCATAGGATATAATGCTACCACGTAAATAAGCTTTTGCACAGTCCCATAAGACAATGGGGGATGTATCTGGTGTTTTATTCAAATCTAAATAATTCTTAAGCTCAGTATTAATAAGTGCAATAAAATCTTTATCATTAAGGAGAGAGGCATTCAATCTCCACTGCCTAGAGGACAAAGCCATACCTATATCCCACTGGAGGGCAACAGGAGCGTGGTCTGAAATTGTGATGGGCATTATTGAAATGTCATCAACTCTATGCAACTCAGTTTTAGAAGTAAAAAAGTAATCAATTCTTGAATATGATGCATGTCTATTGGAATAAAAAGTGAAATTTTTCTCTTTGGGGAATTTGGAACGCCATACATCAACAAATCCAGCCTCAGCGGACAAATGTTTAAGTGTTTTACCCATTTTAGAAATGGGGGTTTTAGATAAAGGTTGCCTGTCTTGATGTGACATTACACAGTTAAAATCTCCCCCCATGAGTAAGAGACCAGAACTGTGCTCTGCGATCACATTAAATAGGGACTTTATAAACCCTGGTTGGTCCTCATTTGGCGCATAAACGCGTTGACAAATGAAACAGAAATACCATCAATTAGCCCGTTTACCAGTATGAATCTGCCCTCTGTGTCTTTATGAACCAATGTTTCTGTAAAATTAACTTGTCTATGTATCAATATTGCCACACCTCTCCTCCTACCTGAACAATGAGATGAATAATACACTTTATCTGCCCAGGACTTCTTCAATTTGAGGTGCTCTTCATCTGACAGATGTGTTTCTTGTAAAAGTGCTACCTGGCATCTAGCGTGTTTAAGTTGAAGTAATATTTTTTTTCTTTTGATTGGGCCATTAAGTCCCTTCACGTTATAACTTATGATTGATAAAGCACTCATGGGTTACAGAGACAGCAGAATCAGAACGGAGAATCGGAAGCATCGCTTCGGAGGCAAATGCGGCCAGGTGGCAAGAATGCAAGATGGGTTGGGGTTGAAGCATCCTAAAATATGGCATAATGTTGCAATGTATGAGTCATCATGATCTAATTGTAAGTTGTCCTGATACTTGACACCAAAATCACAGCATACAACAATAAAGAGCTCTGTTGTTCCATTATAGTAAATTGGGACCCCGGGGAACAAGGGGACCAGAACGCAAAACAAAACAAAATTAACAACACATGGGTCGAACGCAGTGCAAAAAAGTGGGTTTAAGTCCCTAGCCACTATAATAAGTAGCGAAAAACACAGTCCTCAGATCGCAGGCTGTGTATACCTAAAAAACAGAAAAATGGTAATAATAAGCCAAGAGAAGAGAGAGAAAAAAAAAAAGATCAAGATCTAGCTCAGGCTCCTGCAGGTAGGTCCATAATTGAACGACTAAGGCATTTGCCACTCAGACATTCAGCCTCTCATTTTTACACAATTTTACATACATTTACAGGGAGGAAGATGATATTGACATATAGTATTACGTTTGTTTTTACCAAACAACAGGGGAAAATACCCGGATATAGCCAACATGTGCATACAAAGACAGCAGTTCACAATCCAAGCAGCAGTTTCAGAGTACCTTTAAGGCTCAGTCGCAGCAGCAGAGGAAAGAATGTTGTCCCGGACGAAATCCATGGCCTTTTTGGGGTCTTGGAAATCCTTACTGACGCTCTTGTGTGTGATGCGGAATTTGGCTGGATAAAACAACCCAAAACGCACATCGCTCCGTCCACGTAAGGCTTTACGCACGTCTGTAAACGCAGCACGGGCTTTGGCGACAGCGGTGGTGTAATCCGGAAAAATTGAGATCTTCTTGCCATTATAGGTCAGCGGGCCATTCTCCCTTGCTTTTCTCAAAATGTCCACAGCGTCCCCATCATAATGTAACTTGGCGATGATCACTCGGGGACTGACATCTCCCAGGTTCTTGGTTGCGATTGAGCGGTGCGAACGGTCAACTTTCACGTCTCGGTCCAAGTGTAAAGCTTGTCGAAGTATTCTAGACACCTCTTTTGGACTGCTGGAATTTGGTTGTTCGTCAATGCCCAAAATGCGTATGTTTCCGCGCCTCATTCTTCCTTCCAGATCGTCACATTTTTCCCGTAAAAACTTCACTTCACGTTTGAGGTCCTCAGCAGTAGACTGGAGTGTGGTCACCTCATCTGACCACACAGATAGCCCATTTTTTACATCCACAACGTCAGTTTCAATGGTGTCCAGTCGGGATCTCAAAGCGGTGGTATTGTTTGCAATTTCAGCCCGCACGGTCTGCAACTCTGACTTCAACTCGTTAAGGTTGTCAGCTAGTGCCCTCTTCAATTCTTCACGAATTATTTGAGATAAATCATCTTTCAGAGAAACGAGAACCTCAGCTTTGATGTCTTCGACCACGTCGGGACCCTGTGATGATTCCACCTCCTCTGCAGCGTGTTGTCTCGTGGCGGGCCTCGCTGTTAGCTTTTCGGTAGCATCAAACTTGTATTTTCGAAGTTTGTCCGCCATCACGGTAAAGTATTGGAGTACCTGATTCGCTGGGGTCTATCGTTGTTAAAAAAGCACGGCCAAGTAAGGTTTTACTCAAAATATGTCGTTTTTCAAAGTGAAATTCTTAAAAATCTGCAGGAGCTCTGAAATACACGTCTTCACTCCATCTTGGCTCACCAGCGCCCATTCAATAAGGAGAGGTTCGAACCCGGACCAGACCAGCATCACACGATCTCTCTGGGTTGAGTCTGCATGTCCTCCCCTTGGCTTCCCAAAAAATTGCCCATAGTGTATGTGAGAGTGAATGGTTGTCTGTCCATGTCTCGGTCTCTCTGTGTCAGCCCTGCCCGAGTTGGCCACTGTCCAGGGTGTACCCCGCCTAAGGCCCAAAGTCACTGGGACGGGCTCCAGTCATCCCGTTCGTGACCCCGGGAACGGGATGACTGGAGCCTTGTGAAATGTGTAAAACTGATAAAGATTGAAAAACAAAATAAATACATCCAAATGGAATGCAAAGTCAGTGATTTCACGTGTTTTTAAAGTAACATTGTATTTTTAAGACACCATAAAATGGCAAATATTAAATACCTCTCCAGACTGGTTTTCATTGATTTTGGCCAGAAGTGACAGCTGTTTGTAGTCTACACCAGCATGTTTGTTTAGCGTACCATTGCCTGGAAAACAAGAGTAACAAGAGTAATGACAAGAATAGTTCATTTCTCTTGACAGTTTATGCAGTGCAGCACTGGAAACTCACGCGGTCGGGTCCTGGTCGTGCCCTTCCAGAATGTGTCTTTAAAGGGGATCTTCACCATGCTTTGACCTAGTTTCTCAGCCTTATCTGGAGAGAGGAGGGTAAACAAATGTGAGTAAAATCCAATGCGATCAGTCCTTTGATTTGCACCTAAAATGAGTGCACACCTCGGAGGAGCTCGCGCAGTTGGGACTTGGCCTTGTCCAGTGGAGTTTCATCATATTTGTTACAGATGCTCACCTGTGCTCCATTTGTCACAAGGTCCTGTGAAGACAAAAATGATTGAACATTATGTTGAAAATAATAACCTTTATGAAGTTTGATTTAATGTGGCTGATCACATAATTCTATTAAATCCAATTCACACAACCTGACCAGGGAATTTAGCTGGCCTTTTGCCAGAGCAGGGACTGAAGACAGAACTGAATTCCATGAATTTTGCATCTGTCAATTTTCCTGGTAAAATGCCAGGACTAATGTATACAGGACTAATAAGTGTGAATGAAACTAGAACATTGCCTGCACCACTGCTTGTTTCTTTACTTACGAGCTTGGTTAATCAGTGTAGATGATGCAACCAAGAAAGCAGGGAGCCAAATGTCAGGTTAAGTGTGAGCAGAGCAGACATGGACTGAAGCCTGTGTGAACGAGGATCAGTGCTGAGTGTTCTGGCAAGCTGTACATGGAACATTTATGTGTGAATGAGGCTTTAGACACTATGGTGAGATTATAGTTTTTGTAAAACTCAACTCAACATTCATTTTATCAGGTAAATCATACCTGAGAGAACCAGTTCTCATTTACAATGATGACCTGGCAAAGGGCAATTTAGCTGCTTTCATTTCTGAACTTTCTCATACAGGTCCAGTATCTGTAGTGAAAATGTAAAAGTGGGCAGTGTTGTCCAGCACCTCGGCCACCAGGTCCTGGCCCCAGAAGCAGGCATAGTGCAGTGGTGTGTTCCCGTGCTCGTTGGCTGCGTTAGTGTCTGCTTTGCACTGGATGAGCTGAAGAAGAGAAACAAAAGATGGTAAAAACATGCACTGTCCTCTGGTAGATGTTTTGGTCTGTTCTTCAATGTGACACTAATTTAAAAAAGTAACTTCAGTGACAGCGCTCCCCCTGCAGCTCTGTTGTGAAAATACACTGCCACTTTTATCCCCCTTCCTTTTTATTGAAATAAGGAAGTACAATCACATATAAAACATTTCATGTCGTTAAATATAAAAAAAGAGAGCCAAGGATTCTCTGAAGAGTCTTCGGGTCGGCAGCAGGAAATGTTGCAAGGCTGGTTTTCCGCATAGACAGCAGGGGGCGACGGCAGGGGCTTCAAACGCCCCGAAAATACATTTGCAACCACCACACGAACTTACAAAGACATTTAATGTTCTACGTTAACTACTCATTTACAATTTAGGCTGCATGATTGCTGGCAGTAAGTCAGACCTGTTCCGAGTGCATGTTGGACTCCACCCTCTCCAGGTGGGTGGATAATCCTTGCCTCAAGTGGAGGAGTTCAAGTATCTCGGGGTCTTGTTCACGAGTGAGGGAAGGATGGAGCGTGAGATTGACAGGCGGATCAGTGCAGCGTCTGCAGTGATGCAGGCGCTGTATCGGACCGTTGTGGTAAAGAAAGTGCTGATTCGAAAGAAAAAAGCTCTCAAGTTACCGGTCAATCTACGTTTCTACCCTCACCTATGGTCATGAGCTCTGGGTAATGACCAAAAGGACAAGATCGCGGATACAAGTGGTAATATACAATTACATTTATAGCTACAGTAACTACAGTTGCGGTCACAACAAACACAAAATAAACAAACGATAGACATACATAGTATTCTGTAAGTAATCCATACAAAAGATGCAAGTAACTGTTTTAAATAGGAAAAAGGGGGAAAAAGGGTTCAGACTGATGTGAAAATGGCAGATGGGACGTTGGGATAGGAAAGGCGTCTAAGATGTTTTGGTGAAACTTTTATGTTTATGAGTTCCGTGGCCTTGTCCTTGGGGGCATGGAGTGAGGATAAGATAAAGGTACAGCTACTGCAAGACTTCTAGTCAGAAGGGAGAACATTTCTAATAATCAATTTTTGATCTTCGGCAATTTGTCCGGATCATAATCAGCGTCACTTACAAGCCTCCGTTTCAGGTAGTAACCTTGATGTTGTCCACATGTTCTTGCATGTCCACTGTCCGGGCTGAGATGTTGCGGATCAGCTCTTCGGTGTTTGCATCTCTCTGTTCTAATCCCTTCAGCCGGCTACTCAGGTCACATCGACAGCGGCTGGCTTGCTTTAAAGACAGCAGTCTTAGAAATTCTGCGGTAGTTTAACGCAGTACCCAGTCCAATAAGCAGGAAACCCACTATGATGACTCCAAAAATAATTAAGTCCTCAAAGTCTTCCATGGAAAGAACTTCCAGACACAGAACTTGCTAGTTGTTCCAGGCGTCCCAAGTATAGCTGCCGCAAAAGTTCCGTCAGGACCAGTGGCTTCTCCAGCCAATTAGAACCATTTCTAATTTTTAGGAGTCCAGCAAGCAGTCAATCAAAAAAGAATAAAAGTATGAGACAAGAAGCAAAACAAATACGTAGATAGCACAGAGGAGCAGAGGACATGTCCACCTTGTACTCCCTTAGAGATAGGGTAAGGAGTTCAGTCACACGGGAGGACCTCGGAGTAGCGCTGCTGCTCCTTTATGTCGAGAGGAGCAGCTGAGGTGGCTCGGGCATCTGTTCCGGATGCCTCCTGGGCGCCTCCCTTGGGAGGTGTTCTGGGTATGTCCCACCGGGAGGCGGCCCCGGGGTAGACCCAGGACACGCTGGAGGGTCTATGTCTCTCGGCTGGCCTGGGAACGCCTCGGGTTTCCCCCGGAGGAGCTGGAGGAAGTGTCTGGGGTGACGGAAGTCTTGGAGTCCCTGCTTAGACTGCTGCCCCTGTGACCCGGCCCTGGATACGCGGAAGAAGATGGATGGATGGGTGGATGGATGGGTGGATGGGTGGATGGGTGGATGAGCTGCACAATAGTGGGGGAAAAGAAATCATAGAACGAGCGGCCATTACAACATTTGTAACTGATGTTAAGAATATATCAGATTAGATAGGAAGGGCATCAGGAGGTGTGGGCGCCTGGGGACCCATCTCCAGATCTTGGTGCTAGTCTTGGTTAGAAGCTATTAGAACCTAAGGAATCATAATTAGAGAACTGGAGTAAAGTCACCGCCCTAACAAGTGCCAAGTCTTTTCTGAGGACACATACCAGAGGTCTTCAGACATGTCTAATATTACAGAGCAGCTGAGCAGGCACCAGCAGCTCTACAGCCCAGGGCTACACACAACACAAATCCAATTTGAATAGTCACAATAGAGGTTATTCACCAACATTCTTTTATTTGAAAAATGCTAATCAACATTAGGACTGAGTAGCCGTAGAAACAGTATTATGGGTAGCACAAATGATTAACTGTTATCATTTTTTGTCTGATATTTTGTTCTGCACAAAATAACTTGACCACAGCTAAATTAAATTAAAACTCAGAATGTTGTGATGTCACCTGTATTACCTCTATTCTTTTTTGTTGTCACCATTTTGAGGACATCACCATCGTCCATTTTATCCGTTAGATAGTAATTTAAAAAAAAAGCATTTCAGTGAAAATGAAAAGGGGGGAAACTACAGACACAAGTTTTCTACTGCAGACGACTCAGTGACATAATTTAAGAGCTGCAAAAACCTACCACATCAAATGGACATTTAGTTACATCTAAGCTAACTCATCCACAGCGCATAGGAAAAGCCCTCAGAGCATTCTGGGCAAGGATGCAGGCAAGAAGACAATTTGTGAACAGCCCTTTATTTTGTGCTAACCATACTTCGCTTACTGGTAGCACTGGTGCGACATGTTTTTTTTTATTTAGTCGCACAGATTACTTGCACAGACCAACACCACCTCCTGCTCGGCTACCCCAGCTGAGTGAGGGGAGGCGGGGAGAATGGCACCCCAGGGTGTTGCGGACTGGTGGCAGACGTGCAGGTGGGGCGGTCACGCAGGGGCGAGGGACATTTACTCACTGTTTCTGTACAGCACTGTGAAAAAGAAAAGTGGATTTGATTTGATTTATTTAAAAAGCTTCCTATATTGAACTTACAAAGCAGTGTCTCTAAACTTTTCAGTTCTGTATATTGAAGTTTTATTGTGTTTATTATAATTGTGTGTTTTCCTCAAACACCAGGATCACACAGGTCCACATTTATGGATGGATCTGTCAGCGCTTTACATGTGCTTCACATTTGAACGCACTCAGTTTCTGTTTTACTACACAGAGGGCCTTTATGTGGCATTATTATAATAGCTCCTATCAGCTGTGCACATAAACGTTGGGCACTGTACAATAGAAACAAAATGTAGAGACAGATTCGCGCTGGGGTCCAAGAAAAGGCTTCAGTGTAGGGCTTGGAGAAATTTTATTTCCCCAATTACCCCTTGCACATTTCTCCGGGCTTCGGTCGCTCAGCCTTGTAATTATGTTATGTCTTTTGGTGTCCTGCATAAACAATTGACCATTTGTTTCAGAGTCTTGATACTCGATAATATCCTGTTCTGTATCCGAATGTGAAAGTTCACACCTAGTTGCCTAGGTGTGAACTTTCTGCCGCCCTCCTGGCCAGCCAGCTCTCTCAGGAGACACAGATGCTCTTATAATCACATCACCCAGGGCACCCTGAGGTGACACTCTGAGGAGCTGACCACTTTGTATCACAATGCATTTCCTGACCTCCTGTGAATCATCTGACTACCTGATTTGATTGGCTATCGGACCTTTGTGAGCCTGCCCACATCTGAATCTATATGTTTGACTGTTTGACTGTGAAGCAGGTCGACTAGGGAGAGAACCTCTGTCCTTTGTTCAACTTGGTACCAGTGAATAAAGCCAAACTTATCGATCCAGACTCATTCTCTTTGCATTATTATGGATAACCATTTTTAGAAATCAACAACAGAATTTTAACAGAATTTTTCCACAACAGCCACGCAACGGGGAGTTCAGTGAAAGAAAAAACAACACAGCGACACACAAAGAAGAAGCGTCTTTCTTGAAAAGGCAAACATTGGATACATGTGCGATGTCAGACACAGTCTCCTGCTGTTAGGAGAGCACTACATGTACGACGGCAACTTCACGGACTATCGAAGCCTCGAAGGATAATCAGGAGCTGAATGCTACAACGTTAGCCGCTGTTAGCAACAAAACGAACTTCTCCCGTGTGAAGAGCAAGCCCAAACAGGACATGATCACTGGAGAACTCACTGAAAAAAGCAAGAAAGGCTGCCTACTGTCCTGTGCAGACACGGGATCACAGTTCTTATGCCACACGGAGAAGAGAAATGCGCTGACTGCTTTGAAAACTGAGGGAGGAGTCTACAGGAGGGAGGTAGACCGGCTGGTGTCCTGGTGCCGCGACAACAACCTGGAGCTCAACGCCCAGAAGACAGTGGAGATGATTGTGGACTTCAGGAAAGTCTCAGCCCCCTGCCCCCCCTCGCCATGCAGCAGCTGAGGAAAGACAAGCTGCAGCAGATGATGGTGCAGTTCCACACGGCCATCATCGAGTCCA
The DNA here is from genome assembly GCA_019453435.1 of Rhinogobius similis. Lineage (NCBI taxonomy): Eukaryota > Metazoa > Chordata > Actinopteri > Gobiiformes > Gobiidae > Rhinogobius > Rhinogobius similis. The sequence continues at coordinate 37,304,228 of CM033625.1, forward strand.
TCCTCACTTTCTCCATCACCGTGTGGTACAGGAGCCACAGCCAGGGACAAACAGAGACCACAGCGTATTGTGCCTCTGCTAAGAAGGTGATCGGCTGCAGCCTTCCATCTGTCCAGGACCTGTACGTCTCCAGGACTCGGGGACGAGCAGGTCAGATCACAGCTGACCCTTCTCACCTGGACATGGACTATTTGAGCCCCTCCCCTCGGGCAGGAGGTTCTGGTCCATCCAGACCAGAACCTCCCACCACAAGAACAGTTTCTTTCCCTCTGCCGTTGGACTCATGAACACTTTGTAACACCTGCCACTTTAACAATATATTATATAAGAACAATCTATTTGTACTGCCAATTTGCACTACTGTCTGTCCAACTGTACCTTTCTTCTTTTTTTTTGCTCCCGCAGGAGAATACTTCCGTTGTGTCCTTGGGCAAGACACGTAACCCGCCTTGCCCCCAGTGTCTGCGTACTCTGGTGTGTGAATGTGTGGGTGAACGGTTCCTTGATGTAATACATACAAAATTGCTTTTCATTGTTTCCAAGCCTTTAAATATAGAATGAGGAACTGTGAGGGGCAGTAAGCTAATTTCAGAGCAATTGAGAACCAGAGATGCACACACTGAGCACAAACTTGCACACTATTATTCGAAATATGTATATATGGTTTTATGTAATTAGTATAGAATAGTCTTGTCTTAGCTCCTTTTATAAACTTATTTAAAAGTGTATTAGCTTTACTAGGTGTAAATTGTTCTAGGATTTTTTAACAACTAATACTGTAATCTTAACTTTAAGGTGCTGGTATCTGCAATGAACCTTGATGTTAAAATAATGTTGATGACGATGAAGTGTGAGTGAATGATTGAGTGTCAGAGTCTGTATGAAAACTGTTGCACTGTAAATAATGCACATTGTACTCCCCCCGTCCCTTATCCAGGACTGCAGATGGAAATTAGCTTGCATAGCTATAATCTGGTGCAATCATCTTTGCCCCCGAGCATAATGTCACTGTACATGGTCCTGTTCAAATAAATAAATAAGCAATCACCATTTTGATTGCCTGTACTCTACCCCATAATGAAATCTGAATTTTATCCCACCCTTTGAAAAGAAGATCAATCTTGTGAACTAATGGCTCAAAATTATCGAGTGTCATATTGTCCAGGCCTGGATTTACAAGAATTACCAGGTATGGGTGTATAATTTTAGCTATGAATTTATTGATTCTTACAGCAAATATTTTTTGTATAATCTGAAGTTTCTTTGAAAATAAAATTGATACGCCTCGTTTTTTCTGAGTAAAAGTGTTACGATACACCAATCCATCTGTCCTTTATCCTATCTGTGTCTTTGTTTAACAGGTGCGTTTCTAACATAATCACATCGGAGTTCTTTTGTTTAAGATAATTGAGCACCTTGCGTCTCTTAACATATGAGCCCAGACCATTAGCATTCCATGAAGAAACTTTGATCAATGCCTCCACGACAGTCTGAATATTTTGTACATTTGCAATCTGATCAATTTGAAGATGTACAGTTCCATGACACAGCAATTGCGCCTATATAAATAGAACAGACTGGCAACTAACCCCACACTGAACAAGAACCTAGAACATTCCCCATTCCCTCCAAAAATTCAAAACCATATGCCATGTGATATGCTTAGAGGTCTTCCAAGCAAAACGTGAAGGCTTCATCAAATTAACTAAAATGTTAACCATCAAGAGAAATAAAAGATATTGTTAATAACAACACTAATAATAAGAAATGAAATGTATGTGCCTAAAATATTATACTAGAACTAAATAAGCAGAGAAAAGAAAAACAAATACTATATTTTACTTCACAATACAGAAGCTTTACATTTAGAACAGTAACCTTTGGCACACACTGAGGTCAGTAGAACCAATAATGAACTCACAGGGAAAATAAACATATACAAATATTATTACCAAAAAACAAATACTCACTCACTCACTCAATACTGTAGTATTGAGTTAAGTTCTCTTGTGTAAATACCTTATACGCATAAGTGAAAGTTCAATTCGCCTCCTCAGGTGCTTGATAGCGTTCAATGCTCCTCTTGGCAAAAGTAGCATCAACAAAGCGTTGACACTTGCCTTCCAGCGTGACCCAGAATACAGCTGGGTATTGCAGGGTGTATCTCAGTCCCTTGCTCATGCACAAACGCCTAACTTCAGTGAACTTGGTCCGTTTATCCTATACTTCCTTGGTAAAATCAGGGAAAAACTCTTTTTTTGTGCCGTTCCATTGGAACTTTCCGTGTTGCCAGGCCTTACGACAGACTTTCTCTCGGTCTTCGTATCGAAGGAAGTGCAGAAAGACATGCCGCGGATTGTAGTTTTGGTCTTGTTGGGGTTGTTGACTGGTTAAGGGTACACGATGAGCTCTCTCTATGATAATATCTTTCACTTCCTCACTGGTAGAAAACAAGCATCGCAACACGTCCAGAACACACTCCTTCACATTGCCGTGTTCAGAATTTTCCGGTATCCCCTTGATCCGCAAGTTGTTCCTTCTGGAGTAGTTCTCCTGGTACTGTAAACGAGCCTCCAGCTGAGCCACTCTCTCTCTCAGACCGGCTGTGGTGTTTTTACAGCTCGTGTGGTTGTCCTCTAAACGAGACACTCTTTCTTCAGCTTCGCCGAGTCTGTTCCCAAAGTTAGTCCTCCGGAGATAAGCTGATGCTAACATTAGCTTCCCCGGGGCAAACTTGTTTGGCGGCGGTGGCTTGAGATGTAGCGCTAGCTTCGCTAGCCCGAGGGTGCATGGAAGACAACATTTGGTCGATTTTTGGCCAGCTGTGGTTTTTGGGTGCGGGTTTCGTCCTTTGCTCATGAGTTCGGATTGTCAGGCACGTGTCGTTAGAAATATATGTTTTGATGGATATTATTAACTAAATTAAGCCAAAAACGTCTCCAACTCTTCTCCAACTCCACTCCTCTCTGCATCACCACCGAAGTCCAACTGTACATTTCTGTATATAGTCTAAGTCTATTCTATTCTGTTTTATTTTATTCTTATGCATGCCTCTTTTATATATTTTGCTAATATTTTATTCATTGTTTTATGTTGCACCTTACTCCAAAGTAAGTTCCTATGTTTGTGAATTTTGGATGGATGGACGCGCCGCGGCCACGCGGTGTTTGCTCTGTTTTACTCCCAGGGTTTAAAGCTCTGTCTGATACATCCACCTGACACTCAGAGCTCTCCTCCTCACGTCTGTTGTTCTTCACTGCAGCGAGCACGATCAGACACACACTCACACATTCACACGCACACGTCACATGCACTCACGTATCAAACTCTGGTTGCGCTCTCTGACAGGACATGAGTGGGACTCGGGACCGAGGGTTAGGGGTCACTCGACAATTGGAGCAGATTGATACAGTTTTGCGCAAAAGTGCAATGGAAACTCTAAAGATTCATTCTAAATCATATGGTGGTGAGTAGATTAGACCACTCATACTCCCTGAATATTGTTTGCCCGCTTCATGATACAAAACTGTATCACACTGACACTGACAGGGACAGGAGAGGGAGGGGTGAGAGCCTCGGCCTGGGCCATACCAAGCCTACAGCTGAGAGGGGGGTGCGTAGTCAAAAAGTAACATTTGATTTGTTGTTTTAATTACTTCATGGCCATTGACAAAGAACACATAGTATAACATTCTATAATATAAATGATCTAACGCATAAATTATGCCCATGGCTTGAACAATTTAAAACTCAGAAATATCTCACCATCTCTCATTGCAAAAGCCAGGCCACTAAACCACGCTGAGTTTGTTTTGGTCCACAGCTGAGCGCCGCAGTTTTTTAATTTTTTTGCAGATTTAAACTGATAAAATGAGTATTTTTGGTCAGAAGTAACGCATAGTTACTAGGGCTAGTAACTATAATCTAATTACTCCGTTTCTGATTATAACACGGCTACTGCGTTTCCAGAAAAGTAATCAGCAATCAACATTGCCAGACTCCATCTCAATCCAGAACCTCGGCTCAGGACTCTCTAGTTCGATTAGATTAGTTTAGTAGATTACTGTACGTTTTAAGAAGAGGGAAAAAACAAATACTCAAACACACAAACAAACAAAATCAGACAATCATGCTAACTCCACAAATAAAGCTTGAACGCTCATTCATGTTGTGCAAGTGATGTGTATGAGACAAAAACAATACCTTGCCCACGATGTCGTGGTGGCCGTGACTGGCGGCCAGGTGCAGGGGCGTATCATCTCCTCGGTTCATGACATTGATGCGGGCGCCTCTCATGATGAGCATGTCCACCACACTTGAACGGCCCTCCCTGCAGGCCCAGTGTAAGGGGCTGAAGCCGTGGTCATCTCTAGGGACATGATCACATAAGATTTGTAAGAGAAGTTTGTATATCTGTGTGTGTGCATAGATATGTGTATACGTGCATACGTGTGCACGTATACTGTGACGGTTTGCAGCCGAGTGTGAAGCAGCTGGGATGAGAATCAGCTCCTCCAAATCTGACGCCATGGTCCTCAACTGGAAAAAGGTGGCTTTCCCTGTCCAGTCTCCAGTCCTTGGAGGAGTTCAAGTATCTCGAAGCTTGTTCACGAGTGAGGGAAGGATGGAGATTGACATTGGTGTGCTACATTCCTGCCCTCAGCTATGGTCATGAACTTTGGGTAATGATCGAGTAGTACAAGTACAAGATCGCGGAAAATAGCAGTTGAAATGAGTTTCCACCACAGGGTGGCTCAGTTACATGGGAAGAGCTTGGAGTAGAGCTGCTGCTCCTCCACGTCCAGGAGAGCCATCTGAGGTGGCTCGAGCATCTGTTCCGAATGCCTACTGGACGCCTCCCTGGTGGCATGTTGTTTCTCTGCGGCCTGGGAACGCCTCAGGGTTCCCCCAGATGAGCTGGAGGAAGTGTCTGGGGTGTGGGAAGTTTGGGAGTTCCTCCTTAAACTGCTGCCCTCGTGAGCTGGCCCTGGATAAGTGAAAGAAGATGAATGGCTGGGAAGGAAATATCGAGGGCAGAAGAAAGCCCAAGCGTTTTACCGGACTGACAAAGCTCCAGATCGACAAAGAAGTTGATTTCTGCAACTAAACTGGACTTAGTGGTGAGTCAATTCTCCCATTAATTAAGCAATTTCAACTACAGCATTGATCGGGGATTGTATCTGCGGAAAAATTTAAACATAGTCTCGTAATGATTCAAATTCTCTATTAAGAAAGAAAATTGGTAATTGTAGGGATGGGCGATATATCGGCGCACACATCGGTATCGGCCGATATTTGTCTTATTTTTATTTATCGGTATCGGTCCGATATGAAAAAATTCACCCGATATGCATCGCCGATAGATTATAAATGTCTTTGGCTAACGCTGACTACAGCACACTCTTGGCAGCGCCGGAGAGGCGCTGTCTTTCGCGCATGCGCACAAAAAACAAAAACAAGCACGAGGGGGCGGGCACTGTTGTGGTCAGCATGTCTGCCGTGTGGAACTACTTCACGGTGTCCGCAGAAGATCCAAAAATTGCCATTTGCAACTCATGCAAAGCGGGAATATCGCGGGGAGGATCAGTCGCCAAATCTTTCAACACATCCAATTTAATATCCCACTTGAAAAAACACCCGGACAGTTACAATGAATGTCAACAAAAAACTAGCGCTAGCAAGCGGCGACAGAGACGCGAGGAAGAGGGTGAGGCGCCAGGTAACGCTGCTTCCATTCAACAAGCGTTCGAAAAAGCTAAAAAATTTACTAAAGACTCGCCGAAAGCCCGATCAATTACCAAAAAAATCACCGAAATGATTGCACTGGATGACCAGCCGTTCTCTGTGGTCGAGGACCGGGGATTTCGACGGCTTATGGATCACATTGAACCCCGTTACAACATGCCAAGTCGGCACTATTTCTCTCACGTAGGACTCCCGGAGCTATACGAGAACATTGCCAAAGGCATTCGTGAACTTTTGGATAGCAGCAGCACAACTGATCTGAGCTTTACGACTGACATATGGAGTTCTACGGTTAGTCAAATAAGTATGCTGAGTCTTACAGCTCAGTGGATTGATGATAACTTTATGCTCCATAGAGCCGTGTTGCATGCGAAACAATTTTCTGGCTCGCACACTGGCATTGCCATTGCCGCTACCAGCTAATATGCTAAAGGCACTTGAAGAGTGCGGCGTTAAAAGTCTCGGCTGCATGGCGCACAAACTGCAGCTGGCTGTACACGATGGACTTTTAAGCCAGCGTAGTGTATCTGACTGTGTGGCTAATGCAAGACGACTAGTGGGACACTTCAAGCACTCTCAACTAGCTGCTTCAAGACTGCGAGACATCCAAACAGAGTTGGGCTTGCCTATTAAGGTCATCCAACAAGACGTCACAACCCGTTGGAATAGTACATTCTACATGATGAAAAGTTTACTGGAACAACGGCGTGTACTTGTAGTGTACGGAGCAGATCACGAGCTTCCCGTGTCCTTTACTGTGACCCAATGGAGTCTTATTGAAAACATGACTACACTGCTGGCCCCATTTGAACAGCTGACCAAAGAAATCAGCTCACATTCGGCCACTACTGCTGACGTGATTCCCTCTGTGGTGGCGCTAAAGCGCCTACTGACAAAGACAGTGGATACAGATTTTGGAGTGCGCACAACCAAAACCACTCTAGCAGAAGCTGTAGATAAGCGTTTCACCCCCGCTTTCTCAGAACCGCTATACTATTTATCCACTATATTGGACCCGAGATACAAAGATTTGTATTTTGACACAGAACTAAGGGCAACTGCTACAGAACAGTTACAGAAGGAAGTTCACAAGATCATGTTAGCTAGGAGGGAAGACACCTGTGATGCCGTGAACGCCCTTGCAGAAGACGAGGTGCCGAACGACAAAAGAAGCAGACTGAGTGATGGGAGTGGGACGTCCCTGATGGACATGTACAACGAAATCCTGGAGGAGAGGCAGATGACTGGGCAGCAGCAGTCACTGTTGAGTAACCCATCAGTTGTCCAGGTAAATTTTTACAATTGTTCCAAAAAGGTATTTTAACTAAGTAGTGTTTATTTTTAAATAATCCTAAAACCCAGTTAATTTATACAAATATATATTGCACCCTCTTGTGGTTGAACAGAAGTACTTTTCATCTTCACAACCCTTGAGGATTGAGTTGTATAATTACTAATTTAATGCTGCCTGTTCTTTAGAATATTACAAAATGTACACAAACACCTATTATTGTTTTCTTAGGTACAAAACTACCTAAGTGAGCCACCTGTGCCAAGGTCTGAAGATCCACTGCTCTTCTGGAAAAAGAACTCAGCACGATTCCCAGCTCTTGCTCAAGCTGCTCGAAAATATCTTTCGGCTCCATGTACCAGTGTCGATAGTGAACGTCTCTTCTCAGCTGCATCAAATGTGGTTGACGAAAAGAGAAATAGGATCCAGTGCGATAAAGCAGAAATGCTGCTTTTTGTAAAAAAAAACCTAGACCTTGTGAAGGTTGTGAACTACTAAACCTTTTTTGTAAAGAAAGTTTCAAAGACACATTTTTAGTTTATGGGACACTTTAAGTTGTATGAATGAATACCAATTTTTATGTTTACAGATAAATAGTTTACAAGGAGATAAGCTAAGCTGTTTTTGCGTTCTATAAATGTTTATGCAGTAGTTAAAAAGATTCAAATTTGAATGGACTTTGTTTTTGGCAGTATTATTTTTATGCAGATGAGCGGCTTATCTTGTTTCTGTATATTTTCATAGTTTCAAAGGTTTTCGTTTTAAAATACATATTTTTACAGTTTTAGGGGATAAGTTAGTTGTAGGAATCCACTAGATCCCTGACAATATGTTCAAAGACCCAGTACAATGTGATTGTGAGGTTGAAATGCATTTTCAATAAATAAATGAGAAAATGTATAGTTTTTATTATTACGTGCATTTGAATATCGGTGTCGGCAAATATCGGTTATCGGGCACATCCCCGAGGTATATATCGGATATCGGTATCGGCTGAAAAAAATCATATCGGCCCATCCCTAGGTAATTGTATTAATCATTGATATGTTTGGAGAGAAAAATGATGACAAATGCCTTTTAAAAACAGTGTTTGCCTAATCGACGGTTTAATAAAATCGCAAAGTAAAGTTTATTACATCGATCACAGTTTGTCATCTACAAAAACTTCACAGTAGTTAGAGGACAACATGTTTTCACTATTTTATTAAGATTACAAAACTTTAATTAACAATAATAGTAAATGTTACATGTACAGATCATATTTCTCAAAACATCTCCAGGGACAGACTTTATGATGATATTAGAAGGTGGAACGTGAATCAGACTTAGGGCACAATCTACATGATCCAAACCCTTTAAGAGTACACCCATAACACATAAAGGTCATTCATGTTTGATCTGATACTTTTTAAGATGTATTGTTATTCACTGTATTTACTGTACTGCTATATAACTGTGACATTTTTTTTTACTGCCTCAAAATTAAACCAAAAGCAGAATTTCAGACTTGTTGCCATTCATTACTGCAGTTTCTTCTTTCCAAACAGGAAATTAAGGTGTTTTTATACAGGAAATCACGACTAAACCGTGCGAGATAGGCCAAAAAGTTGGCAGATTATAAAATTTCAATGCACCCCAATCAGGCACGAGTATGATAGACCGATGTCGGGCTAAAGCCCTAGGACAAGTTCTCAATGGAAAACAAAAACTTACAGTGGCGTTTAATATTGAAATCAATATGGCCGCCTCGTCATTTGTCTGATGAGTTTGCACCAATTATGTTTTAGGGTGATTTTCATGTGTACTATCACTGTGGCAAATGTCATAGGACTGCACCAAAGTAAATGTGTCTCCCTCTCCATAAGCCTGACCCAAAAGGTGGCGCTGTAGAGGCTGTGTTTTAGTTTCAGGAAAAATATGGTTATTACCAAATAATGCCCCTTAAATGGAGTCACTGTATTAAGTTTGGTGGCTGTTCCTCAGGTTTTAGTTGTTTTTTTGTTGCAGCCTTGTATGAAGAGAGTCAGACTCCCATAGACAATGAATGGGAGCTCTGGAGGGCTCTAGAGGCAAAAGTGTAAAAAATAGGCCATGGGTCTCATTGGCTTTTCTGATCAGGAGGCCGTCTAGGAATTGTCTGCAAATTTTCACAAATAAAAGTCAAAGTAAGGTTTTTTTTCCCCATTGTAATTTAGTGCACTCCTACAGGTGGCGCCGTAGGGTTGATTGTTATTGTGCGCACATAAATGGATGCAGCAACTTGAGCTTTACAAGTGTTTCACATTTCATGTCGATCGGAGTATGCGTGTGCGCGCAGGAGCTATTCAAATGATTTTGTGAGCACTCTTTGCGCCCCTGGTGGTCAACGGTGATAAATGCACCATATCACTAATTCCGTTTTTTTCATGGTGCCCTGTACTGGACATATTCCCAAAGTTTCGTCCAAATCGGACAAAGTCGACGTTTCATGTAATAGGTAGGGGGCGCTAGCGAGTACTTTTTATTTATTTTTATTAATGCATTACATTCAGATCATAATTACGCACTCGTGACTGAAATTACAGCTCTGTCAGTCCAAGCGTGTAGCCGTGACATGCGATCGGAAAAACAGGAAACGAAGGCGTTCGTCGATGGCGAGCCACGGCGAAACCATTTGAGATATCCAAAAAAAAGTGGATAACTATTGAATTTCAATGTGTCTTGATCGCGTACATGTGTGCCAGACCCACGTCGGGCAAAAGCCCTAGTCCATGTTCTCCGTCAAAAAAAAAAAGTCAAACTGGCGTGGCGACTTCGGTCCAATATGGCCGCCGTGCCTTGGTCCGAGGGCCGCGCTCCAATGTCATGTTTTGCTCGGTTCACTGTTCTCTATCACTGCTCCGAGTTTCGTGCACGTCGGGCAAAATTTGCTCGTCCCATTTCCCATAGGGGTCCGATTCAGGCCGGTGCTGCTCGTTCGGGTCGGACGTTCTCAGGATACGCAAATTATCAAATTTTTCGCCGGGCCGGTCGCGACTATACCCCCATTGAAAACTTTTCGTGCATGTTCACTGGGTCAAAAACGCGATCATTTGTAGGAAAAAAAAAAAGGAAAAATAAAAAGAAACCGACGAAGGACTGGCAAGGGCCAATAAACTCAAATAGACAAATCAAGTGTGCAAAATAACCAAAACTGCCCGAACAGTTCATTAACTAACAGTTCTCCTGCTTAATAACTAACTTAGGAGCACATTGTCATTCTCAGACAGACTGACTTGGCCCATTTCTGGGAGTATGCCGAGCATGGAGCAGCTTTCCCTTCAGCCTGCTCCACTGCAGCCTCCACAGGGTGATTTATTTCAGGCTGACTTCCACGTCCCACCTGCCAACTGCACTCAGCGCTGCAGCAAGAACACGCCACAAACCAGAAATGAAGTCAGACAAGTACAACAGGAGGGGGGTGTTTGTAATTATTGTTGTAAAGACTGTACAAGTTTTTAACCAGTCCTTATTAAGGCTGGGCAATATTGACAAAAATCTCTCTTAATGTTTCTTGGCTAATCCCAATAACAATAATCAGACTGGTAATCCAACAATATATTGCAGATGACACGAATGAATATAAAAACAAAAATCTCTCTTTTTTATAATCTTAAATCATCTTTATGGTGTTTGTTTCATTATGAAGTAGCTAGGGCTGGGCGATATGGATCAAAAATCGTATGTCTATATACTTTATCTTGATATCTATAACAAAAAAACAACCCCCAAAAACATTATGCTGTCAACCAAGTTTTCATTCAAGATAAAGTGTTCTCATACTCAAAAAGTGAGCATTATCATTATATACAATATGGCAAAATGTATATCTTGTTTAGAATTATATCATCAGCAGCAGCTTTTGTTACAGACTGGCAGTCCAGACTTAAACAGTGCAGTGAGAAACCCCACCCCTCCCACATGAGTGACGGGAATGTCCGCTACGATGTGCAGCTCCACACAGCTGCTGCCACCCCATGCATTGAAGATGCATTTATCACAACCAACCATGCAATTGGATTTGAACTAACCTCGGATCATGATCACAATTCACACATTGGTTTTTGGCTGCTGATTCAATATTTTATAGTTTGTCATTTCTGGTCCGATACTAATCTCAATCTGACACAGCTCTTCTTATTTTAAATGTTTTTTTTCAGTTTAGTCTGATACTGTGCCTGTATAAATAGGCTATTAGTATGCAATTCTGAATTTGGCTCCAGTTGGAGTAAATGATTTCCTGTGTATGATAGACTTACTCAGCCTAAATATTTGTTATAATAATGTAAAATTATGTTTAACCTCGTCCACAGCACAAAGCTCTCAGTAACACAGACGTTATGTGACGCTTTAGTTCTCTGTTTTAAAGGCAATATATTTCCCCATATTGTTGATGTTTGAGGCCTATAAAAAGACGAGAAGCCTGAGAGCAACACATGGCTATTTAATATGCATTTAAACTTTTTAATATGCAGTAAAGTAAAGGTGTGCATCAGCCACGCTCTGCTGCCCATTTGACCAAAGTTTGGACTGAACTTTTAAGGCTCAGTGAAGAAGTCAATACTATGTCTTTCAGTAATAATGTTTTTATCTGTGTAGAGCCTCCATCTCGAGCTTTTCAGAACATGTTTCAACTGCTCTGGGAGTTAGCGACAGCATTAGCAGTGTCAGCTTTGGATGAATCTAGATTAACCGTGACAATAGAAAGCTGAATTGCATTGATGTATCACTTTTCTACCGACACACTCGCATCACACATGTGCAAGCCGGTGCATCGGTGCAAATCGGTTAATCTTCCCATTACTTGTCTCCATATATCAGACAGGTACCATGTGACATTTGTTAGGCACATGACAATAATGTTCTTAGAGTCACTGAGTCGACAGATGTATGGTATCTATACATCAAGCAACAGAAGGCTGCCTGAAAAGCCTTGATCCCTGCTGGTGACTTTCCCATCTTGTCCTTTTCAGTAAAATCCTTAAACAGTCATTATATGCCACAGAGTTTCTACTTGCTCTTTTGTAGTTTGACTACAGGTGTGCTGTACATAACACAGTACAGTATGCTTTAAATAGTGTCTTTTCCCTTCAACTGACCCTGTGCACCAGCCTGTTTGCCTGTGCGTACACCATGCAACACGGTCTGTAGACGTCGTCATCATCTGACACATCGTCAGTCCCAAATGTGTCCCAATGTCCCAAATATTATACAGTCAGCACAGTCAGAGGAAACTTTACACATTTATCTTCTTTTGTTCTACAGATCATTGTGACAGTTTTAGTGGCATTATAATTTATATTGAACTCCACACCACACTAGGGCTGGGCGACACGGCAAAGAATTATCATGTTTTTCCTGGGGACATATCATGATTTCAATTTTATCACGATTCGTGATTTGTTTGTTCACTTTGTATTTTTCTATTGCCTTAAACAGGGCTGCACGATAGGAAAATTCACTAATTGTGATTTTTCTGACCAAAGCAATTGTGATTAGATTTGCAATTTATGTTTTAATAAGATTCTGTTCAAATTCACATTTCAAACACAATTTTGTCACTTTTAGTCAGTGTGTCATTCAGTTGTGTCATATTTAAAAGCGTCTTTCTCGTTTTTAGTCACGCTTTTGTCACTTTTAGTCACATTTTAATGCACAGAGTCGTGTTTGTAAGTAAGTTTTTGTCGCTTTTGAATGCATTTTTATTGCTTTTGGTGGCGTTTTTGTCGCTTGTTTTAGAACACATTTGTACAAGTCCAAATTAGTCCATTTTGTTTTTTTAAAATGGTTTCACTTCAAAAATTTGCAGCCTTTGCGATTTGCTGATTGCATCCATTAAAATTGCAATTTTGTGTCCATTTCGTTCAATTGTGAAGCTCTAGCCTATAAGAGGTAAATAAAGTCATCTACTCAGAGGCTTCAAAGGCTAAACAACAGGAGAAAAAGCATGTTTGAACAGCTGCATTAAAGAGAGAAACAGTGAATCAAGATACGACAGTCACACGACACTAATGTGTCTTTTCACAACTCTGCCGACAACACTCAGGTCTGTGTTTCACTGACGGCAGGTGAATATTCACTCTGTCACTGCATCCAACAGATCAGTGGTGGATGCCAAACAACTTTCTCCAGCTGAACTCAGACAAGACTGAAATCATCGTCTTTGGGCCGCAGAAACAGAGAGAAAGTGTCAGCAGTCACCTCCAGTCTCTCGCTCTAAAACCTACAAATCATGTTATAAATCTGGGGGTAATAATGGACTCAGACCTGAATTTTAACAGCCACATCAAATCAATAACATCAACAGCCTTTTACCACCTAAAAAACATTGCCAAAATGAAAGGTATAGTGTCTAAACCAGACTTGGAGGGACTTATCCATGCATTTGTCTTTAGTAGGTTAGACTACTGTAACGGCTGCTCACTGGTCTCTCCAAACGAGCTGTAAAACAGCTGCAGTACATCCAGAACCATCCAGAGTTTTGACTAGAACCAGGAAGTACGACCACATTAGTCTGTGCTCAGGTCTCTGCACTGGCTTCCAGTGGCTCAGAGAATAGACTTTAAAAGCAGCTCTGCTTGTGTTCAAGTCTCTCCACGGCCAAGCACCAAAGTACATCTCTGACATGTTAGTGCCATATGAACCATCTCGCTCTCTGAGGACCTCATGGACCGGCCTCCTGCTGGTGCCAGAGTCAGGACTAAACATGGGGAATCAGCGTTTCAGTTTTTTGCAGCTAAAATCTGGAACAGTCTCCCTGAAGATGTGAGACAGGCCTCCACTCTGACAATGTTTAAATCCAGGCTAAAAACAGTTCTGTTTAGACGTGCATACGACTGAAAGATCTATCTGCACTCTTCTCTTTTAAAGCACTTTATTTTAAAATGATTTTAAAATGATTCTGTGTGTCTTTTTGTGTTTTGTGATTTTAATGCAACTTTTCCTGTTATGTAAAGCACTTTGAATTGCCTTGTGCACGAATTGTGCTCTACAAATAAACTTGCCTTGCTTTGCCAAATATACTAGAAGTAAATGTCTGTTTCTACAGCTGTATTCAACCCAACTGTCACAGCGCAGTAGAATCCTCAACACCAGTTACTCTCAGCTGACATTATTTTTTTCAATTCTTTAACAACAAAATCACAACTATTAGAGATAAACTAAATGAAATTACTCCCATTATTTGTACTGTGCAAGCCCAAACTATAAAGCTAGTGTCCCATACAAATCCTTCAGTAATACTAGATCGGTTCACTGCTGTTGATCAGGCAGAGATAACTTCAGTCATTATGTCCTCCAAAACATCAACTTGTATTTTAGACCCAATCCCAAGCAGACTCCTCAAAGAAATTCTCCCAATGATTACAGATCCTGTTCCTAATATAATAAATATTTCATTAAAAAGCCATTATGTCCCGCAGTCCTTCAAATATGCAGTGATTAAACCACTTTTGAAAAAGCCTAATCTAGACCCCGACCTCTTGGCAAACTATAGACCCATTTCTAATCTTCCCTTTGTCTCTAAAATCCTTGAAAGAGTTGTGATTAAACAGCTTTGTCGCCACCTGCAGGACAATAATTTATTTGAAGTTTTTCAGTCAGGGTTCCGTGCGTACCACAGCACTGAAACTGCACTAGTTAAAGTCACAAATGATCTGTTATTAGGTGCTGATGATGGACAGGTCTCAATCCTGGTTCTGTTGGACCTCAGCGCAGCGTTTGATACCATCGACCACAACATTCTACTGCAGAGGTTAGAATGTGATATAGGTGTCAGTGGGACCGCCCTCAGCTGCTTTATCAAATCATCAAATCAAATTTTATTTATAGAGTGCTTTTCATACGTAAAATGTAACACAGAGTGCTTTACAGTGCATTAAAAACATTTCCACATGCCGTTTCCCTCCCAACCTCCCCCACAACCACCTGACCCACACAACCAAACCCCCCCCCCCCCCCCCCAGACAGTCACCAATACATACAGTATACAGTACAGATACACCAGTTGAAGAAGCACCATCAGAGGAGCCGTCTGCACCAGGAGCAGAGCGTCGCCTGCAGCCACAGGACACAGACTCAGGGCCCAGAGGAGAGATGAGGCCCACACCAAACTCCACCAGGGGCCCATGAGCCAGGGCCCAGCAGCCACAGACGAAACCCCGCTCCTGGTACAGAGGGCCCCTCAGAGGAAACACTGGAGAGTCTAAAATGAATAAAAGAATAAATAAATAAATATGAAGAAATAAATAGAGAATTGGGTAGAAACAGAGTAAGCCTAGCACATAAATTAATCTAAAATAATCCTTTAATCTTTTAAAACCTATTTATGGTACAGGTACCAGTTTGTTCATGTAAACCAGAGAGCCTCACCATGGTCTAAAGTAACCTACAGTGTGCCGCAGGGTTCAGTACTGGGTCCAGTTCTGTTCACTCTTTATTTTCTGCCGTTAGGTAAGATTATCAGAAAGCATGGCATTAACTTCCACAGCTATGACACAGCTGTATTTATCAATGAAACCGGACCAGACCCATCAAGTACAGACTTAGTGTCCGCGTGAAGGATATAAAAACCTGGATTAATTGTAGACCCTAAACGTCTGTGAGACTTTATCTAATCAGTCTCTCTGGATATATCACTGTAACCTCCAGCTTTACTGTAAGAAACTCTGGAGTCCTATTTGACCAAGAGCTCTCATTCAAAGCCCATATAACTCAAGCCTGTAAAAGAGCCTACTTGCATCTGCGTTCATAGCCAAAATTTGCATCCATGCATTTGTCAAATCCAGATTAGACTACTGTAACGTCCTGCTTGCAGCGTGTCCTAAAAGTTCTATAAAAGGCTTTCAACTGGTTCATAATGCAGCAACAATATTATTAACAGGTACTAGAAGAAGAGATCATATTACCCCAGTGTTAAGAGTCTCTTCACTGGCTTCCCATTGAGTTTAGAATCAAATTTAAAATCCTCCTCCCGACCTATAAAGCCATAAATGATATGGGCCCATCGACCTCAAAGATGCAATAGTAGCGTACCATCCAATGGAAAGTACCATCTATTGTTGGTCCTAGAGTCTCTAAAAGCACAGTAGGAGGTTGATCGTTTATGCCAAGCTCTTGTTATGGAACCAGCTCCTGTTCATGTTAAAAGAGGCCCACACAGTCTCTACATTTAAGACCAGGCTCAAGACAGTCCTCTTTGGCCAGGCCAGTTAGGGACAGGAATAAAAACCTACAGTTTTAGCTCCGCTGCCCTTGGAGCAACTCTGCTGGAGGAAGTATGGAACTTGAAGCTTGAACACTGTCCTCTGGTTCTTCCTACTTTCTCGACCAACAACATTTAAGATTGTAGTTCACATGTAGTCTGTTCATTGCTATTCACATGTTCTTTTCTCTTTTTTCACTTCCCTCGGGGAGTGGGGACTGTTTCATACACTGCAGCGGCTGCTCCAGTGACGACCCCCACATCACATGATCCTGACCTCTAGACCTGGATGTTCCCATTTGTCCATTTTTATCCATTTGTTATCCATTTTCTAAATTCTCTTGAACATTGTTTATTTAAACTGCTTTCTACCAGTGGCCCATTGACTATTGATCTGATTTTGGGCGCTACAAAAATGAATTGATTTTATTTGCTTTATTTAGTTATAGTTATAGAAAGAAAAGTATTAAATTAGTCATACAAGCATTGGTTTTCTCTCATTTCGACTATTAGTTTGGTCACCTGCTTCAAAGCAAAACCTTAATACAATTCAACTTACAGTCCTCAAAACCCTTCAAAACAGAGCTGCTAGACTGGCTCTGAACTGCTCCATGAGAGAAACTGTCATGGCTGACCGTAGAGCAGAGAATGACCTGCAAACTGGCACCATTTTAACAAAGTTTTCTTGGTTTAAAGAGCCTGTATGTCTTTAGAACCAAATGACTTTGGCCACAGACTGACATGAGTATCAGACACTCGGCTCTACTGCACTCCGCCCGGCTATAACCTACACCAAATGTGCTAAAGAAATCTTTTCATATAGAGCTGCATCAGTATGGAACAATATGCCTCCATATTTAATGCAGATTAGAAAAGAATATATATATTTTTTTAATTCATTTCTGAATTTTGAAATGTGTATGTAAATAATGTAATAACAATAATAATAGTAAGGGATTCATATTTGCATGTGGACTGACATATTCACTAACAGAATGTACACATGTATGTACACATGTATGTACACATGTATGTACACATGTATGTACACATGTATGTACACATGTATGTACACATGTATGTACACATGTATGTACACATGTATGTACACATGTATGTACACATGTATGTACACATGTATGTACACATGTTTACTAGGGGAATGTACATTTAAATGTAACTGTGAAACCCAGGAAGAAGAATTATTGCTGTGGTAATAACTAATGAGGATCCTAAATAAATAAATAAAACTTGACAGTGTCCTACCGGAAAAATTATATGGAAGTAATTAATCTAGTACAGTGTTTCCCAACCAGGGGTTCAGGGACCCCAAGGGGTACGTGAGGAATTACCAGGGGGGTTAAATGAAGATGAAATGTACTTTTATCTGAATAAAGTGTCATTAGTGTCATTAGTTGGAACATAAATATAATTACAACAAAAATAGTAATAACTGACTATATTCAACCA
Source organism: Rhinogobius similis (assembly GCA_019453435.1). Classification (NCBI taxonomy): domain Eukaryota; kingdom Metazoa; phylum Chordata; class Actinopteri; order Gobiiformes; family Gobiidae; genus Rhinogobius; species Rhinogobius similis. The sequence goes on from CM033625.1 coordinate 37,321,954, forward strand.
ATAAATCCAGCTATTTGCCTGAAACTCAACTTAAGGGGTACTCTTAGGGGTAGCTTAGGGGGTACTCCAGACAAAAAAGATTGGGAACCACTGATCTAATAGACTGGGAAAAAGCCCAGAATAATAAGACGTTTTCTAGGAAAAACCAAGAATAATTAGCTTGGGAGGGGTAGCATCCTAGAACTTATAAAACTGTAGGAGAAGAGCCAAGCTATGGGGGGCACTGGTCTTGAATATTCATATTTAAATGGCTATAAATTGGGCTGCATTCTCTTTGTTTGTGCTTCTGGAGGAATCTCTGTGGGTTTGGAGCCATGACCTGGGACAATAGTTAGAAGAGCTTTTTGCGTGGTCTGCAAACCACCCAGATCTTACATTTTACCAAGGATTAAGTTATTTTTCGGACAATAAAGTATCTATTGCATTGAATTTCTTCGAGTTCATCTTCTTCATTGTGTCAAAAATGCAAGCACTATCCAAAAGCAATTATGACACAACAAAACAATGAAGCTGCAGATTGTAGACAGCAGCAGCACTCAGAGCACCGCTCCATTCTCCTCCTTAATGCAGGACACACCTATGGCTTCTGAAAGAGCAATAATCACGTGCCTCTGCGATACATAATTGCCTTTTGTAATATCGCGATATAATCGCAAACACAATTAATCGTTCAGCCTTAATTGAGCAATTCACATTTCGGGCTTCTCTTAGATGTTAATGCTTCTGTAGATACAGTGTTTAAAAGGTGCAATGAAATCTGAAATCTGATTTGATAAAATACATCTGTAATCTAATGGCAATATCAATACAGTCATTATTCAAAACACACTGATTTGACCAAATCATGAGAGCCATGAGCTTACCCCTGGTTAAGGTCATTCTCTGTGTTGTCCAACCACAGGCGCACGGCCACAGCGTTGCCCTCCCGACACTGGGTGAAGATGTCGTCCATGTCTCCTCCTCCTCCTCTCACCGTCCTCCTGGGTCCTCCTGAGTCCTCCCTGTGTCCTTTTGGGTCCTTCTGGGCCCTCCTGAGTCCTCCTGAGTCCTCCTGGGTTGTCCTGATCTCCTGGGTCCTTCTGGGTCGTCCTGAGTCCTCCTGAATCCTCCTGGGTGCTTCTGGGTTGCCCTGGGTCCTCCTCTGTCCAACCCTCAGACCCACTGCAAAACAAACGGGAGAGGTGGAACATTAGGGCTCAGCTATAGTGACAAAAAATAATAACAGCATTTTTGTGCATTGGAAAACTATATTACTTTACACATTGTGAAAATTCCTTCAATAGCACTTTCTACCTTAACACTGTAATAACCTATTATTGTCGGAGGGTTGACTTACTACTTCTTACTCACTAGAAATGAGAAAGCGCAGGAGTGATGGAGACACCAGGACAAACATTGGACAGGACAATTATTCACAACATAAGCGATAAAGAACAATGTCAGACCCTTTGTGAGGCCTGTGCTTACAATTCTTCTCATTGTGCCAAAATAGACTCCCAATGCCCTTTCAAAATATGTAAGTGACAAAAACAAGGAGCATCACATCCTGATCGCGTCCAGAACCTCAGAGAATGATTCACGGTGGACTAGGACCAGTTTATTGTCAAACTGGAGCAATATAACATGCTTTACAGCGTCAAACCTCATTTTCACGAGGACAACTCAAGACCGGAGAAAGCACAACGTAAAACAACTAAACGTTTGGAGGTAAAAAGCCTAATTAACACAAGCACTGCAGTCACAGCTTGATACTGCTCTGTGTAAAGCATGTAACTCTGATCAACTTTTGTAAAGTTTTGAAACCTACTTCATCCGACCAATATTTAATAAGTAAGCAATATAAAACAAGTTTGCTCTTTAAACAACGTTTAGATCCACAGACTCACGTTGCAGGAGCAGCTTTTATGTCTCTGGTGTAGATTGATGTTTCTAAAAATATGTGCATATGCAGCTCCTGGTGCAAATTCCAGGTTACCCTTGACACTTACATGCACGGGAACCCAGACAAAACCCAGACCACACCCATGCTGCTCTAACCTGTGCAATACATGAACATTTACACTACGTCAGGCCTCACTCCAGCTCCATCTCCCCTGAAACACACCATCACAGCAGACATGGAGTCTGAGCACATTACCACTCTCTTGTCCACTAGTTTCTGCCCACAGTAAAGCAGCAGGTTCTATATGCTTAAAATTACGAATAGAAAATGTCACCTTGTAGGAGAAATGTAACAATATTGGGTTATGAATAACAATACAACGTGACAAGCAGACATCCAAAAAAACAGTGGATACATACACCCAAAATCATACAAATTACAGTTCTGAAAAACCCTTAATAAATAAGGACGCACGTTTTAAATTTTTCCTTTAACTGATCATTGGAGCCCTTTGCAGTCGATAATCTGTTAACCTGTTAACCCACAGCGCTTTTTTGTTGTACTTTTTGTTACTGCACGAGTCGTTTTAGACGTCCGTGAACTACAAGCGCAAATGCAGAGCGGTGCAGCAGTGACAGGATTTAAACAGAGCACAACACGACTGAATAAACCATGTTTATAATGAATAGAGCGCGAATAAGAATAAGAGTCACGTTATCGCTAACATTAGCCGCTTACTTTAGCTTGTGCAGATAAAAGATCCACAGTTTTCGATCTGAGGCAAAAAGCTGTCCGTTTTCTCACCAACGTGAAATCCAAGTGAAATAAACCATGCAATGTTAATATTAGTTCATAAATACTGCAGTGTCTCAGGTTTGCTCCGTCTTTATGTATGAGGTAAATCCACTATTTTGAAGTTGTCAGCACTTGTTTTCACTCAGATGTATAGCAACAGCATAAGGTGCTCTCTCAGGCGCCCTCTGGTCATAGGCGGCACTACCATTAGGCAAGAGTAGGCGTTAGCCTAGAGCCTCAAACCTGTGGGGACCCCCAATCCATTGTCCTTCACAGCCACCAAAGGTCCAAGCTTTAGAACCATTTGAAAATCGATCAATATTGCAATAAATTAGAGTACATTAATTTTAAATAAGAAAACACCATCAAAATTGTATATAATAGTCAAATTAATTTGACCTTTTACAGCATTCCCCTTTAACATCTGAATGGACTAGTCCAAGGGTACTCTGAGTGGGAGGGGCCCTGCTGTGCTGCTGAAGTTTCAAATACGTTTACCACATGAACTCAAACTATTGCACTGATCAATATACTTTGGACTTTTCTTGTTCTTTGTGGATGTGTCTCATAATTGTACATATGTTTACTTTGTGCACTTAAGACACAGTTTCCAATCAAAAATCTGCTGCATAATCACAGTCCTGGACGTATTATTCAGCAAATGCAAAAATGACATGCATCTACACAAATATCCTCACCTGTGCATATGATTTTTATATCTGCATAGTATGTGCATATTAATTACCCAATGCAATGCTTATCTTTGTTTTCGCATATTATGTGGCCCTATCTGCCAGCCACGTCTGTTCATGCATATTGATTGCTCGCGTCAGTGCATACGTTGTTGTTGCTGCATATTTTGTGCCTCTATACGCCAGTGGCGGCTGGTAGTATATATTTTTTTAGGGGCGAGCCATTATAAAACATCAATAAAAAAAAAAAAAAGTATAGGTGAAACAGGCCATTAGCAGGATCAGGTGACATTAGGCAGGACAAACGATTAACCAAACAAAAATAGGCTATCAGTGACTCCTCCCTGTAGGCAGGGCCCTCACTACTCAGAGGAGCATATAAACCAGAGTCCCCAGACCAGCTCTCTGATTGACAATGACTTCTGGATAGAAGTCAAAAACGTCTCGATCTTCAAACAGCGTCCGGATGACAAACCCTGAAAACTTTTCTACAGACACCTTGAGCACAAACTACAGCCTTCATTCATTTGTAAAGCCACTGAAGCAGCAGAGCCCCGTCCTCTGAGCTGCAGTCACAGGACTGTCATTCTGAAATAGATTAAAAGGTGCACTATGTCACATTTCTAGTTGAGGGTTGTGGATCGTTTCAATTTGTTTGTTAATTAGTCTCTATTTGTTTTTTAATAACTTGGAAGATTTAAAAATGTAACAATTTGTCATGTATTTGTTCTGTAGTCTTGTAGTTTGTGCTGTCATCATTATGGATGCAGACAAAGTTTCTGTGACATGGCCATATCATAGTTTTAATATTTGTTTAACCAGACAAATCAGACGTTCAAAGGACAGAAAAGGACCAGAGGCCCATTTAGACTGCCACATACACAGTATTTTTAACTTGACTGTTGTAACGTGACATAAAGGGAACGGGATATAACGCCTCAATGTAGACATGAATTTAGGCTCTCCTGCACTGCGCTCAGACCTCTGCGTGCAAGTGTACTTCTGTCCTTTGAATAAAAGATACAGAATGAATCGGCGCCAGTGTCTTCTTCCAGGGAGCAACATCTACAGGGTCCACCACCTGCTGGTCTCCACTGAGGTGTTATTACTTTGCCTGGAATGTTCTGCACTTATTTAACTCCGCTTGCCAGCAGGCCAAGTTACAGCTCAGGTCTGTGGAGAGGAGACCTCTCTCACAATAAGAATCCATGTCAGCAGTAAAAGTGGGCGGGGCATAATAAGGTGAATGTAGGACTGCTCCAGACCAGGGCCATTACCCAGGGGTGGCTGTGGTGGCAATGGCCTCACCAGAGCTTCTGGCCCCAGGACAGGACGCTCTCGACACCTGATGCAGTGTTACTGTAGAAGTGTAATCATCTAAAGCACTGGTCCTCACTGCTTTCCAAAGGAGCGAGCTGCAAAACATCATCTTCCACTCTTGTATTCCTCGTACTTTTCGTTTTTTGCTCCGAGTACCTTTCGTTTGCGTGTTCCGTTTCCCCGGCTCATCCCCTCACCTGCATCTTCATGCAGACCAGTGGTGTAGTGCAGTGGTCCCCGACCCTCGGGGGTCCATGGATCAATTGGGACCGGGCCGCACAACAAATAAATTCGGGCCGGGTTCGGGTCCACATTTTCCGCTCTGCTGTCGGGCTGAGTCGGCGGCCCAGGGGGCAGAGACGTGTACGTGCGCTCCACGACAAAAGAGTGCGTGTGCAGCCAGTGCTGTGTTGTTGTCTTACTCATCCTCGAATAAAGTGTTCAAAATATGTGACGTGAGAAAAGACGCCTTAATGAAAGTGTGCGGCTGCTACACGGAGCAGAGGAGAGAAAAAGAGAGAGAGAAAGAGAGATGAAAGGAGCGAGGGAGAGATCATGTGGGCCAGCGTCAGCGGAGGAACAGGCCCCTCTGGTACAGGAGGCGTCCCGTTGGTGCAGGTAGAACACTTAACACTTGAAGCCCTGACAGGCACTTATTCTGCCAATAAAACTCTGCAGGAACTCAGTTGACGTAACCCTGGTTCTACACATGCGCGGGTCGGGTTCGGGTCGAATCATGCAGCAAATGACTCAGGCCGAGTCGGATTCAGACAGTAGCTGGGCAGTCCTGGGTCGGACATGTCTCTTTTCACGTCACATCCATCAGACGTCACCTTTGACGAAGCCAGAAGTCCTCCCGCCCAAACATGTCAGGGAAACGAGCTCAGAGCTGTTTACACGCTGCAGTGATACTCTCACTGACACAAACAGCTGCAGATGCTTGGACTCATGACTCCTGCAGCTGAGGGTTTGATGAATGAATGAATATTTTTTATTTAAGTGTCATACACTCAGGCCCCGCCCACATGGCCTTATATGACTCTATTAACATTTGTCAAAGGAAGATGTCTGCCACTGGCAAAACAAACAGTGTCCAACATAATCAAATTATCTCAGGACACAAAGTATTTTGTGTAATAATAATTTCACCTTCAGGTCGCCAAAACAAGTCAGGATTTTTCTGTTGGATCATATCATAGAAACACATTCTTAAATTATTATACAGAGGACAACAGAACATGAAACGGAATTCATCCTCCACCAAACATAAATCACACACTTTACAAAACCTCTCCTCCTCTGGGATTCCTTTAAAGTGCCCTATTTTCTCGTCTAGGGGCAGCACTCCTGCTCTGAGCTGAGAGCTTGGTCTTCTTTTTAAATTATACTTAACATAGGGTTCAGTAAAGAAACTCCTTAAATTGAATATAACGTCTTACTTTGGGCTTTTTGAACATTTCTAATTTCCATTGCTCCATGTAGGTGTCAGATAATGTCAGATAAGATTAGGGAGCTTGCACTGTAAATTATTCAAAAAAATCACCCAAAAAGAGGAGCTGCTTAAAATCCCAGGCTTGTACAGATCACTGCATCAGTAATTATTGGGCCTAATAATACAGGACTTAATTAATATCAACATGATTTATTACTAAAATATATAGTTTGAGGTTTGTGGATTATAAAGTATTGTCATTTCTAAATTCTAAAGTATACCAAATATACCTAGTAAATGTAAAACTTCTGGCAAATAAAATCTCCTACACTATAGACTTGGGTGGAAAATGTATTTATTGTGTTTCAAGTCTGTCTCTGATGCGGCTCTGATATTCTAAACTCGGCCCCTTCTCAAAATGAGTTTGAGACCCATGATGTAGGAACAAATACACAGAGCTTGACTCACAGCTTTTGGACACTCAGGGCAACAACAGAGCACTCAATACATACATACTTTACAGTCTTCTCAAAAACAGCATGTTTTTAAAAGGTCTAAAGACCTAACTTCATTTAGAGTCACAGCTTAAGTGGTCTCCCATTTTGAGAATTAAAATCAAAGTTAATATGTGTGTAGAGTTCAACACAGAGTAGCCCATTACAGACTAAAATGACTTTCAACTGCCAAAGATTACGTTCCTGTAGTATAGTTTAGAAGTACATGCTTACTGCATAGAATACAATACAAGCATGAGTCTGAATGAAAGACTTCTTCATAGAAAATAATGTCTGTGGCATTCATGTCTGCAATACAAGGGCTAGCACTTGGCTTCATTTTTCCTCCATTATTTCCTAAAACTGAGATCAAAATGATGTCAGTCTCCCGTGAAATTACTATAATGTGTTTAACATTCCCTCCGGGCTGCGGCACATTGGTTCCACACAAACTGTAATGAAAAGCCGGAGCTCTGCAGCAGCTGTGGCTAACGGCTAACGGCTAACAGCTAACAGCTAACAGCTAACGGCTAACTGTAGTGACGAGGCAGACAGCGCCGCTTCTGTTCCGCTCATGTGACGCTGAAGAAGCACAAAATCAACACAATCCGACCGTGAACCTACCGCGTGTGTTCCGTGTGTTCCTCTCAAACGTCAGGGGTCAGTCATATAGACGTAACCGGGAGCAGAGCCGTGTGTGCGGGTGAAGAAGGCTCCGTCCTCACCCTCGCTGAGCCGCTGCTCGCTGTCCGGACACACAGTGATGATTCTGGGCACACGGACCGGGGAGGGACGGGGGAGGGACCGGGGACAGAGCCGTGTGTGAGCACGGAACCGGTAACTTGAATCAACCCGCCCAGTTTATCACACTGTAGGATCCTTCCTTTGGTTCCTGCAGGAACACATTGCTGTTTCATTCTGTTCTGTTCATCTAAACAGAATGTACGACTAAAGCAGCATCAACATTAGGACAATTCTAAGTGCAAGATGCCATCATTAAAAACACTGCTGCTCTGGCATTGTGCCTCAAAACCTGCATCAAATCATATTTAAATTTGCTTCCCCTGCACAGCTCATATAAATGTGATCCCACATAAGCCCACATAAATGTGATCTCTTAAAGGAAAAATATTCTGCATTTTTCATTCTGTTATTAGCCTTTAAATATGCTCTTGAGTGTCTCAAAACAAAAGCAAATTCTTATTCATCCAATGACTTTTTTATCTCGCAGTGTGAAATCCAGCCAGCAGATGGCGCCAGCACAATATACAATTGTAATGGGTGGTACCTCAGGGTGTCACTACAGCCCCACAGCCAAACAGGGCTGTTAGCCCGGGAGGTGCCAGTATCCATGGGAGGCCTGGTTGTTTGCTGGGCCCACTTGTGTGTGTGCGTTTGGCCAAATTGTAGGTCAGCTTTTTTAAATTGTATTGTTGTGAAAGTTATGTAAAAATGCATATTTGAATCAGTTATTTTGTGGCAGGATGGCCATGCGGTTTTATGACCAATCTGTGACGGAGGAGCTGTGTGTGTGGGGCTCACGACGCACAGATAGTTTATATTTTAAGTGGTTTTAAGTAATTAACCAACTTGTTTTGAGTGTTTTTGATCATTTTGTATTTTGTGTTTACCGTGATGGTCACTGCTACCTGCTGTCCTTTTTTGTTTGTGGTGGTGGCCTGGGTGAGACATCTGTGAAGGCGGATTAACTCATTTATTTTACTTACCTTTTTGTTTGTCCTTGTTATATTTCTTTGAGTCACTACCCCCGATTAGACTGGCTTCTAGCCGAGTAAAACTTAGTTCTGACTCGATCTATGCCATGTGTCCATCTGTGTGTTTTGCAGTGTGTTTGCAGCATAGACCGTACATATCACTGGACTGCCCTCGTCTGCTGCCGCTGTGTTCCAAAGAGGAAGTATCCATGGAGGCTGTACCGGCTCCATCAAGCCGAGCTGCCATTCACTTTCTATTGGGACACTGGTGCCCTTTACTCTGTAACTGTTTCGGTCAAACTCACATCTTGAAACTAAAATGTCTGTTTTGACACACTCTACATGATCCTGGTGTTTTTTTCTCTCGGTAGATTGTTCATAAATCAAGTTATTAGCAATAATAACTGACCAATCAGGTGCTTCCAGGGGCTTGTGTTAGCATCAGGTTTGATTGACAGCTAGTGGCGCACGTTGCCGCCGTCTCCTCCCACAAGGGGCGGAAACCGTGAACAACCTCACTCCTGATAGGTCCGTGTGGTTGCCACGATACGTACTTTGATGTCCAAACATTGGAGTCTGGCTCCACTTTAGCCGCTATAACTGCTAGCCGTGATTGGCTTCATTTGGCTGGAGCCAAACGCTATGGGTGACGTCACATTTCCACAGTCCATCGATATGTACGGACTATGGTTTGCAGTGAGGTTGATTTGCGTTTTTTTGGCCGCCTTAAGCACTTGTTCTATACGGGTCGCAGTTCTTCATTACTCTGGCTGGTACAGTAATGGTTGGGAATAAAACGTGAAAAGATAACGTCCAGTCACATTGAAACCAATCTGAAACTTGCTGTGCTTAATGTCAGATCATTATGTAAGAAATAACTTTTAATTAATGATTTTATATCTTCTTATAATCTTGATTTTATGTTTTTAACTGAAACATGGCTTGACAAAAACACGGGGGATGTAGTTCTAATAGAAGCGACTCCACCGAGCTTCAAGTTTGAATTTTAAACACGCGACAACAAAAAAGGTGGAGGTGTCTGTACAGTTTTTAGGGATATAATAGTTACCCAGAGGTCGTCTTTCGGGGTGTTTTCAGCATTTGAGTATTTGTCTTTTAAAATGGAGCTAAAACAGTCTCCCTCCATACTCTACATTGTCCTGTACAAGCCTCCCCAGCACTGCCAAGGTTTTATTGATGATTTTACTGATGTGGTGAGACGGCTGGAGGGTGCGCTTATCTGGCGCCCGCGGTGAGACGGCTATTGGCGCCTGTGCGGAAGGTGCACTTACCTGGCGCCCCACGCTGCGCGGGCTGGTGGGCTTTATAAGCGTCCCCTTTCTCGTTGCCTCCCCCTTTCACCCGCACGCATTTCCGGGCCTCTGTGTCGGCCGCTCGTCCTCCTGCTCCAGGTAGATATCGCGTACTCAATCGATCCATTCAGTTTAAATCTCTTAACTTCAATGTTTCCTGTAGTGCCGCTGTCTGGCTGCGCGCTCCGCGCCACACAATCCTAAAATCTCCTCGTGCGTCGTGTGAGCACCTCCGTGGCAACAACTCTCGGCGTAGTAACATCATTCACAAAGTTGCAGCAAGGCGCGCTGCGCGCTCCCGTCGCGCTTACAGGTAACTCCTCGCCCCTCAATCCCATTCATAAATTTGTAACTTTACACATGCGTTCCTTGTAGTTGGCCGCTTGGCGGTACACTCCCTGCGTCAAATCGCACACTCGCCGTGTTGCGCTCTCAATAAGAACAGGTAAATTAATCACCATGAATGTTTGTCCATGCTCTGTTCAAAGACTAAATAGCATTTTTATTCTAGTTTGCTCACAACTGGCGCCACGCGCTTTGAGCAACGTCACCGTTTCATTTGGGCTCCTGCTGCTGAGCGCCGCCTCCTGCTCGGCTTCCAGCCTGCATTAACTTTAAATTCCAAATTGGTAGGCTCTAGCTCCTAGTGTCTGGCTCTTTATTTAGATTTGTGTATAACCTTAATTCCTTTTTTAGGTTTCACCATTGCCAGCAGCGGCACGAGACACGCCGCCCTCTGCTGTTTTGTTTCCTTTGCTTTGTTTGGCTTTGTTTTGTTCTGTTTTGTTTCGTTCCGTTCTGTTTTGTACTGTTTTGTTCTTGGGTTTCTGTTTTGTACCGTTTTGTACTTTTGTTCTCGTGTTTTATTCCTTGTTTTGTTCCAGTTTTCCTTTTCTCGTCTTTTTGTTTGTCGTCCCTGTTCATTTGTTCCCTACTCTTCTGTGTGAGGCGGTGCGCCTCAAGTGGGCGCTGTGTTGGGTGCGTGTGCCCGTGCGCCAGACACTTTGTACCGGGTCTGAGGGACAGTCGCTGGGACATTTTAAATTGCAGTGTGTATGGGTGAGATCCATTGGTTTTAAATTGTTGTAGCTACCGTTAATTAAATTAAATGAAACTTGTTTTAATCGGTGATGTGAAAGAATAAAGACAATGTAACTGGAATCTGGCTCCTGTGCTTTGGATACTTACTTGTGCGCCTTAGTTCTGTTTATTTTATTTTGGGTCCCAGAGCCCTCTCTCTGGGTGGCGTTGTTGGTCTTCTTTAGTTTTATTTCGTCACAAAGGTTACATTTAATTTACATACATTTTACACCACGCACCCTCGGTTACACTGAGATGCTTTCAGTTGTTTGCACAGACTTTGACGGTTTGGTCATTACAGGTGATTTCAATGTTCATGTGGATAATGTTTGCGACAGAAACGCTAAAGAGCTTGATGCTGTCCTTGAAACCTTTGGTCTTACTCAGCATGTGAGTGGCTCCACCCACAGCAGAGGACACACTCTGGACCTGCTAATTACAAAAGGGGTTAATATTTCAAACATCAGTGTGGTCGATGTGGCACTGTCTGATCATTTCTGTGTTTTCTTTGACCTGTCTGTTATTCCCAAATCACCGGCTGGTCCTGCAGTTGTTCGGAGGAGACACATAAATGACAGCACAAGTGCACTCTTCATTGAAATGATAAACTTTGAAAATCCTTCATGTTCAAATGTTGACCACTATTTAAATTCTGTTACATCTAATGTCTTGAATGTTCTGGACACCATTGCTCCTATGAAGGTTAAAATGGTTAGAAATAAGCAGAGGGTGCCATGGAGGAATAATGAGTCAGTCAGGGCACAGAAAAGGGAGTGCCGCAGGGCTGAGAGGAAATGGTGCAAGCAAAAGCTCCAGATTAATCATGACGTTCTCAGAGAAAAAATGTTTATATATAATCAGAAACTGGAACAGTATCCCTGAAGATGTGAGACAGGCCTCCACTCTGACAATGTTTAAATCCAGGCTAACTGTCTTATTTAGATGTGCATACGACTGAAAGCTCTATCTGCACTCTTCTCTTTTAATAACCTGGCCCTGCCATATGAATTCCCGCGATATGTGTGAGTTCACAAACTCTTGAGAGTCCATCTGCGCGGTGCGCCGCTGTCAGGGCTGCACCGGCTGCTGTGTGTGGACCAATCACAGCGCTGCATTGTGGTTTAGACGGAAGTCAAATAGACAAACCTAAGCAAAATACATGGCGGCATTGACAGACGTACTCCGGCCTGTTTCAACACATTTACAAACTATTTTGCTTTTGAAAACGTGCCATAGAAGTACTTTGTGCATTTGAGGATGAGGAAGAAGTCGGTGCTTTTCTCTCAAATGGATTTATTTATTTCTCAGCTTGTTCCGCTTTAGCGCCGCTGCGACCTTCAGTTCAAATGTTCGTCATGACAGTACATCCAGATTGATCATGTGTAACTAATACAGAGTGATACACATATCAGTCTGGCATGAGCCACGTAACTCTTTTAAAGCGTTTTGGGTTTTTTATGATTCTGATTCCTTTTCATTATAAATGTGGGAAGAGTGCCATCCCTCGTGTCTCTGAGCAAAGAGGTGCCTCGCTGGAGAAGGATGTGTCCGGCTTAACCGAGGACGACAGGTGTATATTTACTGTACAGTGAGACTATGTGGAGTAATACTGAACTGCCTAAAATGCTGTAAATTGCAGGGACATCAACTGCAAAAATCACACAGAGCTGAGTTGTGCCCATTGTATAATTATATTATGCCTACTCATCTCAAGCCCGCTTCTGTATAAGACCAAATCATTCAGTGCAAAAGCAGGCTGGAATGAGTTCACTGCATCATGCTGGCCAGAAGGGCCTTTAAAGTCTGGGCTGAATCAGGCAGACAAAAGTATGGCCCAGCATTAGATTATGCAGTGTCAAAAGTGTGTCAATCCAACAATGAGGACGTGAGTATCTCCACACGAGATCTATGCCACAGCGATGGGACTGGATAACTAGAAGTCATGTGGTGCAGCAGGACCTCAGCTGAGCATTTAAAACATGCCAGTGGAAAACTCCATCCCTTGCTCGTCATTTGTTTCACAGGCTTTTTGACCCATGGACTCAAACCCGACTCCTGGACGTCTGTGATCTTAGTTCCAGTCGTTAAAGATAAAGTGGGGAAAATTAACATCAAACACAATTATAGGCCCATAGCCCTGGCCAGTACTTTGAAGTGTTAGAAAGAGCTATTTTGAGGAAAATGGAAAGATTTCTGCTGATGTCTGACAACCAGTTTGGCTTTAAACCCAAGCATGGCACAGGCATTTGCATATGTGCGCTGAAACAACCGTTAGACTTGTATCACAGCCACAACACCCCACTTTTATGTGTTTTATTGATGCTTCAAAAGCATTTGATTATGTGAACCATGAAAGTTATTTTATAAATTATGTAAGAGAGTTCCTTAAAGTTTGGTAAGAATCTTAGTGTTCTGGCACACCCAACAAACCACGTCTGTGAAATGGAGACATTCTATTTCTGACCCATTTCATGTCTGGAATGTCATGTCACACACACACACACACACGCACACGCACACGCACACGCACACATTCACTCACACACACTCACACACACTCTCTCACACACACACGCACACATTCACTCACACACACGCACACATTCACTCTCACACACACACGCACACATTCACTCTCACACACACGCACACATTCACTCACACACACGCACACATTCACTCTCACACACACACGCACACATTCACTCTCACACACACGCACACATTCACTCACACACACGCACACATTCACTCTCACACATACACACACACACACATTCACTCTCACACATACACACACACTCACACACACACACGCACACATTCACTCACACACACACACTCTCTCACACACACACGCACACATTCACTCTCACACACACACATACACACACATTCACTCTCACACACACGCACACATTCACTCTCACACACACCATTCAACACACACACACATTCACTCTCACACACACACGCACACATTCACTCACACACATGCACACATTCACTCTCACACATACACACACATTCACTCTCACACATACACACACACACATTCACTCTCACACATACACACACACTCAGACACACACAGGCACATATACACACACGCACACACTCACGCGCACATTCACTCACTCACTCACTCACACACTCACTCACACACTCACTCACACACACTCTCTCACACACACACACGCACACATTCACTCGCACACACGCACGCATTCACTCTCACACATACACACACACACACACATTCACTCTCACACATACACACACACACATTCACTCTCACACATACACACACACACTCACAGACACACACAGGCACATATACACACAGGCACACATACACACACGCACAGACAGACACACACACTCACACACACACTCTCTCACACACACGCACACACACACATACACACACGCACACATTCACACACACGCACACATTCACTCTCACACGTACACATTCACTCTCACACACAAACATACACACACGCACACATTCACTCTCACACACACACACACACATTCACTCTCACACATACACACACACTCAGACACACACAGGCACATATACACACACGCACACACACACACATTCACTCTCACACACACGCACACATTCACTCACACACGCACACATTCACTCTCACACATACACACACACTCAGACACACACAGGCACATATACACACACGCACACACTCACACACACGCACAGACAGACACACACAGGCAGACACACATTCACATACGCACACACACACACAAACACGTGTGCCCATTGAAAACCTTGCAAGTCACCCTTTTTTCAGCCTGCTGTAATAGAAGTTAAAAAAACACAAATATCATCTTTCTTCACTTCATTTGAGCCCTCTGGCCTCATATTGATGTTCTGAGGGAAATGTTAGAATTTTATAGAACTTATTGGATATCGTAGAAAGGGGTTCAGAGGTTGTCATCCGGACGCCGTTTAAAGATCGAGACGTTTCGACTTTTATCCAAAAGTCATTGTCAATCAGAGAGCTGGTCTGGGAACTTGGGCTTATATGCTACTCTAAGTAGTGGGAGTCCTGCCCCCAGGGAGGAGTCACTGAATCCTGTCTTTGTTATAAAATTGTTTGTTTGTCACCTGGGACTTGATTAATTGGTCTATCTTGTTTGATTAATAGTTGGCCTCACCTAGTTTCACCTGTGACTAAGGTCTATTGTTCTATTGTTAGCTGGCTGTAGCTCCCTCCTCACTGCTGATTACCTCATTAGCATTTGACTGGTCTATTGATCTGGACCAAGGTGTTAGTATGCTGTCATAAATTTTGGCTAAATTAAATCTTAAGCCCCCATTCCTGTTTAGAGAAGGATTTTCTCTTTTGACAAAAATGGCCTCCTTTACTCCTCTTTCAAACCAGTTCTTCTCTCTGCTCAATATCTTCACCTCACTGTCCTCAAACGAGTGATTTGTAGCTTTTAGGTGCAGATGGACTGCACTTTGCGGTCCCGTGGAGGCAGATCTTCTGTGTTGGTACAGCCTTTTGTGCAGTGGCTGTTTGGTCTCACTATGTAACGCTCTTTACAACTGACCTCACTGCACTCTATCGAATAAACTACATTGCTCTGTTTCTCTGTCGGCCTCTTGTCTTTCGGATGGACCAGTTTCTGTTTGAGTGTGTTGCCAGGTTTGAAATAAACAGGGATGTCGTGTTGTCTAAAAATCCTTTGAAACTTCTCAGACAGGCCAGAGACATAAGGGATAGAGACCCCCCTCCTGCTGGGGTCTTTATCCTTTCTGTCCTGTTTCTTGGCTCTTCTGACTTTGTTAAAGGTCCAGTTGGGATAACCACAAGCTGAGAGGGCACGTTGGACGTGTTCTTCCTCCTTCTTTCTCCCCTCAGAGCTGGTGGGTACTTCATGGGCTCTATGTTGCAATGTCCTAATCACTCCCAACTTGTGCTGCAGTGGGTGGTTAGAACTGAACAGTAAGTACTGATCTGTGTGGGTGGGTTTCCTGTATACTTCTGTCTGAAGGCTGCCTCTCTCCTCTCTGATTGTGGAGCAATCAAGAAACGCCAACCGGTTGTCCTTAGCATCTTCTCGGGTGAACTTAATGTATACATCCAACCCATTAAAATGCTCAGAGAACGTTTCCAGCTCTTGTTTCTTGATTATCGCAAAGGTATCATCCACGTAACGCAGCCAGAGGCTCGGAGGTGTGCCCAGGAAGGAGGTCAGAGCCTTCTTCTCGAAGTGTTCCATATATAGGTTGGCTACGATCGGCGAGACCGGAGAGCCCATAGAACTGGGGATTTGATCTGTAGGCTCCTCGGAATTATGTTACTCTGTCTACACCTCAAGTTAAACCGGAGGTGATTTCTGTTGTCGGCTAATTTCCTGGCTGTATTCTCAAGCTCCCGTACCAGATCTAAGGTACCTTGCCCAAAATTCTCCAGAATTTGTCGATGTAATCCCTCATTCGTCCAGGTGTGGTCCATCGTAGAAAGGGTTTCAGAGGTTGTCATACGGACGCCGTTGGATATTTATGGAAACTGTGGAAAAAGTGAATGCCTTCTTTTTCCATTGAATCCCAAACAAAATCATGCTGTAATTTTCAAAACTATGAATCATGTTCTTTCACACCATCTCTTTTTATAATCTTTACAAAGAATGATTGTCTAAGACTTTTTAAAATGACAATAATAATGCATTTGCTGTGTTTTTGTGGACATTCAGAGACACTTTACAGTGATTTGTTTACACACTTGGTGGTTCTATCATCTTTCTGTCGCCACAGCTGCCCTGGGGCAAACTGACGGCAGCGAGGCTGTCAGATCGGTGCCATCGGCCCCTCCCACCATCAATCACCCACAGACTACATTCATTCGAGTGACAGTGTGGGAAGTGACTCACATAAAGACATAACAGTTGCACTAGACTCACCGCTGCCCCCCGTGGCCCCTGGTGTTCACTGTGGCCCCTGATTCACTGTGGCCCCTGGTATTCACTGTGCCCCTTGTGGCCCCTAGTGTTCACTGTGGCCCCTGTTGTTGACTGTGGCCCCTGGTGTTCATTGTGGCCCCGGATAGTCACTGTGGCCCCTGGTGGTCACTGTGGCCCCTGGTGGTCACTGTGGCCCCTGGTGGTCACTGTGGCCCCTGGTGGTCACTGTGCCCCTTGTGGCCCCTGGTGTTCACTGTGGCCCCTGATTCACTGTGGCCCCTGGTATTCACTGTGCCCCTTGTGGCCCCTGGTGTTCACTGTGGCCCCTGGTGTTGACTGTGGCCCCGGATGGTCACTGTGGCCCCTGGTGGTCACTGTGGCCCCTGGCGTTCACTGTGGTTCACTGTGGCCCCTGGCGTTCACTGTGGTTCACTGTGGCCCCTGGTGGTCACTGTGCCCCTTGTGGCCCCTGGTGTTCACTGTGGCCCCAGATGGTCACTGTGGCCCCTGGTGGTCACTGTGGCCCCTGGTGTTCACTGTGGCCCTTGTGGTTCACTGTGCCCCTTGTGGCCCCTGGTGTTCACTGTGGCCCTGGATGGTCACTGTGGCCCCTGGCGTTCACTGTGCCCCTTGTGTTCACTGTGTCCCCTGTGGCCCCTGGTGTTCACTGTGGCCCCTGATTCACTGTGGCCCCTGGTATTCACTGTGCCCCTTGTGGCCCCTGGTGTTCACTGTGGCCCCTGTTGTTCACTGTGGCCCCTGGTGTTCACTGTGGCCCCGGATGGTCACTGTGGCCCCTGGTGGTCACTGTGGCCCCTGGTGTTCACTGTGCCCCTTGTGGCCCCTGGTGTTCACTGTGGCCCCTGATTCACTGTGGCCCCTGGTATTCACTGTGGCCCCTGGTATTCACTGTGCCCCTTGTGGCCCCTGGTGTTCACTGTGGCCCCTGGTGTTCACTGTGGCCCCGGATGGTCACTGTGGCCCCTGGTGGTCACTGTGGCCCCTGGCGTTCACTGTGGCCCCGGATGGTCACTGTGGCCCCTGGTGTTCACTGTGCCCCTTGTGGCCCCTGGTGTTCACTGTGGCCCCTGATTCACTGTGGCCCCTGGTATTCACTGTGCCCCTTGTGGCCCCTGTTGTTCACTGTGGCCCCTGGTGTTCACTGGGGCCCCGGATGGTCACTGTGGCCCCTGGTGGTCACTGTGGCCCCTGGCGTCCACTGTGGTTCACTGTGGCCCCTGGCGTTCACTGTGGTTCACTGTGGCCCCTGGTGTTCACTGTGGCCCTTGTGGTTCACTGTGCCCCTTGTGGCCCCTGGTGTTCACTGTGGCCCTGGATGGTCACTGTGGCCCCTGGTGGTCACTGTGGCCCCTGGCGTTCACTGTGCCCCTTGTGTTCACTGTGTCCCCTGTGGCCCCTGGTGTTCACTGTGCCCCTTGTGGCCCCTGGTGTTCACTGTGGCCCCTGGTGTTCACTGTGCCCCTTGTGGCCCCTGGTGTTCACTGTGGCCCCTGGTATTCACTGTGCCCCTTGTGGCCCCTGGTGTTCACTGTGGCCCCTGTTGTTCACTGTGGCCCCTGGTGTTCACTGTGGCCCCTGGTGTTCACTGTGGCCCCGGATGGTCACTGTGGCCCCTGGTGGTCACTGTGGCCCCTGGTGTTCACTGTGGCCCCTGTTGTTCACTGTGGCCCCTGGTGTTCACTGTGGCCCCTGGTGTTCACTGTGGCCGCGGATGGTCACTGTGGCCCCTGGTGGTCACTGTGCCCCTTGTGGCCCCTGGTTTTCACTGTGGCCCCTGGCGTTCACTGTGGCCCTGGGCGTTCACTGTGGCCCCGGGCGTTCACTGTGGCCCCGGGCGTTCACTGTGGTTCACTGTGGCCCCTGGTGGTCACTGTGCCCCTTGTGGCCCCTGGTGTTCACTGTGGCCCCAGATGGTCACTGTAGACCCTGGTGGTCACTGTGGCCCCTGGCGTTCACTGTGGTTCACTGTGGCCCCTAGTGGTCACTGTGGCCCCTGGTGTTCACTGTGGCCCTTGTGGTTCACTGTGCCCCTTGTGGCCCCTGGTGTTCACTATGGCCCCTGGTGTTCACTGTGGCCCCGGATGGTCACTGTAGCCCCTGGTGTTCACTGTGGCCCCGGATGGTCACTGTGGCCCCTGGTGGTCACTGTGGCCCCTGTTGTTCACTGTGGCCCCTGGTGTTCACTGTGGCCCCGGATGGTCACTGTGGCCCCTGGTGGTCACTGTGGCCCCTGGTGTTCACTGTGCCCCTTGTGGCCCCTGGTGTTCACTGTGGCCCCTGGTGTTCACTGTGGCCCCTGATTCACTGTGGCCCCTGGTATTCACTGTGCCCCTTGTGGCCCCTGGTGTTCACTGTGGCCCCTGTTGTTCACTGTGGCCCCTGGTGTTCACTGTGGCCCCGGATGGTCACTGTGGCCCCTGGTGTTCACTATGGCCGCTGGCATTCACTGTAGCCCCTATTGGTCACTGTGCCCCTTGTGGCACCTGGTTTTCACTGTGGCCCCTGGCGTTCACTGTGGCCCTGGGCGTTCACTGTGGTTCACTGTGGCCCCTGGTGGTCACTGTGCCCCTTGTGGCCCCTGGTGTTCACTGTGGCCCCAGATGGTCACTGTAGACCCTGGTGGTCACCGTGGCCCCTGGTGTTCACTGTGGTTCACTGTGGCCCCTAGTGGTCACTGTGGCCCCTGGTGTTCACTGTGGCCCTTGTGGTTCACTGTGCCCCTTGTGGCCCCTGGTGTTCACTGTGGCCCCGGATGGTCACTGTGGCCCCTGGTGGTCACTGTGGCCCCTGGCGTTCACTGTGCCCCTTGTGTTCACTGTGTCCCCTGTGGCCCCTGGTGTTCACTGTGCCCCTTGTGGCCCCTGGTGTTCACTGTGGCCCCTGGTGTTCACTGTGCCCCTTGTGGCCCCTGGTGTTCACTGTGGCCCCTGATTCACTGTGGCCCCTGGTATTCACTGTGCCCCTTGTGGCCCCTGGTGTTCACTGTGGCCCCTGGTGTTCACTGTGTGCCCTGTGGCCCCTGGTGTTCACTGTGTCCCCTGTGGCCCCTGGTGTTGACTCTGGTCCCTAGGGTTCCCTCTGCCCCTTGTGGCCCCTGGTGTTCACTGTGGCCCCTGTTGTTCACTGTGGCCCCTGGTGTTCACTGTGGCCCCTGGCGTTCACTGTGGTTCACTGTGGCCCCTAGTGGTCACTGTGGCCCTTGTGGTTCACTGTGCCCCTTGTGGCCCCTGGTGTTCACTATGGCCCCTGGTGTTCACTGTGGCCCCGGATGGTCACTGTGGCTCCTGTTGTTCACTGTGGCCCGTGGTGTTCACTGTGGCCCCGGATGGTCACTGTGGCCCCTGGTGTTCACTGTGGCCGCTGGTGTTCACTGTGGCCCCTGTTGTTCACTGTGGCCCCTGGTGTTCACTGTGTGCCCTGTGGCCCCTGGTGTTCACTGTGTCCCCTGTGGCCCCTGGTGTTGACTCTGGTCCCTAGGGTTCCCTCTGCCCCTTGTGGCCCCTGGTGTTCACTGTGGCCCCTGGTGTTCACTGTGGCCCCTGGTGTTCACTGTGGCCCCTGGTGTTCACTGTGGCCCCTGGTGTTCACTGTGGCCCCGGATGGTCACTGTGGCCCCTGGTGGTCACTGTGGCCCCTGGTGTTCACTGTGGTTCACTGTGGCCCCTGGTGGTCACTGTGGCCCCTGGTGTTCACTGTGGTTCACTGTGGCCCCTGTGGCCCCTGGGGGTCACTGTGGCCCCGGATGGTCACTGTGGCCCCTGGTGGTCACTGTGGCCCCTGGTGGTCACTGTGGCCCCTGGTGTCCCCTGTGGCCCCTGGTGGTCACTGTGGCCCCTGGCGTTCACTGTGGTTCACTGTGGCCCCTGGTGTCCCCTGTGGGGCACTGTGGCCCCGGATGGTCACTGTGGCCCCTGGTGGTCACTGTGGCCCCTGGTGTCCCCTGTGGCCCCTGGGGGTCACTGTGGCCCCGGATGGTCACTGTGGCCCCTGGTGTCCCCTGTGGCCCCTGGGGGTCACTGTGGCCCCGGATGGTCACTGTGGCCCCTGGTGTCCCCTGTGGCCCCTGGTGGTCACTGTGGCACCTGGTGGTCACTGTGGCCCCTGGTGTCCCCTGTGGCCCCTGGTGTCCCCTGTGGCCCCGGATGGTCACTGTGGCCCCTGGTGGTCACTGTGGCCCCTGGGGGTCACTGTGGCCCCTGGTGTCCCCTGTGGCCCCTGGTGTCCCCTGTGGCCCCGGATGGTCACTGTGGCCCCTGGTGGTCACTGTGGCCCCTGGTGTCCCCTGTGGCCCCTGGTGTCCCCTGTGGCCCCTGGTGGTCCCTGTGGCCCCTGGTGTCCCCTGAGGGTCACTGTGGCCCCTGGGGGTCACTGTGGCCTGTTCATTCTGTTTTCTTCTAATTATTCACTTGGGAGTTTCTGCAAAAGAGGGACAGAGCAAAAATAGTAGGAACTGAGGGACACAAGGACAAACGATGGACACGAGAGGGGCCCCCCAGACCACCAGGGGGCAGGCCCACCAGACCACCAGGGGGCAGGCCCACCAGACCACCAGGGGGCAGGCCCACCAGACCACCAGGGGGCAGGCCCACCAGGGGGCAGGCCCACCAGACCACCAGGGGGCAGGCCCACCAGACCACCAGGGGGCAGGCCCACCAGGGGGCAGGCCCACCAGACCACCAGGGGGCAGGCCCACCAGACCACCAGGGGGCAGGCCCACCAGACCACCAGGGGGCAGGCACGCGACCTCTGACCGGAGCCCAAACATGTCAGAGAAATGAGCTCAGAGCTAGTTACAAACTCACAAGTGAATAAACTTATTTATAGTAACAACAGCTTCAAAATAAATGACGACATTTGAACAAGAACAATGAATAGTTTGAAATAAAGTCCTCTCATCTCCTCTTGTACACACAGGGCTTCAGCTGGAGGCCAAACTTTTTCACGTTTGCAGGCGCTGGTCCCGTCTTCACAAAGTCGAAGGAGTAAAAATGAGTGTTTTCTGTGTCCTGCAAAGGCAAAAAAAACATTTTTCAATTAAAAGAGTAACGTAGAAACAATACGAGGTTAACATGTTCATATCAAATATTGTTTTCACTGACAGTTGTTGACTTATTCTTAATTCCAAAACATCACGCATGATGGACATTTGTTGATGTTTGCTTTGGTTCTCAGGATAATAATCAAATGCAAAAACGTTGTCAGTTCCCACTAAAACCAGTTGGAAATAAAGCTGTGGCTCTGATCGATTATGAGTCAAAACACACCTCAAAGAGACTCAAACCAGACAAACGGCGCAGATCCTGTTATTATGTTCACACAGATCACACACACGTAGAGCACCAATCACACACACGTAGAGCACCAATCACACACACGTAGAGCACCATTCACACACACGTAGAGCACCAATCACACACACGTAGAGCACCAATCACACACACGTAGAGCACCATTCACACACACGTAGAGCACCAATCACACACACGTAGAGCACCATTCACACACACGTAGGGCACCAATCACACACACGAAGAGCACCAATCACACACGTAGAGCACCAATCACACACACGTGAGCACCAATCACACACACGTGAGCACCATTCACACACACGAGAGCACCAATCACACACGAGAGCACCATTCACACACACGTAGAGCACCAATCACACACACGCAGAGCACCAATCACACACCGGCAATTCAAACTACTACAAAATAAAACTGGATTAAAAACACAAAACAGCTCAAGATATCACACACACGTAGAGCACCATTCACACACACGTAGAGCACCAATCACACACACGTAGAGCACCATTCACACACACGTAGAGCACCAATCACACACACGTAGAGCACCAATCACACACACGTAGAGCACCAATCACACACGACGAGCACCAATCACACACACGCAGAGCACCAATCACACACACGCAGAGCACCAATCACACACACGAAGAGCACCAATCACACACGTAGAGCACCAATCACACACACGTAGAGCACCAATCACACACACGCAGAGCACCAATCACACACCGGCAATTCAAACTACTACAAAATAAAACTGGATTAAAAACACAAAACAGCTCAAGATATCACACACACGTAGAGCACCATTCACACACGTAGAGCACCAATCACACACACGTAGAGCACCAATCACACACACGTAGAGCACCATTCACACACACGTAGAGCACCAATCACACACGTAGAGCACCAATCACACACACGTAGAGCACCAATCACACACACGCAGAGCACCAATCACACACCGGCAATTCAAACTACTACAAAATAAAACTGGATTAAAAACACAAAACAGCTCAATATATCACACACGTAGAGCACCATTCACACACACGTAGAGCACCAATCACACACACGTAGAGCACCATTCACACACACGTAGGGCACCAATCACACACACGTAGAGCACCAATCACACACACGTAGAGCACCAATCACACACACGTAGAGCACCAATCACACACACGTAGAGCACCAATCACACACACGCAGAGCACCAATCACACACACGTAGAGCACCAATCACACACGTAGAGCACCAATCACACACACGTAGAGCACCAATCACACACACGCAGAGCACCAATCACACACCGGCAATTCAAACTACTACAAAATAAAACTGGATTAAAAACACAAAACAGCTCAAGATACACAACATCATTATTTAAAAAACACTTTAAATGAAAAGAGTTCAGATCAAATCTTCAGTGGAACAGAACCAGAACAGAACCAGAACAGAACCAGAACAGAGCCAGAACAGAACCAGAACAGAGCCAGAACAGAGCCAGAACAGAGCCAGAACAGAACCAGAACAGAACCGAACCAGAGCAGAACCAGAACAGAACCAGAACAGAACCAGAACAGAACCAAAACAGAACCAGAACAGAGCCAGAACAGAACCAGAGCAGAACCAGAACCAGAACAGAACCAGAACAGAGCCAGAACAGAACAGAACCAGAACAGAGCCAGAACAGAACCAGAACAGAACAGAACCAGAACAGAGCCAGAACAGAACCAGAACAGAACCAGAACAGAACCAGAGCAGAACCGAACCAGAACAGAACCAGAACAGAGCCAGAACAGAACCAGAACAGAACCAGAGCAGAGCCAGAACAGAACCAGAACAGAACAGAACCAGAACAGAACCAGAACAGAACAGAACCAGAACAGAGCCAGAACAGAACTGAACCAGAACAGAGCCAGAACAGAACCAGAACAGAACCACAGCAGAACCAGAGAAGAACCAGAGCAGAACCGAACCAGAACAGAACCAGAACAGAACAGAACCAGAACAGAGCCAGAACAGAGCCAGAGCAGAACCAGAACAGAACCAGAACAGAACCAGAACAGAACAGAACAGAGCCAGAACAGAACCAGAGCAGAACCAGAACAGAACCGAACCAGAACAGAACCAGAACAGAGCCAGAACAAGAACAGAACCAAAACAGAGCCAGAGCAGAACCAGAGCAGAACCAGAACAGAACCAGAACAGAACCAGAACAGAGCCAGAACAGAACCAGAACAGAACCGAACCAGAGAAGAACCAGAACAGAACCAGAACAGAACCAGAACAGAACCAGAACAGAGCCAGAACAGAACCAGAGCAGAACCAGAACCAGAACCAGAACAGAACCAGAACAGAGCCAGAACAGAACAGAACCAGAACAGAGCCAGAACAGAACCAGAACAGAACCAGAGCAGAACCAGAGCAGAACCAGAACAGAACCAGAACAGAGCCAGAACAGAACCAGAACAGAACAGAACCAGAACAGAACCAGAACAGAACAGAACCAGAACAGAACCAGAACAGAACCAGAACAGAACCAGAACAGAACCAGAACAGAACCACAGCAGAACCAGAGAAGAACCAGAGCAGAACCGAACCAGAACAGAACCAGAACAGAACAGAACCAGAACAGAGCCAGAACAGAACCAGAACAGAACCAGAGCAGAACCAGAACAGAACCAGAACAGAACCAGAACAGAACAGAGCCAGAACAGAACCAGAGCAGAACCAGAGCAGAGCCAGAACAGAACCAGAACAGAACCAGAACCGAGCCAGAACAGAACCAGAACAGAGCCAGAACAGAGCCAGAACAGAACCAGAACAGAACCGAACCAGAGCAGAACAAGAACAGAACCAGAACATAACAAGAACAGAACCAGAACAGAGCCAGAACAGAACCAGAACAGAACCAGAACAGAGCCAGAACAGAGCCAGAACAGAGCCAGAACAGAACCAGAACAGAGCCAGAACAGAGCCAGAACACAACCAGAACCAGAACAGAACCAGAACAGAACCAGAACAGAACAGAACAGAGCCAGAACAGAACCAGAACAGAGCCAGAACAGAGCCAGAACAGAACCAGAACAGAACCAGCACAGGCCTTAGTCCCGACTCTGGCACCAGCGGGAGGCCGGTCCATGTTTAGTCCTGACTCTGGCACCAGCAGGAGGCCGGTCCATGTTTAGTCCTGACTCTGGCACCAGCGGGAGGCCGGTCCATGTTTAGTCCTGACTCTGGCACCAGCGGGAGGCCGGTCCATGTTTAGTCCTGACTCTGGCACCAGCGGGAGGCCGGTCCATGTTTAGTCCTGACTCTGGCACCAGCAGGAGGCCGGTCCATGTTTAGTCCTGACTCTGGCACCAGCAGGAGGCCGGTCCATGTTTAGTCCTGACTCTGGCACCAGCAGGAGGCCGGTCCATGTTTAGTCCTGACTCTGGCACCAGCAGGAGGCCGGTCCATGTTTAGTCCTGACTCTGGCACCAGCGGGAGGCCGGTCCATGTTTAGTACTGACTCTGGCACCAGCAGGAGGCCGGTCCATGTTTAGTCCTGACTCTGGCACCAGCAGGAGGCCGGTCCCTGAGGTCCTCAGAGTGAGGGATGATTCATGTCAGATGTTCTTTGGTGCTTGGCCGTGGAGAGACTTAAACACAAGCCGAGCTGCTCAGACACTTGACCTAAAAGGCTGTTGATGTTATTGATTTGATGTGTCTGTCAAAGTTCACATCTGAGTTCTTTATTACTCCCAGATTTTCCCAGAACTTGATTTAAAGATTCTATTTCATTCCTTCTTCGCACATGTGTAGTTGGAGTATCAATACCAACAGCCTCACACTTGTGACAATCAGAAGGTGTAGAGCCGACTGGCATCTGTTTACTCATTTCCTACGAGTTCATATATTTATTGATGCTTTGTTTTGCATGGTTTTGGCCACACCTCCTTGCCAATGTCCAATCCCGTCAGACCCTGGAAGCAACGCAGGTGGGGCCTGGTCAGTCCTGGGATGGGAGACCGCTGGATCATAAGGTCCACAGGGGGGCGACTGGAGGAGGAAATGTCATTGTGTCCTTATGCAAGACACTTCACCCACATTGCCTAGTATGAGTGTGGTGTGTTGGTTGGTGGTGGTCGGAGGGGCCGATGGCGCAGTCTACCCCAGGGCAGCTGTGGCTACAATAGTCTCTTACCACCACCGAGTGTGGAGTGAATGAATAATGCAACGTGAAGTGTCTTTGAGCGTTCAAGAAAAGCACTATATAAGGCTAATGCATTATTAGTCGGACTGTGGACTTCTCCGCCCTCCACGAGCTGCGAGAGCAATAGTTTTTATTCTAAAGGTGAGTTCTATTGTTTGCAGGATTACCTCTGCTGTCAGTCGTCGTCCGCACTTGCCTGGCCTCCATTCCAATCTCCATGTATTATTCAGTACTGTCATGGAGTCTGGAGATGCCGCCACATAATCTGACTTCAGCGGGGCGGGACAAACATGCGTCAGTCAGACAAACAGCGGACGTGACGACAGCACCACGACAGGACAGTTTATGTGCGGCAGCAGAGAGCTGTGGCTGTCGTGGAGCTGTAAAGCTTCCTCTGGCTGTGGTTTTAACGACACGTCCTGGTCTTTTAAAAGAGAGAGCCCCGAACATTTTCTCTGTCGTGGACGCCATGTTGCTTGTTATTGCTTGTAATCGCGGCACAGAGATGTGACGTTTTTCTCACGCAGCTCTGATTGGCTCTGTTGACGCAAAATACAGGAAGTAGAGGGTTTAGCGATCATGCCCATACCCACTGAGTTTCAAAACTGAAAGATATTGAGAAATAGTGGGAGTGACTGGTCAGGCTACGTCCGCGCCTCCTTCTCGCACCTTATAGGGTTGTCGGACAAATGGCTGCTTTGATATGCACCGAGTAGTCCGCCTTGAGTTGGTTAATGTGACAAACACTCGCGATATGTGCTAGTAGGTGTTATCTCCTCAGTTATTTGCGCTAGCTAGCAGACATTTGCTGTATGATAGCCCACAAATGGGCGCGCCTTTCCTAAAGCTTTAGTGCTTTCAATTTTGCAGGTTTAGAACGTCTTCGTCTCTTTTCCAGCTCATGTTTTATCGAAGCAGTGGCGATGTTTGATTACAACTGTACATTTTTACTCATGTGGGCAGCGCTATCGCCTCCACCCACTGTGGATCACTCCTCCACAGCTGTATCACAGTCTCATTATGGAGTTTTCACAAGTGCACTGTGCTCTGCAATAAGTGAACTATCGTTGCTTTTACCATCCAGTTTTATATGGCCTGCAGCAGCTTGTCAGGGTTCCACTCCACTTTGCACAGTCAGCCTTCACGCTGTCATAATGTGCCTTGGCATGGGACCAGATTCTTGTTCTTGATGTTGCTCTGTGCCTGCGCCTGTTGGGTCCCAGGTACAGCCTTTATAAGCCGGATCGCTGCTGGGCCAGCCCCAGTTACAGTTCCTGTCATGTATGGACTGCCTGTACTCTGAATATTGTTTTTGGAGGACATATTGCTAGTTGTTGCAATTTCTGTTGCCTTCACATACCTTTTGTTATTGGTTTGGTCAGTGCATGAACATGTATTATTGTATACTGTACGTGCGCTGAACATAACGGCTTGTAGCTAATGAGCTAATTTCCATACGTTGTATAATGAGGTCCACATCTGAATCAACAACACGTCCCATTTCTGCAGTGACCACCCTATGGAGCATGATTGCAGTTTTTAGTCCAGGCACCAGGTCTACCACGTCCTTCAGCAGGTGACTTCTGTGGCACTTGTAGTGCTGTAGTGGCCTTTGCTTCTGGATGATTCAGCGATGTGCTGTTTCTTGAAGAGGTATTGAGTGACTTTTGAATAGGCTTGTATAGGACAATATAGGACAGTATGGGGGGGGGCTGTTTTAGCTCAGTTTTACAAGACAAATACCTAAATGATGAAAACACCCCAAAAGACAACTTCTGACAACTATTATATCTCAAAAAACTGAACAGACGCCTCCACTCTTTTTTATTGTTGTGTTTGTTGTGTTTCAGATTAAAACTTGGGTGGAGCCGTTTCTATTAGAACTACATTTCCTGTGTTTTTGTCAAGCCATGTTTCAGTTAAAAACATAAAATCAAGCTTGTAAGAAGAAATACAACTATTAAAAATCATTTGTTACATAAGGATCTGACATTTAGCACACCAAGTTTCAGATTAGTTTCAGCGGGACAGGACATTATCTCGAGGGAGTTTGGGTGATGGACCAGGTGAAAGGCGGGGAGAGCTGGGGGGAGTTTTGTTGGTGAAGCAGGAGAGTTGAAGCTCCTGTGTGGTTTGAGGGGCACTGATTTGTGCGAGTTCATCATTGTTGACATCAGAACTCTTGATCTTACTAAATTAGGTGTGAGTGGAACCATCTTAATTCCTGATTTGATCTGATTTTCAAGATGGTTGTGAAGGCCCCTGGGTGATGGTGGAGATGAAAAGGAGAGTGAGGATTCTGTAGTGGGAGTAGATGTTGCAGGGGGGGGCCCAGGGCGGGTCTGAGGGGAGGGGAGATGACAAGGGTGTGACGAGGACCTCGCTTCTATTGATAAATCCTTCTTGTCAATATTTGGAAGAGGTCCACTGATGAATGCCTTGATTTCCACTTTATCAACCTCCGCAAATAACGTCATGGAGACCTTTTTCAAAACTTCAGTCTGCTCCTTTCGGATGTCCACTGCACCCACGTGTACAACCAGCTGTTTAACTCCTGTGTGTGGACAGCACTTTGGGAAGCAGTGACGTAATCTCAGAAACTTCCACGTACGACTCCACTGATGGCACCATTTCTTATTGAGAGCACTGACTTTGACATTTGGAGTTTTCAGTATCAGTATAAGAGCTTGTAAAATAAAGCACAATGGCTAATCCTCACAAAATGTACATGGATTCATTCTAGTACACTATGATCATGTCTTACCTTGATCTGGCTCTTTGTAACCCAGAATGCGGTACTAACGTTTTCATAACTCTATGGCTTGTTCAGCTGCTCACATTATGCACCTCTTTAGTGCCGTTAACTAAAATGAGAGAACGGGATTCGTGCCTATGACAGTGCGGATGAAGCGAGTCAGAAGGGGACTCTTATGAACCTGGACGAGGAGAATGGACATGCGGAGGATAGATTGGAAGAGCTGATGCCATGGAAGTGCAATTATGGTGTTAACAGGCTATGATGTTTAGATATTATTATAAGTTAAATTGGTTTGGTCCCCATCTAGAAAAATACTGAATTAGATAAATAAGGTCTTATAATTAATATAGAATTGACTGTATTATCAGGAAACAGACAAAGCTTCTAGTAACAATAACAGTAACAAGTGAGGGCCCCAACACAAGTGTGGCATTATATCCTCTTTCCACCAACAGGGACTTGTTAGGATTTCTTGTAATATCCCTTTCATCGTTCGCTGTTCATGTTCTTGAAAAATGATATAATGGGAAGTAATATTATGGTTCTGTCGTTAAATGTGAATGGTCTTAATAATCCTATAAAACGAAAGAAAGTAATTAATACATTGCGAAAAGAGAACGTATTTCCCAAGTGAAAACTTGAAAACTGCGGTCATTAAGCCTCTCCTAAAGAAAAGCAGTCCTGATGCCTCAGAACTGAAAAACCGGCCCATTTCAAATCTGCCAATTTTTAGGCAAAGTCCTTGAAAAGGTTGTTTACAACAGCTCACTGACTTCCTCTTCCGCTGATGGCAAGATGGCCGCCAGGGTGCAGACACACAGTCAGGCAGGTCCTGTGTGTTTGTCAAAAAAAGACTTTAAAACCATCAAATTCCCCTGGATTGTGCCATCAACATATGTATTTCTTGTTGTTATATGCTGTTACCTTTTCTGGAGTTTAACTGGCCCCCAGAAAATGGATAATTCAACTCTATACTCGGTGAAGAGGAGTCAGTACCTCTTGTTCACAAGATTTCTTAATTCTGGACATGCCAGGCTACCCCCAGGTAAACCGGATCGACCTTTTACATCTAGATCATCCCTGGGGGCATTGGAACTTGTGTTAATACTACTTTTAGCTGGTGATATTGAAATAAATCCTGGACCTGTTCTGAGCACAGGCCTGGATGGACTACAGCTAGTGGGCCCAACACCTGAGCTAATCAGGCTACAACCACAGCTACCCTGGTTCCTACCACAGCTACCTGGGCTACAGCTAACCGGTCCTCCACCACCTGGGCTACAGCTAACCGGGCCTCCACCACCTGGGCCACAGCTGACCGGGCCTCCACCTCCTGGGCTACACCTAACCAGGTTTCCACCACCTGGACCACAGCTAACCAGGCTTCCACCACCTGGGCAACAGCTAACCGGGCCTCCACCACCTGGGCCACAGCTAACCGGGCCTCCACCACCTGGGCTACAGCTACATGGGCCTCCACAACCTGGGCTACAGCTACATCGGCCACAGCTAACTAAGCCTCCACCACCTGGGCTACAGCTGACCGGGCCTCCACCACCTGGGCTACAGCTGACCGGGCCTCCACCACCTGGGCCACAGCTGACCGGGCCTCCACCACCTGGGCTACAGCTAACCGGGCCTCCACCACCTGGGCTACAGCTAACTGGGCCTCCACCACCTGGGCTGCAGCTGACCGGGCCTCCACCTCCTGGGCTACAGCTAACCGGGCCTCCACCACCTGGGCTACAGCTAACCGAGCCTCCACCACCTGGGCTACAGCTACATCGGCCACAGCTAACTAAGCCTCCACCACCTGGGCTACAGCTGACCGGGCCTCCACCACCTGGGCTACAGCTGACCGGGCCTCCACCACCTGGGCTACAGCTGACCGGGCCTCCACCACCTGGGCCACAGCTGACCGGGCCTCCACCACCTGGGCTACAGCTAACCGGGCCTCCACCACCTGGGCCACAGCTGACCGGGCCTCCACCACCTGGGCTACAGCTAACCGGGCCTCCACCACCTGGGCTACAGCTAACCGGGCCTCCACCACCTGGGCTGCAGCTGACCGGGCCTCCACCTCCTGGGCTACAGCTAACCGGGCCTCCACCACCTGGGCTACAGCTAACCGAGCCTCCACCACCTGGGCTACAGCTACATGGGCCACAGCTAACTAAGCCTCCACCACCTGGGCTACAGCTGACCGGGCCTCCACCACCTGGGCTACAGCTGACCGGGCCTCCACCACCTGGGCTACAGCTGACCGGGCCTCCACCACCTGGGCCACAGCTGACCGGGCCTCCACCACCTGGGCTACAGCTAACCGGGCCTCCACCACCTGGGCTACAGCTAACCGGGCCTCCACCACCTGGGCTGCAGCTGACCGGGCCTCCACCTCCTGGGCTACAGCTAACCGGGCCTCCACCTCCTGGGCTACAGCTAACCGAGCCTCCACCACCTGGGCTACAGCTAACCGGGCCTCCAGCTAACCGGGCCTCCACCACCTGGGCTACAGCTGACCGGGCCTCCACCACCTGGGCTACAGCTAACCGGGCCTCCACCACCTGGGCCACAGCTAACCAGACTTCCACCACCTGGGCTACAGCTAACCGGG
The DNA here is from genome assembly GCA_019453435.1 of Rhinogobius similis. Classification (NCBI taxonomy): domain Eukaryota; kingdom Metazoa; phylum Chordata; class Actinopteri; order Gobiiformes; family Gobiidae; genus Rhinogobius; species Rhinogobius similis. Next base: position 37,353,536 of record CM033625.1, read on the forward strand.
CCTCCACCACCTGGGCCACAGCTAACCAGGCCTCCACCACCTGGGCTACAGCTACATGGGCCTCCACAACCTGGGGTACAGCTACATGGGCCACAGCTAACTAAGCCTCCACCACCTGGGCTACAGCTGACCGGGCCTCCACCACCTGGGCTACAGCTGACCGGGCCTCCACCACCTGGGCTACAGCTAACCGGGCCTCCACCGCCTGGGCTGTAGCTAACCGGGCCTCCACCACCTGGGCTACAGCTAACCGGTCCTCCACCTCCTGGGCTACAGCTAACCGGGCCTCCACCTCCTGGGCTACAGCTAACCGGGCCTCCACCTCCTGGGCTACAGCTAACCGGGCCTCCACCACCTGGGCTCAAGCTGACCGAGCCTCCACCTCCTGGGCTACAGCTAACCGAGCCTCCACCACCTGGGCTGCAGCTGACCGGTCCTCCACCACCTGGGCTACAGCTGACCGGGCCTCCACCACCTGGGCTACAGCTAACCGGGCCTCCACCACCTGGGCTACAGCTAACCGAGCCTCCACCACCTGGGCTACAGCTAACCGGGCCTCCACCACCTGGGCTACAGCTAACCGGGCCTCCACCACCTGGGCTGACCGAGCCTCCACCACCTGGGCTACAGCTAACCGGGCCTCCACCACCTGGGCTGACCGAGCCTCCACCACCTGGGCTACAGCTAACCGGGCCTCCACCACCTGGGCTACAGCTGACCGGGCCTCCACCACCTGGGCTACAGCTAACCGGGTCTCCACCACAAAAAAAGGACAGAAATCCTATTCTCAAAAAACATCGGACATCTAAGATTTTTCAAACACTTAATCAGGCAAAAACAATTTGGGATCTGCGAGCCAAACCAAAAGGCTTATTAGGCGGACACTTGAATATACGGAGTATGGCATCTAAAAATGAAGAGCTTCAACATCTGCTCTGTAACTCCAACATTGACTTTCTGGGGCTTTCCGAAACCTGGTTAACACACAACTCTCCAGATTCATTGGTAACTATGCCGGAGTATAATGTCTATAGGAATGATAGGGCACATGGGAGGGGTGGAGGTGTTCTACTCTATGTTAAAAGCCCTTTAAAATGTAGACAGATAAATTGGCCAGAAGATATCCAGCTTGAGTGTGTTGGTGTAGAAATCTCACTCTCACCTGCAATGTCTTTTATTGTAATTTGTTTGTATCGTAAACCATCTGCTAAATTGGATTTTTATGACAAATTAAAAATTCTTCTTAATCACTGTGATTTAAACAAAGAAATTATAATTATTGGAGATTTTAATGTAAACTGGAATGATAAGAAAGCCCGAAAGAACCTGAAACAAGTCACTGAACATTTTAATTTTAAACAGCTAATAGAACAACCCACTCGAATAACTTCACACTCAAAAACATTGATAGACTTGCTTTTTGTAAATAAACCTGAAAGAATTATCAAAACCTTTAACTATGTGACTGGGTTGTCTGACCACAATGCCATCTTCTTCTCAAGAAAACTTACAAAAAAACGTTTTAAAGATTCATTTAGGTCAAATGTTAAAGTCTCACCCAAAAAAATAATCCCCAAAAATTTACTACCAAATCTTATAGCAGCGTTGCAAAGTGCTGATTGGAATGAAATTATTCAAAGTAAAGATGTTGTAAATAGCAGCTCTCTATTTCACAAGAAAATGAATGCAGTAATGTTAAATTTTACGAAAAAAGGAAGCCACAACAAAAGAAAGAGAAATCTATTACCATAGATAAATGACGAATGCTAGAAATGGATGAGAGACAGAGATGAACAACTAAAAAAATATCTCAAATCCCGTCTCATCACTGACCGGTATAAATTCACCTCACTGAGAAATAAGGTCACTCAAATTATGCGAAAGGTCAAAGCAACATTTTTCATGACTATTATCTCTGAAGCAAATGGAAACCCCAAAAAGATCTGGCAAAATATAAATAAATTAATTGGGAACGATAAAAAAGCAAAACAAGAAATAGAGTTAAAAATAAACAATATTATAGTGTCTGATCCAGATCTACTGACAAATGAATTTAATCACTATTTTCTCAACTCTGTTAAGGAAATAAGTGAGCTATTTCCATCTCCTGATCTCAAAACAAGATCCATTGATCTCACACAACCTGTTTTTAATTTACGTGAAATAACAGGGCTGGAAGTGTCCACAATTATTGGTTCATTAAAAAATTCAAAAGCCAAAGACATTCATGGACTGGACACTCATCTCCTAAAATTATGCAAAGAGTCTCTTATTGCACCAATAACACACATGGTTAATTTATCACTTAAACAGAGGGTTGTCCCATCATCCTGGAAACTGGCCATAGTCACCCCAATTTTTAAATCTGGTGACAGATCAAATATATCCAATTATCGACCAATCTGTATACTTCCAGTTGTTTCCAAGGTTGTTGAGAGATGGGTAGCAAATATTATAAATGATCATTTAAATAAAAGTCCCTTTAACTTAAATGCCATGCAGTTTGGTTTTAGAGCAAACCATTCCACTGAATCCGCAAACAGCTTCTTTATAGAAATGGTCAAGAGTAAACTGGATATATATCCCTGTGTTGGTGCAGTGTTCCTCGATCTTAAAAAGGCTTTCGACACCGTCAACCATGAAATTCTTCTAACAAAATTAATAGACTTCAACTTCTCGCCAGAGGCAATTCAGTGGATTAAATCATATTTAACTTCAAGAAAACAATGTGTACAAATTGACAGTGTAAAATCATCGGTTTTGGATGTTTCTGTCAGTGTTCCGCAAGGATCAATACTTGGTCCTCTGTTATTTTCACTGTACATAAATGATCTTCCCAAAACATGTAATAACGTTAATTTTCAAATGTATGCAGATGACGCTGTAATTTAAACACATGCAAGGAGTGTTAAAGAGGCAGCTTCCATTCTGACCTCAGCCATGGAGCAAGTAAATGACTGGCTTTTTAAATCGTGTTTGCTTCTGAATTCCAAAAAAACGGTCTGTATGATGTTCTCAAAACAATCAAAAGAGATTAAAAGTTCCAGAGTATACTTGAGAGGAGAAGAATTACAACTTGTCACAGAATTCAAGTATCTTGGTGTGACACTTGATTCCACTATGTCTTTCAAAAATCATATTAAAAAACTTGCCAATACTGTCAAATTTAACCTAAAAAATTTTAAACAAATATAGCCTTTTTTAACACTAGGTGCTGCTAGAATGTTTCTCCATTCAATGATTTTATCCCATATCGAATATTGCATAACAAGTTGATCTCTAACCACTGTCACCAATTTGAAAATAATTGAATCATTGTATAAAAAATCTCTTAAAATTTTTGACCAAAAACCTAATTCATTTCATGTATGTAATATTTTAAACAAGTATAATCTTTTAAATTTTGAAAATTTTATAAATTTTAAGTACGTATGTTTAATCTACAAAGTGCTACATGGACTAGCCCCACCTCCCTTGTCTGTCTTTTTCAAACCTAAGACTTCAGGAGGTCTGAGAACCAGAGCCTCCTCCAGAGGAGACTGTGAAGTCCCCTACAGAAGAACAACCTTCGGACAGAACACTCTCTCTGTGAGGGCCACTAACCTCTGGAACAGTCTTCCTCTGCACACGGGAGAGTCCTACACTGATCAGCTTTAAAACTCAACAAAAACGATGGCTGAAAACAAACCAGTCATGTGACCATTAGACCCATTACACAACTTTTCCTTGTATTTGTGTTGCATGTTGTAATTTTTTATGTGTTTGCCTTACTAGGGACTATGGATGAAAATTAGCTTTGTAGCTATAATCCGGCATATTTACATCTGTTTTATACTGATGTTCATTAATGTGCATTGTCCCTATCAAATAAATAAATAAATAAATAAATAAATAAAATCTTTATAAACAACTCCTTTGATGTTTTCCAGTCAGGTTTAGACCTCATCACAGCACTGAGACTGCTCTTATCAAGATGACAAATGACATCCGCCTGAACACTGATGCGGGCAAAGCCTCAGTCTTAATTCTGTTAGATCTGAGCGCTGCTTTTGACACTGTCGATCATGGGATCCTCCTACAGAGACTAGAGGACTGGGTGGGCATCACTGGCACTGCCCTAAATTGGTTGAAGTCCTATCTTGAAGACAGGAAGTATTTTATTGAAATTGGTAACTGTGTCTCAGACCACATGGTCTTGACCTGTGGGGTGCCCCAAGGGTCAATCCTGGGACCTCTTCTGTTCAACCTCTACATGCTTCTTGATGCTAAGACAGGCCTCCACTCTGACAATGTTTAAATCTAGGCTAAAAACAGTTCTGTTTAGATGTGCATACGACTGAAAGATCTATCTGAACTCTTCTCTTTTAAAATGTTTTTTAATGATTCTATATGTCAATGTGTTTTGTGATTTTAATGCATTTTTTCCTGTTATGTAAAACACTTTGAATTGCCTTGTATACGAATTGTGCTCTACAAATACACTTGCCTTGCCTTATTTATTTACAAGAAACTCATTTATCCAGAAAGAAAATGTGAAGCTCAGGGGTTATGGTTATATAAAACTGTATTACAGTTCATTTAAACATGGGTGTAAAAGGGGGGTAACAATACTTATACATTACTCGTTGAAAAAAGAAATTTGTGATAAGGAAGGGAGATATATTATTGAAAAAGGCTCATTAGAAAACCAAACATTAACAATACTTAATGTCTATGCTCCACCTAACGGTAAAAAAGGCTTTTTTTAAGGAGCTCACTAACAAAATAATAACAGAAACAGACGGTGTGTTGATTTGGGGTGGTGACCTCAATATTTTGATGAATGCAAGGTTGGACACCACAAATAAAAAGAAATGCAATAATCCTATTGCAAAAAAACTTACTTTTGAAGAATTTGGATTAGATGATATATGGCGGAAATTAAACCCACACAAAAAAATTTCTACGCACTATTCAGCTCCCAATAATTGTTATTCACAAATTGATTTTTTTTGTGTGAATAAGGTAGATACAGAAGAAACTTGTTAGTCAGATCATGCTGTGTTGTCTCTTACAAGCTGCTATTCTGGCGTCCCACCGGCGGGACGCTAAATTTTTAAATTAATTTATTCCTTTTTATCCACAATCTGATATAAAGAAACTATCAAGCTGCTGGACATGTTCAATATGAAAATAAAGCTGTGACCCACTTATTTTCAGTCAAATCAAACATTCTGGGATGAATTAGAGTCACTTTCTACTCCAAAAGCACAAATTTAAAAATTGCAGTAAAATAAAAAATAAAAAAATGTAGGTGAAGTCTGATATTCCTCTTTGCAGAGCTTGTTTCCAAGTGTAATCAGAGTAAATCAGACACCAGAGGCCAAAACTACTGAGTGTCAGCTTCACAAAGAGTCCAGACAATAGTTTGTGCTCCAAAGGATCAGAAACAGCTTCAGTTGAAATGAGGCTCATTTTAGTCAGATGTTTTAGGAAAAACAGGTCCAAGTGGCATGTATTTAAACTGAATCTTGATATCAAGTAAAGCAATATGCTACGGAGATTAAATGTAGGACAGTTAAGGAAGAACTCAAGTTAGATATTGCAAAATACTTGAAAAAATGACAAAGAGGTGAATCCAACCATTTTATGGGATGCTTAAAAGCCAAATCAGCAGCATTGGAAAAAATGAAAACTGCAATTTATGACGGGCAAAAAAGAAAATTAGGTCAACTGGAAACACTGCATAAAATTACATTCCAAACAGATTTTTTACCAAGAATACAAGAAATAAGAAGAAATATTCATTCACTAAAGTTGAAAAGAAAGCTAAATTTATTCGACAATCAAGTAGGACCTACAGCAACCAGATAACTTAAAAAGCAACAGGCAGAAAGAATGATTTTTAAGCTAAAAGATACAAATCAGTTCACATACGAACCTACAGAAATAGAAAAATGATTTAGGAATTATTACGGCCGTATGGTCAACCACCCTCTGCTAGTAAAGATGAAATAAAATCCTTCTTAAAGAAACAAGATGTTTCCTCAATTGGAAAAAAAAAACAAAATTACCTTTTAATATCACCTATAATGAAAGTTGGAATAGAAAAAGCGCTTAGCAATCTCAAGACCAACAAAGCACCCGGATTCCCTCTGAATGGTATAAAACAATTAAGGCAGAAATCATTGTTGGAAATGTCATTTAATTACACACTTCATCATGTTATTCTTCCACCATCTTGGAGGGAAGCTATTGAGATCGGGATCATGACGTTACACACACAGAATTTAGCCCAATGTTGAAGCAATGGAGATTTTAAGACGCTAAATACTACACTTAGTGTTAATTCAAAAGTATTTTAACACTATATATTGATAAATGTATTTACCAGAAATGACCCAGAGGTTTATCAGGTTCTTCCATGGATTTTGTGTTCACTTTTTGACATGGTTTTGGCTAATGTTTCTCTATGCAAATTGAACACACCAGCTGCAAACATTTTTTGGAGTTTTAGTCGAGCTGGATGCTGACAAAGATTTGGGCAGCGTCAGCTGGACTGACTTGTACCAGGCGTTCCAGAAATTTGGCTTTAATGAAAAGGGAGTGCAATGTATCAGAAACCCACTGCAAGGATCAAAATGAATGGTTATGTAGCCGAAAGTATTAAACTTCAGTTTAGATACTTCAAGATCTGGATACATCACTGAGCAACATGGCGGACCTTGGCTTGTCACATGACTTTTGGCAGGATGCTTCCACAGTGTGGTTTTGCAAATATATCCAGTGTGTTTTGAACACAAATGGAGCCTGTGCGAAGTAAAATGCACCCACAAATCAAAAACACATTTGTACAGATGTAGAGTACTATATTTGCAAATAAAAACTTATTTCAACTATTTAAAAATTCACCTTTATGAATGAAAATATCTTTGTGTGGGGTTATTTGTACAAATCAAAAACACTTTTGTAAAAGGTTAAAATGCATATATTTGCAAACCCTAATATATTTATACACTTTTTCGCACAGTGGTTAACATATTAAGATTTATATATTTCAAAACCAAATGATATTTGTACAAAACTATTTGTATATTTGTACAAATCCAAAAACTCATTTGTACATGTTAAAATGGCTATATTTGTGAAGCAAAACGCATTTGTTGGTGCGTAATTTGGAACTACTGTTACAGATGTGAAACTATGTGACATATTTACAACGTTTTGGCATGAATTTAGCCCCATATTTTTGTTTATATTTCTATTGGAATCCATCTTATTATAACGTTTTTGTCAAAATATGCGTTTAATAGAAATCAATGGAGATATGCATGATTTTGTGTATAAACCTGTCCCATTCAAAACACAGCAATCCACCCGAAAAACTTTTCAGCATGAATTAGTGACATATATTAGGCTCTAATACATTTAGCTCAAGATTTCCACTTCACAATTTTAATTTTAGAAACATGTCATTCTTTTACTTTTTATTGTTTACTCAGGGTGTACCTTTAAGGCTATGTGGCCTTATAAAGTAAAATGATGTATCATATTTACATAATTGCTCATGTATGAGAAGAGTAGAAGTAGATGAAGAGATCTGAGTTTCAAAAGTACAAAAAAAATATGAATTTATGTGGATTATATGGCCATTGAAAACAGTCCAAGGGAACAATAAGCTCCAGTGCTATTTACAGGGCAGAAGACTTGCTCAAATGTTACGCAGTCACATGTGACCATGAAACGGTCCTCCTTTCATAGATCTGTCCTGTACACACCACACGGGATTGAATAACTTCCCTCTATGTGTGTCCTGTGTGGGCAACGTCTGAGGGGCACTGGGGATTCAAAGCAGGACCCACACGTCGTGTGCAAATAAGATGCCATTAATGAATCAATTCAATGAATCATCCATAGATGTTTTAGCATAGAAAAATGTGTTATCGTATATTAATAGTTTTTATTTTTTAAGTAAAAATACAATAAAATCGAACAATCGAAATATGAAGCGCTAAAATACCAGATGGATAAAGAATTTCCCCTTGGGGATAAATAAAAGTAATTCTGATTCTGATAAGAATTTATCCAGACTAGCACATGTTTAAAAAACAGTAGTTTTGCTGGAATCCTACACAATGCCCCTTTAAATGTGTGACAGCTTTGTGAGCCAGCAAACTTTACATAAACATGTTCAGATACAGGGTTTATTGCAGGTTTCAGACTAATCAAACTTAATGTTTTTTAATGCCACGTTTCAAGATATTTAATGTCATAACCAACATCAAAATAAAACATTTATGTTTTTTTTTCCTTCTTTTTTTGTTTTACACTTTTATCATGTCAAAACTATTGGCTTGTAACCAGTCCATCGGGCTGCAGAATGACCAGAATATAATAAACTACTTCATAATATTCATAAAGCTAATTTACATGAAATTTAAACCATGCACATATATGTTCTGAACCCTAGCTTTTACTTTTTAGATTATTTGATCAAAGCTATAAATATCTAGATTCAATAAATGCAGTACATCTGGGATTCTACATCAATCTGAATGTCATGGACACGCACTGCTGACACAGACTGCCGTAATTATTTGCTCTTATTTTTATTATGTTATTGTTTTGATGGATGGACATGCAAACTCCACCCCCAGCGCAAAATCGTTCAATGGAATTTCCTGCATTCTATACATTTCAGATGAAATGAACGCAGCTCCGCGGTGCCACCTCCGCTGATGGGGAGCCAACTCAGCGCGGGTCGGGGGGAGCACGCACCATGACACACACACCCCTCACTGGTGGAAGCGGAGCTCTCTGATATGAACAGGGGTCTCTGAGAGCAGCCCGAGTCCTCCCTCTACTTTGCAGGTATGCGGATAAATCTTTTTCTCAAAATGGGTTTTAGATTTAATGCCTGTGGGAACTGAATTTAATACTTATTAATGTTTTATAACGCCTTATTTTTGCCAAAATGTATTTATTGACTAATGCTTTTAATGCCCCGCAGAAACCCTGAGATAATTTTGATTCATTAATCAAAACTAATTAAGAAAATAGTTCAGTATAAGCCTAATGTGAGGCTATTGAAACGTCATATGTTTCTAGTATAAGTTATGTAGCTTATCTTGAGCACACTCACCTTGGACATCAACTTGAATCCTAAACTTGCCAGGGCAGTGGTGAAGCTTCGAACATTCTCAAATCGGCTTGACACCTCTGCTATTTTCAGAAAACCCCTACAAACAAGTACAAGCGAAGGAGTATTTTTGAATGACGTTTTGGTATACAAGGTAAATTTCATAAATGCAAAAGGCTTTTATTTTTAGTTACCCCTTCTTTAGAACACGGTTTGCTTCTTTTAAAAAATCACAAAGGTTGGTTCCCATGAGAGAGAGACAGAAGACAGCGATGTCCACAGAGCCGTCCTTCAAAGGAACCTGCAGCAAACGCACAAGTGTCACCAAACACAGAAGCATTGAATGCAAATGTTACACACTGCTTTTTGTCTCTTCGAATAAAGTTCAGTCTGAACTGTTTTGTTTCCATTTGTTTGCCATTCTATAAAATGTTCTTTTGGAGCAGTACTGCACAAGATTTCTGGGCATGACACTTGCCGTCCTTCGGAGGAATGTTCCAAGCAAAGTAAGAATATCTCCATGCAGACAAGAAGGTCTGTGGAGATGCAAGCCCCTCACAGCAAAGGTTCTGTTTTGGATTGACGTTGTACTCTGTGGGGCTTGTTACAGATGTTCATTTATGCTACAACTCTCCTCCACAGCAGCAGAACCATCAGCCTCTTCAGCCTCTCCACTTGCCCTATCCTTTCACTGCACAGTTGAAATCTCTTCCTTGTCCCTCATTCATTGCACTCTTGAGCAGCACTGACCTTGGCCATGTCACAGGCAGTCGCCAGCTCACACGTGGCCACCAGGTCAAAACTGTGCACTTTGTTTTTGACGCTTTTGGCAATTTTACAGTCTCCACAGCCAAAATCGGCCACCACCAGAGAGGCCGGTCTGTAGGAGAGAAGGACACAATGAGTTTCAGTAACACGTGTGGATGCCCTTTCCATGAACAGTTAGATGGCGTGTTACTTGTTTTTATGATTGGGGTTCGAGAATGTAAAGGATGTCAGAAATGTTTGAACTCAAACGTTTGATAGTGATGAATAGACTTACAATATTTATTTGGTACTGAATATTATGAGAACGTTCTGTATTGGGCTCTTTAGCTGAGGCACTGTTCAAGCATTGAAAACAACATCACAAAACCACAAAAAAGGCTACCTGCAAAATGATGAAGTAGCCTTGATTCTAATGTTTGATTTGATTTTGAGGACATATTGCATCTATTTCCCCTGATATCACTCATGATCCCCATTCCCATTCCTGAGGAGAAAAACACTGCTATATTATAATGTGTCTGCAGTACTTTGCAGTACGGTTAAGGTCACCAGAATGTCACACATCTCATTGCAATTATTCTGTATCATGACTAGATTTAGGGAAGTCAAGTTGCAGTTTACAGTGCACATTCTAAACACATCAAGGAGCAACAACATTTGAGAGAAGACTGAAATATGCTTAAAACTAATGTAGACTTTGATGCTTTTAGACAAGGGTTTATTCTTTATATTACTTTATTAACTGCAGGTTTTAAGATATGGTAATTGCAAACATTCAAATTGCAGCCCAAATTCAAGTCCTTCAGAAAAATGCCAGTTCTAGTGCAATGTCTTACCTGAGTTTGATGAAGTGGATGATGAGGTCCACAGGGTTGTGGGGCCACCTCTGCACCTGAGCGCTGTATCCTCGGTGGTAAACCCAGAAGGCCTCCTGGTCCTGGCTGAACATGCGGCGTGCCTCGCTGCTGCTGGAGCTGTACAAGACCTCGTTTATGTAGCGGAACCTGGCCGAGTCCAGCCGCTGCTCCATGCGGGATCGAAGCGAGGCCGAGGGGTCGGAGGCCTCCACTGTGGGCCCCTCACCCTCTGGTTCCACCTCCATTGCTTCGGTCTCCCGACTATTGAGCAGTCTACGCAGCTTCTCTTTCATCAGTTGGGCTTTTTTGTTTGATTCAAAATTAGCTGGCTTCTGAAATTCACTGTCCACCTTTGTGTTTTTAATCTCCTCCTTTTTACTTTGTATGTCAGCCAATTCTTCACTTACTTTGTCTTTCTCTTTTCTGCCATTTTTCTTGACTTCTTCCACAGCCTGACTGTCCCTGGTTGTGCTAATATTAGCATTAGCGTTAGCTATGCCTCCCCCCTCTTCAGAAGCTACATTAGGTTTAAACTTGTTTTTACTCTTTTGCTTGTTTTTCATTCGGTTTCTCCACTGCTTTCGGCTCAGCTTTGCGTCAGAATCGTCGGCTGGTTTAGATGTTTCTTGGTCCTTCAATGTTGTAGATGTCACTTTTTCTACTTGGAGAAACAAGGAAGGAAAAAATATGTTATGAAAGTTTACTTAAGATTGTCACTGAAAATCTTTTACCTCTTTGAATAGATGAGAAAGCATTGTCTTAACTATTTTTGAGAGAGTTTAGCTGTGTTTTGATCAATCACCTTCCAAATATAATTATGCCCCATAAATCGAAAATAACACTGCACTGCCTCAAGCTGTTGCAGAAATTCTGACTCACTGTGTGTGGCTCTACTCCTCTTCGTGACGGGGGCATCCTCCTGCTCCTGTTCCTCGCCCTGTTCCTCTGCATCCCCATGATTCCTCTTTCTCCTCCTCTTCTTCCTCTTCTTCCTGCCGTGTTGTGTTACAGTTTCGCCCTCACTGTCGCTGTCCCTCGGTGGCTCCTGGTTCCACTGTGGCACCGAGCCCAGCGTCTGCAGCGTGCGGAGCAGACTCTTCTTTCCAACCTTTGTCTGGATTAGGCAAAGGTCAAAGAGCAACAAGGACAAAGCAACATTTAAAGTGGCTCTTGCGCTGAAACGATGAATCAAGTCATTGGATTACAAAAAGGCTTTAATTGTTTTATTGCCTTGATGATTGTGTGAATATAGGGCTGTGTAATTAATCGTATATACAATGCCTGGCCAAAAAAAAAGTCGCCATATGGATTCAACTACGCAAATAGGTCCTTCCCCTATCAGATAATAGCTGCATGGTGAAGTGATGCTCCCATCGTGCCTACTGTACAAGCCTGTAGGGGGCAGTGATATGATCTGGAGCTGCAGTTGTGCCCAAAGAATCAGATCAAATGAACCTGAACATCTTGAACCGCTCTGGTGGCTCATGGGCTCACATTGGCTCTCATTCATCCACATTGCGTAGAAAGGGTGCATGTTTTGGGTGTATATTGGAAATACACAGGAGGGCGCGTGACATTCAAAACATCTGGTGATGAATGTGGCGGATGAAAACCAGCGTCATTTTCATGAAACGCCCCGAAATATTCATGTTTCAAGTGGGCTGACCCACAGGGTTTACGGCACAAGTGCACAGAATACGGCAAAAAGCAAGAAATCACAAAGAATTGCATGAAACAAATCATGCTGTTGTGGCTCATTGGAAAACACAGCAAATGAATCGTAGGTCTAATAAAAAGAATTTACCTAAAAAATAACATTTGCTATTAAATAAGTAATTAATGTTTAAGGGTTTATTCAAACGATCAACTTCAAATAGTTGTCAGATAGTGTGATAGGTACACAGTGGGACTAGATCTAACCCCAGAGGTATGAACCAGCGGAGCAGCTCTGGTTCAGGCTCAGATGAAGGAGCAGGGAGTGGCGTGAGGTGGTTCGGCCTGAGTGCTGCTTCTCCCCAGGAACAAACAGGATCTAACCAACCAAGCAGAGCCACTCTGTCACAATGTGGGCCATGGATCCTGAACCACTCTGTCACAATGTGGGCCATGGATCCTGAACCACTCTGTCACAATGTGGGCCATGGATCCTGAACCACTCTGTCACAATGTGGGCCATGGATCCTGAACCACTCTGTCACAATGTGGGCCATGGATCCTGAACCACTCTGTCACAATGTGGGCCATGGATCCTGGACCACTCTGTCACAATGTGGGCCATGGATCCTGGACCACTCTGTCACAATGTGGGCCATGGATCCTGAACCACTCTGTCACAATGTGGGCCATGGATCCTGAAACCACTCTTGTCACAGTCGTGGGCCATGGATCCTGAACCACTCTGTCACAATGTGGGCCATGGATCCTGAACCACTCTGTCACAATGTGGGCCATGGATCCTGAACCACTCACAACGGCCCTCATTCCTCAAAGTTGTGTACGCCAAAATTTGTGTGAGACTGTTTAGCCGCGGACTCCGGTCCAGATGGGTTCTCAAAGACTGTTGATATGAGCGTGATGTCCCAGTGCTGTGCCTGGTCCTGTGCGTGACAGAGGGAGCAGCAGACTGCGTCTGGACCATAGACATAAAAATAGTGGACAGACGGTTGTGGCTCCGCCCCTTTCATGATAATGCGGCTCAGTCATGGAGAATTCAAAATGGTCTGGTTAGCCCCACCACTCCCCTCGGTGGGGAGGCGGGAGAAGGCGACCGGGCGACCTTTTGCTGACGCATACTGCCGCCATTGTCTCTATGGTTACCGCCTACTCGTTGGTGTATGGCTGCCCTGACATTTCCGGCGCGTAAAAGCCCGCCTTCTTCATTAGATATGCATGACCTTTAAAAAATCACAGGCTAAACCAGCCTGGTTCAAAAAAATTCACCCCCCTCAGCGTCACAGAGCCGTAAGCTAACGTTTGAGACCAAAGCCGTATTTTGAGCCAGGCTCTAAAGTAGGTTTTGAAACGTCTAACTCCCCATTGACTTGCATTGAAAAATTCTACTTCCGCAGCAGCCCCTAGAGGTCAGCAGCAGATTGCAAACATGGCAGCTACAGTGGGCGGCTCAATTTGAGCGCGGTAGCCCCGCCCACTGGTCTGGACAGGTTCGTTCCTAAGTGTCCCAACAAGGCACGCAGATCCAATCCTGGAAGTGAGGAGAGGAGCGAGACCAATGTGCCAGGTTTGGTTCTGTCCTCCACACACTCGCGCCTGGTTCAGATGTGGAGCAGAGCGTTTCCAATCAGTGGATCCCGTCCAGGTAGAGAGGAGGAGAGTGTGACCCACGCGCAGTGGCCCCGTCTGGGCGGGTTCGCCAAATTGACCCCCTGTCTGCCTTGCCTGCAAAGTCCTTCGTGAACTCTGACTCTGATTTATGGGGCTAATATTTGTGAAATCTGGTTCACTTGGGGCCGGTCTGGGGGACTAATTTATGAAGAAAACATGACTATGTTTTCTTCAACATTTCAGTTTCATGCCGCTAAAATCTGGAGCAATCTTCCCAAAGATGTGAGACAGGCCTCCACTCTGACAATGACGACTGAAAGATCTATCTGCACTCTTCTCTTTTAAAGCACTTTATTTTAAAATGATTCTGTGTGTCTTTGTGTTTTGTGATTTTAATGCAACTTTTTCTGTTATGTAAAGCACTTTGCATTTCCCTGTGTACTGTGTATGAATTGTGCTCTTCAAATAAACTTCCCTTGCCTTGCCTATTAAAACTGCAAGCAGTGATAGAGGGCCCTCGAAAATCTTGCCACAGTGGAAGGGAACGCTTCTGTGGGAGGGCTGCATATCTCCCCTGGCGTGACACATGATTCTAAATTGTTGCCGTCACTTTGGAGATATGGTTCCGTCCAATTATAACGTAACAGGGGGCGCTGGAGAGCCATTTTAAATATAGAAGTCTTCTTTATACATGAGTATGCCCAGGTCTTTAGAATGCACAAACGCTTCAGTGGATCCGTCTAAATCTGAGAGTGTTTGCCAAAGTTACAAGGATTTTTATTTTGTCAAAATGACTGCTTCGTTAAGAGCTAGTTATTTCCACATTCTAAGATTTATGCAAATTCTTTGATCAACTATTGATCCTAGATATGTCCTGATTATACTGACGGAGTTTGGAGGCCGTAAGATAAAAACCAAGAACCATAAAACAAGTTTGTTAAAATATGAAGGCTAGATTTCGGAAATTTTCAATTTTTTATTCAAAATGGCCACCCTCCCATTGAAGATAGGGTATGGTTCCAAGAGACTTTTTTACTCAGGGTCACATTCACAATGGGTGTATCAAATTTCATTGAATTCTAACAAAGAAAATATTTTCACTTCCCATTTACTTTTTTGAGGCGTAGCCATGCAAATGTGGGTGGAGCTAGGGTGTGATCTTCATTGGCTTTTTTGTTCAGACTCATATAAAGGATGTGTGTAACAAATGTCATAAGTTTAGGACAAACTCCCATTTGTCCCACTTTAACTTTTTGTTCATATCATTCAAATACACAGACGCCTAACTGGGTCTGTCCTGATGCGACCAAATTTGTGAAAGTTATCAAGATTATTCTTCTTTCAAAAAGGACGTTTTCCTAAGAGCTCGTTATGACCACACCCTAAGACTTCTGCGAATTCTTTGATCAGCTTTTGATCCCACATTTGTCCTGACTCAGTTTGGAGTCTGTGGGATAAAAACCCTGAGTTCGTTAAATGCCGGCGTTGGATTTTGGATGTCTCAACTCAAGAGTGGGGCCATGATATACTTTTTTATCCACCTTAACAGGCTCTATGTATGTACTGAATTTTACAAAGAACAAAATTCTACAATAAAATAGGAAAATAGGCTCCAGCCCCTCCCATTTTGTAATGCAGTGGTCCTCACTGTTTTCTAAAGGAGAGCCACACTGGCAAACCAAAGAGGACACAGAATAAAACAGAAAATAGGACGGGAATTTGTATTCATAAGTGTTATTTGTGCCAGATTTAGGGAGACGATTGATCGATCTATTCTTGTATATTATCAGAAAATATTACACGATTACGCGAGCCGCCAATTAAGGCTTGGAGAACCACATGTGGCTCGCGAGCCGCGCAATGAGTCAGAGGGATTTTAAGAGGGAGATTTTTCAGAGGGCGCCACCTTCTCTTCGCTAGAGAGCCATGTGATGACATAGAGCCTTAAAATGCCTATGACAGGATGGACTACTCATCTGACTAAAGTGCAGTTAAGATAAATATATTTCAAATTTTGTTAAAATACTTCACAAATTTGATTACTTTGCTATTTTTTGGAAAAATTACCATTAACCACACCCAATATTTGACTGAATTGATAATCTTTTATCACACATGGGTTTTGCTTGTTTTGACCAAGTTTGAAGTGTTTTTGATTAAAACTGTTGGAGTAGATGTCAAAAGATGAAGATGTGTGACTTTTTAATTCCAGAGTTTGATCCAATACGGCCGACTTCCTGTAGGGTTTAGGGCGGGGTCATAATGCTATTTTTTTTACGTATCCATGACCTATTTTTTTAACCTTGGTTTCATTCGTCTATGTTGACATTCTTCAGGCCGGGCTCCCATTGGCCCCATGTTAATCGATTTGTGAGGGGGCGCTACCGAGCCGTCTTCCAGTATTTTTTCACGGGGTATACACTCAACATTAGAGCTCACTAAATTTCAAATGTTATTATTATATTATATTATAATTGCATTTTGGTCATTGCGTTTTCCCTCAATTTTACAAAGGCTCTCGCACAAGTACAAGGCGGACGAGTCGCTGACTCGCCCCCTGCACATTCGTGTTCAGGCCCTAATTTTGAAGAGACTGCCAAAGTAGGCCTGACTAAAACTGAGTACTCAAGTACTCAAACTCATTTTTGGGACAGTAATATTGTACTATAAATATATTAGATTTTAGCGCTGTAACTAGAAATATAATAATGTATTACGATTGTTAAATGCAACAACACATCAGCTGTCAGTGGGACTATCATTTCTTTATCTTCAAATATATAATAAAAGACCCCCAGTTAAACAAACGATCTTCAAATGTGTTTTTCACAAAATGACTCGCCATGACTTGATGACTGAGCTGCGACTTGACTTACTTGCTTTTCTCTGGTAGAAACAGAAGCAAGTGGACATGACTAGACTAGCGACACCTGTAAGTTGCATTTAATTTCATTTCAGACACTTTCACATGTGATTTAAGTGTTTCTAAAACTGTGGTACGCAGACTTCTTCTGGTAGAATGTGGACACCTCTTCAATTGTAATATTTACTTCATTTAGAGCACATTTTATTCAAAATTTTTCCTCTTCCTTTCAGTAAATTTCTAGTTAAAACTACAGTGGCAATGGTGTATTCTTACCAAAGACCTGGTTTATCCCTAATTCAGACCTGAAATAGTCCTGTTCTAGACCCAATTTAAAGTTGGTGGTACTCAGAAACTAAATCCTTTCTTGGCGGTACTTAGGGTAAAAAGTTTGAGAACCACTGATCTAAAATGAAGAATACAATTACAATCACACAAGTTAATGTTGACACAAAAACATGTAAGCTGCGTGATTGCTCCGGTCACTCAAAGCATCATGGGGGATTGTCGTCACATGGTGTCACTAAAGCCTCCATATCAGGAAGTAATGTGGAAGAAAAAAAACTTTTTTGGCTTCATGCACCAATGAGCTCAGGCCATAGAGAGCAATACGGTGGCATTTTGAATGAATCTTCCAGGTTTAATTATAGTTCTATGGATTCTCCATGTATTATTCAGTACTGTCATTAGTCTGGAGATGCCGCCACATAATCTGACTTCAGCGGGGCGGGACAAACATGCGTCAGTCAGACAAACAGCGGACGTGACGACAGCACCACGACAGGACAGTTTATGTGCGGCAGCAGAGAGCTGTGGCTGTCGTGGAGCTGTAAAGCTTCCTCTGGCTGTGGTTTTAACGACACGTCCTGGTCTTTTAAAACAGGGGTTCCCAAACTTTTCTGCCCAGGACCCCCAAATTAGCCATGCAATCGACCCCCATCGGGACCCCCAAAGCAAAATGAAAATGACACTAGCAATAATTTTAAGTGTCAAAGCATGTTAAATCAGGTTTAATATTGGTTATTTGAATAGTTTGTCTTATTGGACCCTATTTCACTAAAAGATACTGATTTTAATTACAAAAATAGAGCAAATACAATGTCATATTAATTCAAATGAGATCTTGAAAACATCTCGCGACCCCCAGCTCATCCTCCGCGACCCCCACTTTGGCCTGTGTTTGGAATGGTCTAGTGCTGGTTTAACCCTGATTATCTCTCCCAAAGACAGAGGCCCGGGTTGGACCGGGGAGAGGATGGTTCTGGAATTGTTATTTTACTTGATCTACAGCTGATTTTCTCCTGGTTTTCTATATAAACCACCTGGTTTAGGTTTGTTCCCCTGAGTCCTGGTTTAATGCTTAATTTGCCCTGGTTCTGTCCTGAAAATGTCTGGCTTTAGCTTGGACCTGTTTTAGTATGTTTTTGCTGCTTCGTTTGAAATAAACGGAATAAAAACTAAACTAAAGTACTGTCTGTGGCCAATACGTACATTGGCAGAGTCAATGTATGTCAAAATTACATAAATTCATTATTATTTAAGATGCATTTGCTGACCTAAAATACGCCAGATTAAAGGAAATTGTATCAATTTAGCTAAATATTTCCTGAGGTAAAGACCCCAGAACGTTACGGGTTAAGCCCCTGATGTTTTCAGAGTCTGGATCTGCTCCTGCTTTACATAATACATTTGTTATATGTACTACTTTAAATCAACATTAAGTCTACATACATTACATATAAGTCTATATACATTACATTAAGTCTACATACATTACATATAAGTCTAGATACTTTACATTAAGTCTATATACATTACATATAAGTCTATATACATTACATTAAGTCTACATACATTACAATTTCTATGTTTATTCATTCTTTCATTTTCTACCACTTGTTGCTTTGAGGGGTCGCGGGTGCCTGGAGCCTGTCCCAGTGACTTTGGGCCTTAGGCGGGGTACACCCTGGACAGGGGCCAACTCATTACAGGGTCATTTGTAAATGTATAAATAAAAACATTACATATTCTTTAGAATATAGAGCACATTCTTCTAGGGGATTGACAGAACATGGCGGTGTTCCCTGGTAACGGCGGTTCTGATTATAGTTCCATGGTCCTGTCCCGAGGACGCGGTCACGTCTGAGGGCTCACCTGGTTCACACGGAGGCTGCGCTCTGCTTCAGGCCCCTCGGGGCCCACGACGTGTGCTCTGTCATCGCTCCAGTCTTCATCTTCGACAAACATCTCCACACGAGCCTGAGCGAAATATAACACGTGTATTCTAGAAAAGTCCCAGCAAAGCAGTGACGGTGCGTGTGTGTTTCACCCGTGTAACTGCTCCCACGTCCCGACAGAAGTCTTCTCTCTTCACTCTTCTCTCTTCACTTTTTTCTCTTCACTCTTCTCTCTTCACTTTTCTCTCTTCACTCTTCTCTCTTCACTCTTCTCTCTTCACTTTTCTCTCTTCACTCGTGTCAAATTGTGATGAAAATGTTTAGTTGCAGCGACGTTGAGGACTCGCGTCACGTGGACCAGGCAGAAGCAAAACACGCACGGTCGCGCGTGGGTGACGTCACACTTCTTCTTCTTCTTCTTTGTGGTTTACGGCAGCTTGCGTCCAATGTGTTGCATTACTGCCATCTTCTGGTGTCAGAAGTATTTGCTGTGTTCTGTTACTCCGTCCAGCGTCCTCCACAACGTCCCGTTTTCTGCTCATTCTACTGTCACCAACTGCATCAAATGTGTCAGTGTTTTATTAACAAGTCCAAGTTCTTTCAGTCCATAAATCATAATCACACAACCCAATTCTAATTCTGCTTAGGAGAACTTGCTGTTTCCTCGAATTTCCTCTGGGAGTCTGTCTCTGCAGAGAACAAGCGCCTTCCTTTTTTCTGCAGCGTCCCAGTTGTCTTGCTGTTGCTGGTTAATTCTTCTCCAGATAATATTCTTTCCTTCAGCTCTAGAGAATTTAATATTTGCTTCAACCTGTTCTTTCTTTGTTTTCTTTGTTTATTTGCGTTCTCATTACCCACAATACCCAGACGAGCCGATACCCACTCACACATTCAATCAATCAATCAATCAAACTTTATTTGTATAGCACTTTTCATACATTTAAAATGTAGCTCAAAGTGCTTCACATATACAACAATTAGCAACAGACAAACAGAGAAGACTCCTTAGGGAGCATAAAAGTTAGAATGTGAGAATATGCACAGGAATACAAATTAGAGTGTTGTGAATAGAACCCGACTAAAAGTGATTTAACTCATATTTAAATTTTAATCATAGGCTAATTTAAAAAGATATGTTTTAAGTTTACTTTTAAAAATATGAACACTAGCAGCAGACCTCAGTTCCTCAGGTAGACTGTTCCATAAACGGGGGCCGTAAAAACTGAACGAGGCCTCACCGTGCGTTTTAGTCTTAACTCTTGGTACAGTCAAAAGATTACTACCTGAGGGTCCGAGAGGGCTCATATGGTAAAAGCGTATCATTTAAATAAATTGGATTGAGACCATTAAGAGCTTTAAAAACCAATAAAAGTATTTTAAAATCTATCCTGAAGCTCACAGGGAGCCAGTGCAGAGACCTGAGGATGGGTGTGATGTGCTCTCTCTTTTTGGTCCTCGTCAGTAGCCGTGTGCAGAGTTTTGAAGTAATTGTAATGGCGCAATACTTTTCTTTGGAAGACCAGCGAGGAGAGCATTACAGTAATCAACTCTATTTGTAATGAATGCATGAATTAATGTTTCTGCGCTGGCTTGAGAGAGAAATGGTCTAACTCTGGCAATATTTTTTAGGTGATAGAATCCTGCTTTTGTGATCGATCTAATGTGTGGCTCAAAGCTAAGCTCACTGTTGACAATAACTCCCAAGCTTTTGACCTTCTCACAGGGTTCAGTGATAAGGTTTGGAGCTTAGCTTTTAGCCTGTCTCTCTGAGTTTCAGGACCAATTATTAAAACCTCAGTTTTGCTCTGGTTGAGCTGAAGGAAATTTGTTGTCATCCAGTTTTTAATATCTAAAATGCAGCTCAATAGAGTGTCAACTGGACTTAGGTCATCAGGAGACACAGTGATATAAAGTTGTGTATCATCTGCGTAGCTATGAAAGTTAACACCGTGTCTCCTGATGACCCGTCCTAGAGGCAGCATATAAAGATTAAAAAGGGTTGGACCTAGAATAGACCCTTGGGGAACACCACACTTCATTTCACATTTTGTGGAGGAGTGCTCCCCGATACTGACAAAGAAAAACCTATTTGTTAAAAATGATTTAAACCAATTAAAAACAGAGCCAGAGAGACCCACTGTGTAATGCAGTCTGTCTAATAAAATACAGTGGTCCACAGTGTCAAACGCTGCCGTAAGATCCAATAAAACCAAAATCGTCAGCTTTTTCCTCCATATTGGATTTTATATCATCGAGGACCTTTACCAGTGCTGTCTCCGTGCTGTGATGGACTCTAAAGCCGGACTGGTAGGTTTCAAATATATTATTGGAAATAATAAAATCATTTAGCTGGTTAAAAACTATTTTCTCTAAAATTTTACTTTAAAATGGTAGGTTGGAAACTGGCCTATAATTACTGAGGGATGAGGGATCCAGATTATCTTTCTTAAGCAGAGGTCTGACCATGGCAGGTTTAAGTGCTGTAGGAAAGACGCCTATCTGCAGTGAATCATTTACAATGTTAAGAACATCCTGATTCAAAAAATTTAAAACTGATTTAAAAAGAGATGTAGGAATGGGATCTAAAAAGCATGTACCTGGTTTTAATTGTAGGATGACTTTGTTAAGACTCTCGACATCAACCAGAGCACAGCTCTCTAGTGAATTTGATAGATGCTTAGGACTTGTTGTTACAACCTTCCCTGGCTGTGTTTGCTGAACTTCTGACCTGATTGTCTGAATTTTAGTGCTGAAGTACGACAAAAACTCATCACAGTTAGGCTGATGATAGAACTAATGGTGGAAAATAGAATGTTGTCATTTATAAGTTGAGAGAGATAAGTTTGTCTTTCGTATTTTTATCCCATTATTATAATTCCTTAGTTGTTCACGGTAGATTTCAAAATTTATGGTAATTTTATTTTTACGCCATTTTCTTTCGGCTTTCCTACAGTTTGTTTTTAATTGTCGTGTTTTTTCATTTTTCCAGGGCATTTTTTTTGTCTTGACAGTTTTCACTTTTAGAGGAGCTACAGCATCAAGAATACATTTCATTTTATTATTAAAGTAGTCTACAATATCATCACAAGATGATGGTAACATATGATCTGAAATGTTGTTGAGAATGTGTGTAAAGTTGGACATCACTTCAGCAGTAATACATCTCTTTTTGATCGTAAATTCAGATACAGGGGGGGCTTCAATAGTGAGGTTAAAAATATACATGCAGGTCCGATAGAGCCATTTCCACAGCAGAGGCTATGTCTACTGAAATTCCATATGAAATCACTAGATCTAATATGTTGCCTCTATTGTGGGTGGGCTGTTAAAGTTCATACAGTTCAGAAGATTTAAAAATTCCGTTGCTAACGTGTCTGATTTGGTATTGATATGAAACATTGTTCTCACATACTGGCCTACAGTTCAGCAGCATACACACTGATATAATCTGATGTGCATACAACGTCCAAACTGAAAACCAGGTACAGCAAAGGATGACCCTGTTCATCTGGGTCCTTAGATCCATCAGTAGACACCTAGCGGCGTGGTGCTGCCCCCTCCAAAAATCAACAACTGCATGTTATAACAGCTCCATTTTTAGATGGAGCCCTGTGGCAGCCACAAAGCCCAAAACTAACGTAGCAATTTCTCTTCAGTGTTTATCAGGATTTAGCAGTTCTCACAGTACTGTACTGACCGAGAACTTCTTTGGCCATTCCATCTGCCTCCTCGTTGCCCCCGACACCCACATGCAGGAACCCAGACAAAACCCACACCACATCCATGCTGCTCTAACCTGTGCAATACATGAACATTTACACTACGTCAGGCCTCACTCCAGCTCCATCTCCCCTGAAACACACCATCACAGCAGACATGGAGTCTGAGCACATTACCACTCTCTTGTCCACTAGTTTCTGCCCACAGTAAAGCAGCAGGTTCTGCTGTCAGGATGACGTCACAGCCTGAAACATGGGTTTGTAGTTTTGAACACATTCATAATGTCCCTTAAGGATAAATATACAAATACAACAAAACAACAGCTAATGCCTGGGATATTTGATTTGATTTCATGTCAGTTATTTAAAAAAAAAAAAAACTTTTTAGGTCGAAAAACATATATGTTAGAACTTTGCAGGTTTTAAAAGTCGACTTAAGGAAAAATGCAAACAAAGATGATGTAAGAATCCTACACACACTTACCACAAGAGGGAGCGCTTCCATTTTTAGGAATCCTTCTTCATTTAATTCAAAACATCATCAACTTCAGGGTCTGTGTGTACTTATGGATATTTGGATTGTCCATTCAGAAACAGAAAATGATTCACAAATAACAGGTCCTCATGTTTTTCGTTTTTAAATACCAAATCAAATAATAAAATAGAGTGCGTTTTTCAATCATTCATGATCAAATTAGAAAAAGAAAATTCAAAATCAATTTTATTTACATTATCCACTCGACGAGGCCAGAAACCAAAATAGGATCGTTTTTCATTGTAAGAAACCGGATGTGGTCATAACACGGTACAAAATTGTTGAACAACAACACACAGCGAGCTTGAAATGCAACGCTGTGCGCACCAGAGCCATATTCTGACCTCATCGTGGTCATTAATGGCAGTGCAACCATACCTCTAGTCAGGAATTTATCGAAACAGATCAAACTTTTATTACATCTCATCATAAACCCAGTCACTACAGAAAAGGCCAATAAAACAAAAGTGCCATCAATAATCAGAAGCACACTGTTCACTTTCCCCTCACACTTGAAAATGTTAGAATGGAAGCCAAGTATTATTTGTAACTTATGAATGATTTTATCATAGCTTATATTTTACTAATAAGAATTCATCATTTTATGATGCACCACGTCACCAAAGCAAATTCCAAGTTTATGAACTCAGTGACAGACAATAAAACTGATTCTGGTCTTATAAAGCTGTTTAGGTGCTCTTCAGTCAAGATTTAAAAACTGAGACGGCTGTAAAGGACATTTATTTTAGTAAGAAGTTAGGCCTCATCTTTACAGAGATGTGTGTGTGTGCTGTCCTCGCCCCAAGTTACCGCTTTTGCAAGGCTAGACTGCGAGTTAACGGCGCTCCAATAAACAGACGTTGTTGATTTTGTTTATTTATTGAAGAATGGTCATCAACCATTGTCCTCTTAGACCAACCGTAAAAGGACAAATATTGTCCAAAGCAAAAACCGCTTCAAAGGAACACTGGCTCAAAAACACAACAAACTCCGTATTCGGCCATCTTGGATTTTACATGCGCTCTACCAAGAAAACATCAGCACTGCACAACCACACGAGGGCGCTGTAGGCCAATTTACAAACCCATTTAATACTAAAAAATAATCAAAATCTTTACAATTGGCAGAACAGTGTGCTTGATGTGGACATGGCCCCATAGACCAGGGGTTTCCAAACTTTTCTGCCCAGGACCCCCAAAATAGCCATACAGCCGACTCGGGACCCCCAAAGCAAAATGAAAATGACACTAGCTATAATTTTAAGTGTCAAAGCATGTTAAATCAGGTTTAATGTTGGTTATTTGAATAGTTTGTCTTATTGGACCCTATTTCACTAAAAGATACTGTTTATTAATTAAAAAATAGAGCAAATACAATGTCATATTAATTCAAATGAGATCTTGAAATCCTCTCGCTACTCCCAGCTCACCCCTCGCGACCCCCCGAGGGGTCCCAACCCCCACTTTGGGAACCACTGCCATAGACTGTCAGCTGGAGGAGATGGAGCACCACATGTGCAGGGCCTCTGGACAGTGCAGACATGACCCAACTCACCCGGGCCACTCACTTTGATGCTTGTCAACCAGAAGATGAGGTTAAAGCAGAGATGAACAGGTCCTGGCTGAGAAGATCCACGCTCTCTTGCACAATAGGATGATAGGTCATAGTCTGCCCCTGAGTCAACACCTGAAATAAAAATACACCAAAATGTCCAAGACTGAAAATTAAGTCTGCAGTGCACATCATTCATACATCCAGGTGCTTTGGGAGAAAATTATAAACCACTACATTAATACAAGAAACCCATGCATTTGCATGCCATGAATTGTTTTTTAAGACATTTAAAAAGGGATTTAAATTTGAATATGAGGAATCTTGTATTGCACTAAATATTATAAGTGTTTCAACAGACAATGCAACATGTCCCATACCTTATTAGTCACAGTCTGTTTTGCTGAAGAAGAAGACACATTTGATCCATTTTAAGTATCATGTGCATGTTCATCAGTGAACAGCTCTGTGACTCCTGCAGTGTTGGCTGGCCAAAGACTGGCCAAAGACAGAGATAGAAAAAGCATTATTAGTTAAACATCAGTATTGTTATTATCTAACTGTCTGATCAACAGGAGGCATCCACAGCTACGTCAGCACAAATCTGTTCAATTAAATCATCTAACCCAATTTGTCCAACCAGTATTATTATTAACACTTTCCATCATTTCCAGAATTAAATGAATTATGTGATTTCTGAGTACGATAAAAGAGTGCTTTTTAAAGTGCGAAAGTGCGCATGAAGTGCACTAAAGCGCTTGTGTGCTGCAAAAAGTGAACATTACTATAGTAAATAGGGTCAGTAACAGAAAGTGGGCGGAGCCCACTCAAAAATCTCGAAGGTGACTGCCAGTGACCAGGGACCCATACCAAAACGTAGGAAAGTGCGTGCGCTTTCCTAAAATGTATAGTTTGTGAAATTTAAAAAAAGGGAAACATTGTTTTCGTATCGGAATATTCTTCTTCTTCTTGGGACCAACCCCCCCAGTTCACCCAGTGAACATTGACGAAAAGTCAGGAAAATTTACACACCTCTAAAGATCGTGCCTCTCTACATTCTGGCTATTTCCAATTTCAGAAATTCAAAAATATGGTGCGTCAGCACCCCCAAGTGTACAAAAAATGCATTACGGGAGAGGAAAGTGCCAAAAAAAATTTGATCATAGAATCATGAAATTTGGAAGAGAGGTAGATAGTGACACGAGAAGCAAAAAATATTATTACGGCAACGCCGTCCGCCCAACCAAATGTCGGCCATATAAAAGCAAACTTTTATATGGGGAGCAAAAAATTTAGTTTTTTAGAATTTTTTGAAATTTTGCACAAAATTCCATTTTGGCCTACCGATCAAAAAAGCCAATCAGACCCATGTCATATTTTGTACAGCGAAGCCGTACCACTGACCAATGGGAATGGGACCAATGGGAAAATCGAAAAATGTCTCAAATTTGCATATTTTTTTACTACGCATTTTAACGAACTCCTCCTTGGGTGCAGGCCCGACCAACCTGAAATTTGGTGGACATCTTCCTGAGAAGTGGGGCACTAAAAGTTATCCAAATCGTTTGGGTAAGTATTACGGTCTCCATGTGGCGAAGCCGCAAATTTCGCCAATATTTTAGAAAAGACAGAAAAACCCCATGTTATTCCTATGGGAAAATCTCAACATCTCTCAAATTAAACTTTGTACTTTAACGAGCTCCTCCTCGGGTGTAAGCCCGATCAACCTGAAACTTGGTGACAATCATCCTTGGGCACCAAAAGTTATCCACATTTCTTGGATAAGTATTACGGTCTCTGTGCGGCGAAGCCGCAACAATTGCCCAAACTTGTACAAATGACAGAAACATCCCATGTTATTCCTATGGGGAAAATGCAAAATCACTCAAATTCAACTTTGTACTTTAACGAACTCCTCCTCGGGCGTAAGCCAGACCATCCTGAAA
Source organism: Rhinogobius similis (assembly GCA_019453435.1). Classification (NCBI taxonomy): domain Eukaryota; kingdom Metazoa; phylum Chordata; class Actinopteri; order Gobiiformes; family Gobiidae; genus Rhinogobius; species Rhinogobius similis. Next base: position 37,380,352 of record CM033625.1, read on the forward strand.
TTTGGTGAACATCATCTTGAGGAGTGGGACATCAAAAGTTATCCAGGATTTTAGCACAAGTATTACGGTGTTTGTGCGGCGCAGCCAAATTTAATACATTTTCAGTGAAATATGAGAAGTAGGAGGCACGGTAGTGCCACAGATTCTGAAGCAGGTATTTTATGAGGAGGGAAATTGGGGCGCGTTAGTGCCCCCCTCTTGTGTTGCGGGGCGGCGGCGTGGTGTGGGCGAGGGCCGATCATTGCCGCTTGCGGCTATATTTATTATTATTATTATTATTATTATTAACTTGTCATATTAAAGGTAATTAAATCGTTATTAAATGAAATTGGTTATTGTGAAAAATAATTTCACCTCTAATTATGCTGCCAGGGATGATGTAGAAGTTGGTAAATGATACAATGCAAGGCAAGTTTATTTGTAGAGCACAATTCAAAGTGCTTTACATTATCAAATAAAAGTGCATTAAAATCACACTTAAGACATAATGATAATAATCATTTCGTCTTCGTCTTCCTCCGCTTATCCAGGGCCGGATCGTGAGGGCAGCAGTCTAAGCAGGGACTCCCAGACTTCCCTCAGCCCAGACACTTCCTCCAGCTCCTCCGGGGGGATCCCGTGGCATTCCCAGGCTCACATAGTCCCTCCAGCGTGTCCTGGGTCTATGCCCATCCAGCCACCTCAACTGGCTCCTCTCGACGTGGAGGAGCAGCGGCTCTACTCCAAGCTCTTCCCGTGTGACTGAGCTCCTCACCCTATCTCTAAGGGAGATAGAGGAGGAAGCTCATTTCGACTGCTTGTATCCGCGATCTTGTCCTTTCGGTCATTACCCAGAGCTCATGACCATAGGTGAGGGTAGGAACGTAGATTGACCGGTAAATTGAGAGCTTCACCTTTCGACTCAGCTCCTTCTTCACCACAACGGTCCGATACAGCGCCTGATTCTGTCCATAAAAATTATGAACAGAACCAGTGACAAAGGGTAGCCCTGACGGAGTCCAACATGTACTGGGAACAGGTCTGACTTACTGCCGGCAATGCGAATACAGCTCCTGCTCCGGTCGTACAGGGACCGGACAGCCCTTAGCAGAGGGCCCCGGACCCCATACTCCCGGAGCACTCCCCACAAGGCGCCCCGGGGCACACATGTGGACTGGTTGGGCAAACTCCCATGAACCCTCGAGCACCCGATGGAGAGTATAGAGCTGGTCCAGTGTTCCACGACCGGGACAAAAACCACATTTCTCCTCCTGAATCCGAGGTTCGACTATCGGTCAGATTCTCCTCTCCAGTCCCTGGAATAGACCTTAGCAGGGAGAATTTCTTCGAGGCCAACTGATAGTCCTCCTCCATGGCATCTCCGAACTCCTCCCAATCCCGAGTTTTTGCCTCTGCGACAACACGGTGCGGTGCGCTTGGCCTGCCGATACCTGTTGGCTGCTTCTGGAGTCCCACAAGCCAGCAAGGCCTGATAGGACTCCTTCTTCAGCCTGACGGCATCCCTTACTTCCGGTGTCCACCACCGGGTTCGGGGATTGCCGCCGCGACAGGCACCAGAGACCTTGCTACCACAGCTACGAACTGCCGCATTGACAATGGAGGTGGAGAACATGGTCCCCAGCCTCCCCCAGGATCTGGGAGAAGTTCTCCCGGAGGTGTGAGTTGAAGACCCTGCTGACAGAGGGCTCTGCCAGGCGTTCCCAGCAGACCTTCACAATGCGCTTGGGCCTGCCAAGTCTGTCCAGCTTCCTCCCCCGCCAGCGGATCCAACTCACGACCAGGTGGTGATTGGTTGACAGCTCCGCCCCTCTCTTCACCCGAGTGTCCAAGACATGCGAAAGTCAGATGACACGACAACAAAGTCGATCATCAACCTCCGCCCTGTCTCCTGGTGCCACGTGCACTGATGGACACCCTTGTGCTTGAACAATCCGGGCGACGTACACAACCTCATTGGTTGACTCATCATAAAGGACCTGTTTGCCATGGGTGACCCTACCAGGGGCATGAAGCCCTGGACAACATAGCTCCCAGGATCATTCGGGTACTCAAACCCCTCCACCACGTTAAGGTGGCGGTTCAAGGAGGGGAATGATCATTTCAAAAAATGAAATGAGAAGACTGCAGATAAAATCTTTCAGTCGTATGGACATGTAGCATTCCGAGGGCTAAGGAGGGGTCAGAGGGGGCTAACCTGCTATACCACAATCCATTTAAATCCCCTTTTATTTATGCTGAACAACACCATGCCTGTTCACTAGGGAAAGCAAAATTTGTTCCCACAGATTCCAAACAATTGACTGGACAGAGACAGCTTAAATATGCGTTTACTAATAAATATTCAGTTTTTAAGTTGACTTAAGATTGTAGCTCTAACCAGAGGCCAGGATCAAAGCAGTTCATGTGACCCATTTTCAATTCACATAAGATAGAATGGAAACAGAGAGATAGAAACACATAGAAGATCCTATTTTACACGTGAAAATGATGTCAGGACAAGAAAGAAAAATAGAGGAGGCCCCCAGCATCGACAGGAGCCTACAAGCAATACAATCAAACATAAATGCACAATATAGCAGAGGTGCTAAACTAGCATAAGCACACACGCACAAGATGGGGAAGAATAAAGGAAACATTACAGGCACCCAGATTTGGGGCCTGCCATTCCAAAATCAATCCACCGGAGGGGATCCAACATCCAATGCCGACTCGTACACAAGATAAAAACAACAACTAGTTAGCTTAGCTTTACGCTCATCAAACTCTATGATCAGACGGTTTAGCCACTCACCAGTCATGCTTCACGTTTCTGTCGTCGGGGCTTGACACTTCTGACACGACGACTTGACTTTTAGTCATTTGGCAATCATAAAAACGTTGGCTACACCGGCTCTAAGCTGCTTGACGCCTGCTTCAGCTCCTGTCAGCGTCTGATGTCAGAAGTGGAAGCGGTCAGGTGGACCAAACAAGAGGGCAAGGGCACTTTAAATAGTGGAGCAGGGGGGGCGCATCACCCGCACTACTACACACAGCTAAACAGCCTGGATTTAAGCATTATCACAGCAGAGGTCTGTCTCACATCTTCAGGAAAATTGTTCCAGATTTTAGTTGCATAAAACTGAAATGCTGAATCCCCAAGTTTAGTCCTGACTCTGGCACCAGCAGGAGGCCCGTCCCTGAGGTCCTCAGAGTGTGAGATGGTTCTTATGGCACTAACATGTCAGAAATGTACTTTGGTGTTTAAGAGACTTGAGCACAAGCAGAGCTGCTTTAAAGTTAATTCTCTGAGCCTGAAGCCAATTCAGAGACCTGAGCACAGACTAATGTGGTCATATTTCCTGGTTCTAGTCAGGACCCGAGCAGCAGCGTTCTGGATAAACTGCAGCTGTTTTACAGCTCCTGGAGAGACCATTGAGCAGGCCGTTAACAGTAGTCTAACCCAGTGGTTCTCAAACTAGGGGTCGGGACCCCAATGGGGGTTGTGAAATGATTTCCAGGAGTCCCCAGATGATAGGGAAAAATTGATACAATAGTGTTAAACAAGGCTTGACACCGTTCAAATGCAGTGGTTTGTTGTTTGTTGGCCAATCAAAGTCATTTTTCTAGGTCTATATCCACCCATCCATCTTCTTCTGCTTATCTGGGGCCTGGTCGCGGGGGCAGCAGTCTAAGCAGGGACTCCCAGACTTCCTCCACCCCAGACACTTCCTCCAGCTCCTCCGGGGGATCCCGAGACATTCTCAGGCCAGCCAAGAGACATAGTCCCTCCAGGGTCTACCCCAGGGCCACCTCTCAGTGGGACGGTAGGTCCCAAAAGTAGTCTCAAAATAAAATCAAACATTAGATATAAAACTAATTTATCACTTTGCGTGTCACCTATGTTTTGTGTTTGGGGTCGCGAATGTGAACAAATTTTATTTTCGGGGTCGCGACTAAAAAAGTTTGAGAACCACTGGTCTAACCTACTGGAGACAAATGCATGGATAAGTCTCTCCAAGTCTGGTTTAGACACTATACCTTTAAATTTGCCAATGTTTTTAGATGGTAACAGGCTGTTGATGTTATGGTCAAAGTTCAAGTCTGAGTTCATTATTACCCCCAATTTCTAACTTGATTTGTAGGTTTGATGATTTCAGTCTTGTCTGAGTTCAGCAGGAGAGAGTTGTTTTTCATCCACCACTGATCTGTTGGATGCAGTGACAGAGTGAATCCACTGGTCCATATTCACCTGCCGTCAGTGAGACATAGATCTGAGTGTCGTCTGCAGGATTGACCCTTGGGGCACCCCACAGGTCAAGACCATGTGGTCTGAGACACAGGTTCCAATCTCAACAAAGTACTTCCTGTATTCCAGATAGGACTTAAACCAATTTAGGGCGTTGCTAGTGATGCCCACCCACTCCTCTAGTCTCTGTAAGAGATGGACAGTGTCCAAAGCAGCACTCAGATCTAACAGAATTAAGACTGAGGCTTTGCCCGCGTCAGTGTTCAGGCAGATGTCATTTGTCATCTTGATAAGAGCAGTCTCAGTGCTGTGATGAGGTCTAAACCTGACTGGAAAACATCAAATGAGTTGTTTATTAAGAGGAAGTCAGTGAGCTGTTGGTAAACAACCTTTTCAAGAACTTTGCCTAAAAATGGCAGATTTGAGATGCGCCGGTAATTTTTCAGTTCTGAGGCATCAAGACTGCTCTTCTTTAGGAGAGGCTTAATGACCGCAGTTTTCAAGGCCCTTGGGAATGTTCCAGATTGAAGTGAGTGAGTGGTGTTAACAAACTGCTCAGAACAGACAAATCAAACAGACAAAGAAATCTGGGGGGTAACACTTGGAGGCAGCATGTAGAATACAGTTTTTTCAGTTACAGGTGCAAAGTGAGTCAGCTCTAAATCTGTTGGTGGTTCTAAACTTTTGATCAGTTGTATTTCAGCCTATTTCAGTTTTAATTGTTGTTTTCAATTAAATTTTGATTGAAAAAAAAAATGTTGTGTCTCAGTACCATTTCTTAGTTCCCATTGTTACTTATTGAAGCTCTACTTGAACCTTGTTAAGATCCAACCATGCAAACTGTGACTTTTGTCATTTATTCAACTGGTCTTTTGATCAGGACTATACTAGGCTCTTATAAATTTAGCTCAAGTATTCCACTTCACACTTTTAAATTTGGAAGTACATAATTTTTTTATTTTATGGTTTACTGCAAGTATACTTTTGTGGCAAAATGACTATAAATAGGAATATAAAGTAAAATATATGGTTTATATATAGAAAATGTGCAGAAGAGTAGCTCAAAAAAGTCACTATAGCAGTAAAATACTGTACCTCTTCCCACTCATTTAAAACAAGTGATGGGTACTGGAAGTCAGTGGTAACAAGGTGGGACTCAAGCATCGTCTTTTGAAATGTGGGAAAAGGTGGGAAACTTTCAAAACAGCACTCCAGCCACTAAATGTAGCACTGAACAAATCTCACTATTGACTGTTGAATGTTTAATTTAAAAAAAATTACAATGACACACGTTTGATTTTGTGACATGCGAACAACAGTGTAACGTATGTAATGCACTGGAATGAATAGCGGCACTGACAATTTGTATTGTTTCTGTTTACAAGTTTGCAACCTATAAAAGTTGCACTTACTTCATGTGTTCATTTAAGTAAAGCAATGTGTAATTAAATATGTGGAAATTGTTACGTTCTCACTGTACTGTGTATATTTTTTGGCATGTTTACATGAGTGTTTTAGAGCCCTTTACTTGTTTGTTTTAATATGAATTTATTTTACTGGTACCATTTTAAGATGCAAAGAGTTATTCCTTGGCTCTAAATCAGATGGAGCCAAATTAAGGTGCCAGTTTATGGCACATCCTTGGTCAGAAGTTACAGAAACTGCACCAGAAGCGTTACAACTATAAAGCGACTCACCCTTAAAGGAGACGTTCAACTTGACTAGACTGAATGAGTTTAACGCCTCGCTGTCATTAACTGCAGTGAATTTCTGAAGAAGTCATAGTTTCACAAGAACCTGCGAACAGCAAGCCATAACCAGTCATGTGAGGCTTGAAAAAGACCTTCCTGTTGCTGTGTCCTGTATTCTCCTGTTGTTGCCCATGTGTCTTTTGTTATTTTGTTATTACAAATTACAGAAAATGTACAGTTGGTTAAACAGTAGTGCAAATTTGGCAGTGCAAATAGATAGCTGCTTTCATTGTATGTTAAAGTGGCAGGTGTACATAAGTCCAACAGCAGAGGGAAAGAAACTGTTCTTGTGGCAGGAGGTTCTGGTCTGGATGGAACGTAGCCTCCTGCCCGAGGGGAGTGGCTCAAATAGTCCATGTCCAGGTGAGAAGGATCAGCTGTGATCTGACCTGCTCGTTGGTGTACAGGGAGAAGAGCAGAGGAGAAAGTACACAGTCCTGCGGAGTTCCTGTGCTGATAGTCCAAGTGTCCAAGACATTCTTCCCCAGCCGCACGCACTGCCTCCGGTCCGTCAGGAAGTCAGTGATCCACCTGCAGATGGAGTCAGGCACGTTGAGCTGAGAGAGCTTGTCCTGGAGCAGAGCAGAGATGGTGTTGAATGCAGTGCTGAAGTTCACAAACAGGACCCTGGCGTAGGTTTACGGGGTATCAAGATGCTGCAGAATGAAGTGGAGGGCCAGGTTGATGGCGTTGTCTACAGATCTGTTGGCTCTGTAGGTGAACTGTAGTGGGTCCAGGGCAGAGGAGGTGAAGAGGTGGAATTGGCAGAAATGTCCATTGTAGTGAGATGGGTGGGGGAGGGGGTTGAGATCTTCCTGAAAGGTGAATGAACAGTTGAAAACTATTCGGTTTTTGCCATTGTGATGGACCATGTGATGCGGGATGCACCAGGAGTTGCTGCACTGGTCTTCGGATGCTGAGATCTTTCTAATGTAGCCGGACTCCAGCAACTTCTGGACTTTCTGGCTGTAGGAAGCTGCCTTGACAGGATCTTTGGAGAGGCGACTCTCTGTGCCATGCAGGTGACCTATGACTGCTTCTTTCGGGGCACTGAGAGCAGGGAGTCCCTCTTTCCACAACAGAGGAATGGCAAATTTATGAACATTGTCAACCTCAACTCTTTTTGTTTTCTCTTCCAGTAGTTGAATGGCTGCTTTGTCCTGCTTTGACCTGGTGATGAGCTTCTCATTGCGATATGGAAGAATATCCATCTGCCACAACTTAGAAACATGGCTGAAGAGGTCAGCAGAAGGGGAAGATGTGTTTATTAGGAGATAATAGGGGGTGAAGGACTGGTGAAGCAGAACTTTGGCAGGACCTTGTAGAGGCCATCCAAGACGTGTCTTAAGGGCTGCAGGACCGCCTGATGGTCCTAAGTGCACAGGCACAACTGGTGTGAGAAGATGTGGTTAGTCTGAACCTATGAGGAGGAGTGGCTGAGCCTGGCTGAATGAGCACAGTGGAAGACCCACGATATATTTCTGCAGGGCCTCAACCGGATGAGAATGTTTGGAGAGGCAGAGCTCTGCAGCAGTGAAGGCTCTGTGAATATGAAAGCGCTTCTGTGGATGAGAGTAGGAGGATATGCCGAAGGACACTGACTTGCCTGAAACAGTGATGCGATCTTGATTGTTTTCAGCTCTAAGTCCTCTCTATATCCATTGAGACGCAGAAGTTGAGCAGCACTGTGCAGAATAATTGTTCTGAGCCATAATCAAGATTCGCACAGGTCTTGAGGCTGTGCTGGCCATTGTGGAGGGTGACTTTGACCATTTTCAGAAAAATTCTCCGATCTGGATCTAAATAATAGGTGGCTGCACAGTTTCTGGAGCCGATCGCTCTGACCTGACTGCTGGGGGAGAGTTGATTTCATGCAGAATATCAACCTAGCTGCACTGAGCTGCACTGAGCAGCTAGGTGGTTTCGGCCACATCTCCAGCAGCGCCTCCCTGCTCTGCTAATGCAGTGTATTATTACAGTAGGGGCAATACTTCTTAGATTGTTTTGAAGCTGTTGTAGGCTGAGGTCTAGCTGGTGATGAAGGCTTGAGGGATTTAGGATTAGGATCAGAGCCAAGGTGCACTGTGATAGGGCGAATACTGGGTCTCTGTAACTTGGGTTTAGTGCCATTATGGTGGTCGTCACGCTGAGAGTGTGTGTGATGGGGAACATCCTCATCCTGAACACGGACCTCATATTTTAACCAGTTTGAAAAGTCCAGCAAGGTGGGTATTGGCGTGTGAATGGGGTCAATGAAATGGGGTCAATGAAACCCCGATGAAACTGTGCCCTCAATTCGTGTGGCAGCTTGGATAGGAGACATGATGTGTGTGACCCACATTCTAACTCTGTCCTCCCCTCTCTTCCTAGCTGTTCCATCATGCACATCAGTGCTCTGACTTTCAGGCCGAAGTGCCGGAAACCACAGCTGTCACCATTTCTTATAAGAGGCTCAGCTAGGACCTTGTTAATGCAAGGCAAGTTTGGTTGACCATACATTTCAGTGAGTGATGCCATTGTCTTTAAATAAGGGGTTGGGCTATTACTGTAGGAGTCGGCTATAAGAAGAGCATCTTCATGCTTGAGATGGTCGACCAGAATTTGGTATTTGAAGCGCTCTGAGGCATTTTCAGTGAAAAGTGGAATATGAGGCTTTGGTCCTCCATAAGTGGGCTCAATAGAGGGCAGCACAGGAGGAGGCGTGTATGGCTCAATGTATTGGGGAGTGGCCTGCAGAGCTGGTTCATCTGTGGACTGATACAAAGCAGCAAGAGGAGGCGAAGGAGGCAGCTGGCCTTCTGATGGAGAAGGAAGGTGGGTTACTGGAGGAGGAGGTGGAGGCAGCAGACCATCTGACGGGGGAGATGGGAGTGCATCAGGCCATGGCGGTAGAGGAGCATTTACTGGTTCTGGAAAGTACTGGTACGGTGTGGATGCACTTTCTGGAGGGTATGATGGCACATATGATGCAGCGCTGTCCTCCCACTGGGCCGATGGTCTTTGTGATGGCAGGTGGGGCTGAGGAGCAGATCTTAGGGAGAGCTGAAGAGATGCTGCATTTCTCGCATGAGCTGGATGTTCTCTGCTTTCATCTCCTGTAGAGCTGACAGGACTGTATCAGTCTCTCTGGTGCTAGAGAAGTTGGAGCAGGAGGATAAGGGGCTGCTCCCTCAGTGGAGTGGTCATGGAGTGTACAGTGATGGAGCTGACGCCTGGGGACAGAAACCAGATAATTGTTGAAATAGCGAGGCTGAAAAATATCACGACGGGGACGAGGAAGGGCCATGATTGACTGGCTTGAGACCTCTGAAAGGACGGTATTCCAGGGAATATAGTTCCAGGTAAACTCGCCCCAGGTTGTCCGGCCAGAACAAAAAGGATGAGGATGCCAGTGTACACTCTACCACTCTTAATTTTATTGAAGGTTTGTGTGTGCGGAGAGCAACTGTACCAGCCAAAGAAAACTTTAATTAGTGCAGTTTCAGTCTGTGGCGCGCACGAAACTCTGACTGAAAAAATTCAAATAGACGATTGTCCTGTAGATGGTGACAAAGCTGTTAAACTACAACTCGTTCAAGGATTTAAGAGACAAAGAGAAGATTAGAAATAGGTCTATAGTTTGCCAAGAGGTTGGAGTCTAAATCGGACTCATAAGAGGTTTAATGACTGCATATCTGAGGGACTGCGGGACATACGTATTTATTATATTAGGAATAGGATCTATAATCACTGGGAAAATTTCTTTGAGGAGTCTACTTGGGATTGGGTCTAAAATACAAGTTGAGGTTTTAGAGGAAATAATGACTGAAGTTATCTCTGCTTGATCACCAGCAGTGAACCTATTTTTTTGTATGGGACACTAGCTTTACAGTTGGGGATTTCTCAGTACTAATAGTGGGAGTAATTTAAAGAATTGAAAGAAGTCATGTTAGCTGAGAGTAACTGGTATTGAGGGTTTGTCAGCCTGGCTACAGTGCTGAAGAGAAACCTAGTGTTGTTTTTGTTTACTTCTGTTAGATTTGAATAATATCTGGGCAGAGCCTGCATATACGACAGGAGGCAGATTTTCCATTCTTTTAGGGGATTCTTTGGTGTGGGAGAGGCACAAAGATCTCTGTAATTTTCTTACTCTTTATTTGTGAGAACGTAGTTCTTCATTGTACCACAGGGAGGCGCTTTGACCTGACGACCTTCTGCGTGAGTGGAGCTGCATCATCAAGAGCAGATTTAACCATTGAGTCAACAGAGTTATCAATAGCACTGGGACTGGCGCTGTTAACAGACGGATCACATGACATGTCACTAAATATTGGTTCTATTATTTCTCTGAACTTTAAAATTGATTTTTCAGATATTGTCCTTTTCATTATAGTTTTAGTCTGAGGGGCGGATTGATTAAAAAATTGAATAAAAATTAACTGACATTATTGGGTTTTGGTGGAAGAGATTTAGGTCACTGATCTCTATTCCATAAGTTAGACCCAGATCCAGAGTGTGCTGGTGACTTTGGTTTATTTACATCTGAGCGAAACCATTGCTGTCTAATAAAGCACTAAAGGCATTGCTGAGGCAATTATTTTCATTCACGTAAATGTTGAAATCTCCAACCACCACAATATTTTCACAGTCTAATACTAAATTTGATAAGAAGTAAGAGACCTCTGTCAACCCTGGGATGACCTAATCCCCGTGATGGTATATGGTTTATTTTTTTGTGACTGGTTAAATGGTTAAAAATAAATAGAAGACGCCATAGAGGACATGCATTCATTCGCACATTCATTCACTAGGGGCAATTTAGAGTTTTCAATTAACCTACACAGACATGTCTTTGGACTGGCTTCCTGTGGCTCAGAGAATAGACTTTGTCACACTGTGGGTGCAAACTCCGTCGGGCAACATTTGTTTCTTCACAGATTTCTCCTATTTACCTTAAATATGCATCTGAGCCTTCAGTAGGCCACTATTGTCATATCATTTATCATTTGCGCAGAAAAAACATTTAAAGAAGTGACATATGACAGCTCTACTGCAGGTGTGTTATGCTCTTATGACACATTAATGCAGAAATACTAACAATAACTTTGTCGACAACGGCGTTAAACCAGCCAAGATAAAACTCTCCTGTCACTCCCAGGTGATGCAAATGAAAGCACGTCTTTCCTGAAGAAACGTCCTGCATTTCCATGAAGTGCAGTTTGTCCAAAACAAATTCACTCATTCTTCTGTAAAAGTCCTGTTATTCCTTTATTGCTGTAGCTTCACAAAACCTCCGGTCAGAGACAGATACTCCTCTGCTCCCCTGGTTCTGCTTCGTATCTTCATCTGGATCCTTCATTACACACAAACTAGCTCTCTATCTGATTAAAAGACTGTCTGAACTTCTAAGTAACATCTAATCATGACAAACGTGAACATAACCTCAGCTACAAACAATGACTTGAAGCTAAAGTTTGTGCTGTTGTTGCCGTCCTGCTGCACATGTGCAGTTTGCGCTCAGACGCACAAGCAGGAGACGTTTCTGTTTGTTTTATTCAGTCCTTCATTACTGTATGAGCCTGGTGTGGTCCTCAGTACACTTGAGCTGCTCTCCTCTCCAAAAGACTGTGCAGAGGCAGCGAGGATCGTCTCAAGGGTTAGTTCAGTGCATACAAGAGAAAACAGGCAAAACACTACAGTGTGTGCAAAGAGATCTGGGTGGCAGTCGAAGGCAGGGGCCTCGACGACCGGATCTCCGGACACAGAAACTAGCTCTGGGGACATGGAATGTCACCTCGCTGGGGGGGAAGGAGCCTGAGCTCGTGCGGGAGGTTGAGCGCTTCCGACTAGATATAGTCGGCCTCACCTCCACGCACAGCCTGGGCTCTGGAACCCGTCTCCTCGAGAGGGGCTGGACGCTCCATTTCTCTGGCGCGTTGCAAGGGGGAGAGGCGGCGGGCTGGTGTGGGCTTGCTCATAGCCCCACAGCTCAGCCGCCACGTGTTGGAGTTCACCCCGGTGAACGAGAGGTCGCATCCCTCCGCCGGGTGGGGACAGGTCTCTCACCGTTGTGTCGGCCTACGGGCCGAACAACGGTGCAGAGTACCCGGCCTTCTTGGAGTCTCTGGGAGGGGTACTGGACAGTGCACCACCCGGGGACTCCGTTGTTCTACTGGGGGACTTCAACGCCCATGTGGGCAACGACAGTGACACCTGGAGAGGGGTAATCGGGAGGAACGGCCCCCCCGATCTGAACCCGAGTGGTGTTCAGTTATTGGACTTCTGTGCTAGTCACAGCTTGTCCATAACGAACACCATGTTCAAGCACAAGGGTGTCCATCAGTGCACGTGGCACCAGGACACCCTAGGCCGGAGGTCGATGATCGACTTTGTTGTCGTGTCATCTGACCTTCGGCCGCGTGTCTTGGACACTCGGGTGAAGAGAGGGGCGGAGCTGTCAACTGGTCGTGAGTTGGATCCGCTGGCGGGGGAGGAAGCCGGAACGACTTGGTAGGCCCAAGCGCATCGTGAGGGTCTGCTGGGAACGTCTGGCAGAGCCCTCTGTCGGCAGGGTTTTCAACTCACACCTCCGGGAGAATTTCGCCCTGATCCCGGGGGAGGTTGGAGACATTGAGTCCGAGTGGACCATGTTCTCCACCTCCATTGTCGATGCGGCAGCTCGTAGCTGTGGTCGCAAGGTCTCTGGTGCCTGTCGCGGCGGCAATCCCCGAACCCGGTGGTGGACACCGGAAGTAAGGGATGCCGTCAGGCTGAAGAAGGAGGCCTATCGGGCCTTGCTGGCTTGTGGGACTCCTGAAGCAGCTGACAGGTACCGGCAGGCCAAGCGTGCTGCAGCCCGTGCTGTCGCAGAGGCAAAAACTCGGGATTGGGAGGAGTTCGGGGAGGCCATGGAGGAGGACTATCGGTTGGCCTCAAAGAAATTCTGGCAAACCGTCCGACGCCTCAGGAGGGGGAAGCAGTGCTTCACCAACACCGTTTACGGTGCGGGTGGAGAACTGTTGACCTCGACTGGGGATGTGGTTGGACGGTGGAAGGAATACTTTGAGGATCTCCTCAATCCCACTATCACGTCTTCCGAGGAGGAAGCAGAGGCTGAGATCTTGGAGGTGGACTCATCCATCACCCTGGCTGAAGTCACTGAGGTGGTTGGCAAGCTCCTTGGTGGCAAGGCTCCGGGGGTGGATGAGATCCGCCCTGAGTATCTTAAGTCTCTGGATGTTGTGGGACTGTCTTGGCTGACACGTCTCTGCAACATCGCGTGGCAGTCTGGGACGGTACCTCTGGACTGGCAGACCGGGGTGGTGGTCCCTCTGTATAAGAAGGGGGACCGGAGGGTGTGTTCCAACCACAGGGGGATCACACTCCTCAGCCTCCCCGGTAAGGTCTATTCCAGGGTACTGGAGAGGAGAATCCGACCGATAGTCGAACCTCGGATTCAGGAGGAGCCTGTGGTTTTCGTCCCGGTCGTGGAACACTGGACCAGCTCTATACTCTCCATCGGGTGCTCGAGGGTTCATGGGAGTTTGCCCAACCAGTCCACATGTGCTTTGTGGACCTGGAGAAGGCATTCGACCGTGTGCCCCGGGGCGCCTTGTGGGGAGTGCTCCGGGAGTATGGGGTCCGGGGCCCTTTGTTAAGGGCTGTCCGGTCCCTGTATGACCGGAGCAGGAGCTGTGTTCGCATTGCCGGCAGTAAGTCAGACCTGTTCCCGGTGCATGTTGGACTCCGCCAGGGCTGCCCTTTGTCACCGGTTCTGTTCATAGTTTTTATGGACAGAATTTCTAGGCGCAGTCAGGGCGTGGAGGGTGTCCGGTTTGGGAACCACAGGATCTCATCTCTGCTGTTTGCGGACGATGTCGTCCTGATGGCTTCCTCAGACCAGGACCTGCAGCATGCACTGGGACGGTTTGCAGCCGAGTGTGAAGCGGCTGGGATGAGGATCAGCACCTCCAAATCCGAGGCCATGGTTCTCGACCGGAAAAAGGTGGCTTGCCCTCTCCGGGTGGGTGGGGAGTCCTTGCCTCAAGTGGAGGAGTTCAAGTATCTCGGGGTCTTGTTCACGAGTAAGGGAAGGATGGTGCGTGAGATTGACCGGCGGATCGGTGCAGCGGCTGCAGTGATGCGGGCGCTGTATCGGACCGTTGTGGTGAAGAGAGAGCTGAGTCGAAAGACAAAGCTCTCGATTTACCGGTCAATCTACGTTCCTACCCTCACCTATGGTCATGAGCTTTGGGTAATGACCGAAAGGACAAGATCGCGGATACAAGCGGTCGAAATGAGCTTCCTCCGCCGGGTGGCTGGGCGCTCCCTTAGAGATAGGGTGAGGAGCTCAGTCACACGGGAGGAGCTCAGAGTAGAGCCGCTGCTCCTCCACGTCGAGAGGAGCCAGCTGAGGTGGCTCGGGCATCTGTTCCGGATGCCTCCTGGACGCCTCCCTCGGGAGGTGTTCTGGGCATGTCCCACCGGGAGGCGGCCCCGGGGTAGACCCAGGACACGCTGGAGGGACTATGTCTCTCGGCTGGCCTGGGAACGCCCTCGATCTCCGGAGGAGCTGGAGGAAGTGTCTGGGGTGAAGGAAGTCTGGGAGTCCCTGCTCAGGCTGCTGCCCCCGCGACCCGGCCCCGGATAAGCGGAAGAAGATGGATGGATAGATGGATGGACTACAGTGTGTTGTGCTGAGGGTCTTGATACTGAGTTGTGTCCTGCCACAGTTTGACTGGGGTTTAAACAGCTGCTACTTGGGTCTGATGTAATGGAATAATGTTAGCACTTTTAAGATTATTTGTACAAGTTCTAAAGACAATGTGAAAGTACACAGTAACACATGATTGTGTTCCGCCTGAAATATATGACACATGATTTAAACAGTTTAGCTGTGCAGTAGGGAGCTGTTATTTGTTTATGCTGAAAGGGCATGACGTTATCATTAAGATGATTTGTACCAGATACTACACAGAACTACACAGTTACAAAGTATTGTGCCTGATACATTATATGAACAAGATAAAACCTGCATGATGCATCACAATATCTGATGAATATCTGATATCTGTCTCTTACTGATGTCAGGAATCTTTATCTTTTCTGTTACCATTTTCTTTTCACACCTTAACACTGTGAAAACTAAAACAAGCAGAATAACAAAACGGTCTCACTCTTCACATATTATACAAATTTGATGTACAGTACAAATGAACATATTTACCGTTTGCGCCTTGTAAACCATGTGTGAATTGGCTTGTACTTTTGGCCATGTCCCTCTTCACCATGCGCCTTGCGCCTTCCCATAATGCCACAGTTACTGCAGTCATGTGACCCACCTTGGTTATAATGATGGTATTACAAGGTAATATTACAATCTTAAACATTTGTATTGCTTTTAACAATTGAATATGTTTCTTACCTGTTTTGTATGATAATATGAATTAAATAATAGACAAATGTCACCCAAAAATGAATGAAATGTATCATAGAAAAACAGAAGTGTTTCAAGGGCATTTACAGTAGGATACACAAAAATAATGTCAGATAATGGGAGAGCAAATTGGAACTCCACCATCAGAACATTACGCAGGTTATAAATGTCACATGGCTTCCTCTCCTGCCGAGGTCTCCAACTCACCACCAGGTGGTGATTGGTTGACAGCTCCGCCCTCTCTTCACCTGAGTGTCCAAGATACGTTGAAGGTCAGATACAACAACAAAGTCGATCATCGACCTCCGGCCTAGGATGTCCTGGTGTCATATGCACTGCTGGACCCCCTTATTCTTGAACATGGTGTTGTTGTGGACAAACTGTAACTAACACAGAAGTCCAATTACTGAACACCGTTTGGGTTCAGCGACCTGAACGCGCAGGGACAGGGCCAGCTACACCTACAGACAAGTGGGGGCTACCTCAACGTGCATCTTATTGGTTGGGCAGCAAAAGGGCGGATCTATATACAAATTGAGGTGCATGGAGGAGTGTCCAACAGCCAAATAATATTTCTAAATTCAATCATAATAAGTCATTCATGAGAGCGCTTATCAGGGGAAGGGTCGTGAACGTGGCGACAGGACTGGTTTGGAGGGCATATAAAAATATTCAGGGTTGGTCTTACTCCGTGTCCGCGCCTTGCCTCCGCTTCACCTCCTCGCCTCTGTGTCCACTCAACACCCTCCGCACCCTCTCCTCGCCTCTGCGCCCTCCATGTCCACCCCTCATCTCTGCGCCCTCCATGTCCACCCCTCACCTCTGCACCCTTCATGTCCACCCCTCACCTCTGCACCCTTCATGTCCACCCCTCGCCTACGCGCCCTCCATGTCCACCCCTCACCTCTGCACCCTTCATATCCACCCCTCGCCTACGCGCCCTCCGTGTCCACCTCTCGCCTCTGCGTCCACCCCTCGCCTCCGCACCTTCTGTGTCCACCCCTTGCCTCTGTGTCCACCCCTTGCCTCCACACCCTTCATGTCCACCTCTCGTCTCTGAGTCCACCCCTCGCCTACGCGCCCTCCGTGTCCACCCCTCGCCTCCGTGTCCACCCCTCGCCTGTGCGTCCACCCCTTGCCTCCGCGCCTGCCCTTCATGTCCACCCCGTGCCTCCGTGTCCACCCCTTGTCTCCGCGCCCTTCCTGTCCACTTCTCAGCCTCCGTGTCCACCCCTCGCCTCTGCACCCTTCATGTCCACTCCTCGCCTCTGCGTCCACCAATCGCCTCCGCACCCTCCATGTCCACCCCTCGCCTCCGCGCCCTCCGTGTCCACTCCTCGCCTCCATGCCCTCCGTGTCCACCCCTCGCCTCCGCACCCTTCATGTCCACTCCTCGCCTCTGCGTCCACCAATCGCCTCCGCGCCCTCCGTGTCCACTCCTCACCTCCGCACCCTTCATGTCCACCCCTTGCCTCTGCGTCCACTCCTCGTCTCCGCGCCCTCCGTGTCCACCCCTCACCTCCGCACCCTTCATGTCCACTCCTCGCCTCTGTGTCCACCCCTCGCCTCCGCACCCTTCATGTCCACTCCTCGCCTCTGCGTCCACTCCTCGTCTCCACGCCCTCCGTGTCCACCCCTCACCTCCGCACCCTTCATGTCCACCCCTCAGCCTCTGTGTCCACTCCTCGCATTCGAGCTGTATTCGCTGCACACCTCCACGCGCTCTGTATCCACCCCTCACCTCTGCACCCTCAGTGCCCACCCCTCGCCTGCACACCCTCAGTGTCCACTCCTTGGCCTCTGTGTCCACCCCTTGCCTCCGCACCCTTCATGTCCACCCCTCACCTCCGCACCCTTCATGTCCACTCCTCGCCTCGCCTCGCTTCACTCCTCGCCTCTGCGTCCACTCCTCGTCTCCACGCCCTCCTTGTCCACCCCTCACCTCCGCACCCTTCATGTCCACTCCTCGCCTCTGCGTCCACCAATCGCCTCCGCGCCCTCCGTGTCCACTCCTCGCCTCCGCACCCTTCATGTCCACCCCTTGCCTCTGCGTCCACTCCTCGTCTCCGCGCCCTCCGTGTCCACCCCTCACCTCCGCACCCTTCATGTCCACCCCTCGCCTCTGCGTCCACTCCTCGTCTCCACGCCCTCCGTGTCCACCCCTCACCTCCGCACCCTTCATGTCCACCCCTCGCCTCTGCGTCCACTCCTCGTCTCCACGCCCTCCGTGTCCACCCCTCACCTCCGCACCCTTCATGTCCACCCCTCAGCCTCTGTGTCCACTCCTCGCCTCCGCACCTTCCGTGTCCACCTCTTGCCTCTGCGTCCACCCCTCGCCTCCGCACCTTCCGTGTCCACCCCTTGCCTCTGCGTCCACCCCTCGCCTCCACACCCTTCATGTCCACCTCTCGTCTCTGAGTCCACCCCTCGCCTACGCGCCCTCCGTGTCCACCCCTCGCCTCCGTGTCCACCCCTCGCCTCTGCGTCCACCCCTTGCCTCCGCGCCTGCCCTTCATGTCCACCCCGCGCCTCTGTGTCCACCCCTTGTCTCCGCGCCCTTCCTGTCCACTTCTCAGCCTCCATGTCCACCCCTCGCCTCTGCACCCTTCATGTCAACCCCTTGCCTCCATGCCCTCCGTGTCCACCCCTCGCCTCCGCACCCTTCATGTCCACCCCTCGCCTCAGCGTCCACCAATCGCCTCCGTGCCCTCCGTGTCCACTCTCGCTCCTTGCCTCATGCGTCCACCCTCGCTCCGCCTCCATGTCCACCCCTCGCCTCCGCACCCTTCATGTCCACCCCTCGCCTCCGCACCCTTCATGTCCACTCCTCGCCTCAGCGTCCACCAATCGCCTCCGTGCCCTCCGTGTCCACTCCTCGCCTCCTTGCCTCTGCGTCCACCCCTCGCCTCCGCACCCTCCATGTCCACCCCTCACCTCCGCACCCTTCATGTCCACTCCTCGCCTCTGCGGGCTCCTTGCGCCTCGTCGCCCTCCGTGTCCACTCCTCGCCTCCCCACCCTTCATGTCCACCCCTTGCCTCTGCGTCCACTCCTCGTCTCCGCGCCCTCCGTGTCCACCCCTCACCTCCGCACCCTTCATGTCCACCCCTCGCCTCTGCGTCCACTCCTCGTCTCCACGCCCTCCGTGTCCACCCCTCACCTCCGCACCCTTCATGTCCACCCCTCGCCTCTGCGTCCACTCCTCGTCTCCACGCCCTCCGTGTCCACCCCTCACCTCCGCACCCTTCATGTCCACCCCTCACCTCCGCACCCTTCATGTCCACCCCTCGCCTCTGCGTCCACTCCTCACCTACGCGCCCTCCGTGTCCACTCCTCGCCTCCGTGTCCACCCCTCGCCTCTGTGTCCACCCCTTGTCTCCGCGCCCTTCCTGTCCACTTCTCAGCCTCCGTGTCCACCCCTCACCTCTGCACCCTTCATGTCCACCCCTTGCCTCCATGCCCTCCGTGTCCACCCCTCGCCTCCGCACCCTTCATGTCCACTCCTCGCCTCAGCGTCCACCAATCGCCTCCGTGCCCTCCGTGTCCACTCCTCGCCTCCTTGCCTCTGCGTCCACCCCTCGCCTCCGCACCCTCCATGTCCACCCCTCGCCTCCGCGCCCTCCGTGTCCACCCCTCGCCTCCGCACCCTTCATGTCCACTCCTCGCCTCAGCGTCCACTCCTCGTCTCCACGCCCTCCGTGTCCACCCCTCACCTCCGCACCCTTCATGTCCACCCCTTGCCTCCATGCCCTCCGTGTCCACCCCTCGCCTCCGCACCCTTCATGTCCACTCCTCGCCTCAGCGTCCACCAATCGCCTCCGTGTCCACTCCTCGCCTCCTTGCCTCTGCGTCCACCCCTCGCCTCCGCACCCTCCATGTCCACCCCTCGCCTCCGCACCCTTCATGTCCACTTCTCGCCTCCGCACCCTTCATGTCCACCCCTCGCCTCTGCGTCCACCCCTCGCCTCCGCGCCCTCCGTGTCCACCCCTCGCCTCCGCACCCTTCATGTCCACTTCTCGCCTCTGCACCCTTCATGTCCACCCCTCGCCTCTGCGTCCACCCCTCGTCTCCACGCCCTCCGTGTCCACCCCTCACCTCTGCACCCTCAGTGCCCACCCCTCGCCTGCACACCCTCAGTGTCCACTCCTTGGCCTCTGTGTCCACCCCTTGCCTCCGCACCCTTCATGTCCACCCCTCACCTCCGCACCCTTCATGTCCACTCCTCGCCTCTGCGTCCACCCCTCGCCTCCGTGCCCTCCGTGTCCACCCCTCGCCTCCGTATTCGCTCCATGCATGCTTTCAACTTTCGAAGCGCCACATTGACTTTTAGCGCTAAAATGCCCACCTAAGTATTCAGTCTGCCCACCCAAGATCGGGCTGGAAACGGCCCTGTGCAGGGACGCGACCCTCTCACTGGGGTGAACTGCAACATGTGGCGACTGAGCTGTGGGGTTATAAGCAAGCACACACCAGCCCGCCACCTCTCCCTGCAGGCAACAGCAGAAAAATGGAGCGTCCAGCCCTCTTGAGGAGGCGGAGAGCCCGAGCTGGGTGTGTAGGTGAGGCTGACAATATCTACATCCCGCAAAGCTCAGGTCCCTCCCCCCTCAGTGAGGTGATATTCTGTAGAGCCAGTTACTGTGACTGCTGCCCAAATCTCTCTGCTCCTGTTCCTTATGGATCCACGTTTGCCTTGGGTGACCCTACCAGGAGCATGAACAGCATAGCTCCCAGGACCATTCGGGTGCTCAAACCCCCCACCACGTTAAGGTGGCGGTTCAGGGTGGGGGTCACATGGTACGGCTGGTCGAAATGTGCTGCTGTCAAGTTCATCCTGAAGAGAAAACGATATCTTAAGCAATATTAAATATTGATGTATCTATACTTCAATTTTTAAAGGACACATATTATGCTGCAGTGGGTTAGGGTGCTTTAAACCATGTTGTAACAATGTTCCGTCATCAAAAACATACGTGGAGTTGCATTTAGCTGCATTCACACTATTTTGAGGAATGCTGATTAGAAAATCCTCTCCCTCCCTGTCAAAAACACTCCCTGCTGAACTTCCTCGGTCGATGAGATTTTTTTTTCCAATTTTGGACGTTACTTATCTTAGAATCTTCAGCTATTATAAGTCCTTAAATAATCTACAGACTCGTTCTGAGCATTTCTGCCTCCAAACACAATCACTGCTACTGCTAGCTTCATCAGCGCATATCACGCAGTCTCTTAAAGTGATAACGTAACTAAAATGTGTAAGTGCTAAGTGCCATCTCCCCCCCAAAAATACAAAAAAGTTGTATATACCCTTTAAATGTTTATTTACTTTTGATAAGAAGGGATTTGATAACTTGTTCAAATGCATCACATTCATAAAAAATACTCCCTGCTGAACTCCCTCGATTGATGACGATTTTTCCGATTTTAGACGTCACTTATCTGAGACTCTTCGGCTGTTTAATTCATTGCCGGACTTGCTCTGAGCATTTCTGCCATCTAAACACACAACACGCTCACTGCAACTGCTAAGCTACATCAGCTTTTCATGCAGATCCTTAAGTTTTACATAACTATATTACATAGTGTAACATAATTATATTGTGCTAGGTGCCACCTACTGGCTGCATAAACAAAGAAAGTGCCTGGGCAAACTGCAGAGAAACAAATGTTCATTTAATTTATAAAAAACATTTTTATTTGTTTCACATACTAAACTTCACATTCATTAAAACATGTTCTGACACTAGTGTAAAAGATATTTTTACCAGTAGTGACCCAGCAGTTTATTATGGTCTTCCTCGTATCTTTTGTTTACTTTTGTTGTTTTAGCTAATGTATCTTTATGGATGTTAGCACACCAGCAACAAACATGGCGTATTACCATGGTAACATTGTTTTTAGACGTTCCATCCCATCCATGATATTTATGTCATTTAACGTTTTCTGCTCTCTTGAATAGTAGCTATCATTCAATTATTTTTTCCACCAAATCCCTACCAGAGGGACAGAAAATTCAAATTGACTTAAGTTAGCCTTTAGCTCTGATCACACGCCAATTATTACCTAACATCCATGTGCAAACTGTGCACACTCAGCAGTGACATTAAACGAGGCTTTGCCCTCACCTAAATGAGGTTGATGGCGAGGAACCAGCCCAAACCTTGATTAGACGACTCATTTCACAAAAACATAGTGATCATGATTATATTTAAGATTTTACAAAACATGTTGCCTATTTATCCCCAGTTTGACAGTTTTTGTACAGTTTATAACTCTACTTTCTGGTTGAACAGCAAACAGGTAACAGCAGCAAATATGACACAGGTAGAGGTAATTCTCCAACTGTTACCTAGCAACCATATTACAAAATTGTTATGATTTACCAAATAATAATACCTAATTTAACAAATAATAATACCTAATTTAACAAATAATAATACCTAATTTAACAAATAATAATACCTACTTTATGTTGTAGAATGACTATTTAAACTGTCAAAAATGTGTGTCCGTTTTGTGTAAATTGACTATTTTCAATGGTACGTCACTTTTTGATGGCATCACAGAGGGATTCCGTTTTTTTTTTTCGTTCTTCTATTTTTCAAACTTCTTCACAAACCACAACTTCACAGATGTAAAACTATAATAAATAATTGCCACATGTGCCCTTCTACCAAACTAAGTCATTATTGGAACATTTTGAGAACCTGTCGTATAGACTTAAGCCCTAGGGTAACGTTCAAGTGGTAAATCACTGATCTCTCAGTGCCTGGAACTAGCTAAACACTGAATTTACTCTATTTATATAAATGTAACAATTAGGCATTTGTCTACTAGGCTACATACATTTTCATTTCAGGGTTATGGGCTTAATTAGCAAACAACGTGAATATGACTCATAAAGCAGAATGTATTAATCCTTTGTCCAAATATCCACCATCGAATCAAACCACAGTGCTAGAGACGACTGGTTGCCCTTTAGGATTAAGCAGACGTCTTCTTTTCTCACAAGCAATCCATTCTCTTTGCATTTAATGAAGATCCACCTATAACCATTGAGTTGCCAATTGTAACCCTTGTAACTGTTCCTGGATAGTAGAAATGACCTGGTCCAAACGAGACGACAAGCTTTGAGGTAGATCTCCTCTGCTTCTGCTGGACAGTCCTGCATTACAATGTACGCTGTCATTTAGATATCAGATACTCCTGCACACAGCGTGGCTCATGCCAGACTGATATGTGTATCACTCTGGACAGGCCCCGTTGATGTCGTTTGGGAAAATGCGTAATGTCATGACGAACATTTGAACTGAAGGTCGCAGCGGCGCTAAAGCGGAACAAGCTGAGAAATAAATAAATCCATTTGAGAGAAAAGCACTGACTTCTTCCTCGTCCTCAAATGCACAAAGCACTTCTATGGCACGTTTTCAAAAGCAAAATAGTTTGTAAATGTGTTGAAACAGGCCAGAGTACGTCTGTCAGCGCCGCCATGTTTGTTGACTTAGCCCAAACCACAATGCAGCGCTGTGATTGGATGGATTCTCAAGAGTTTGTGAACTCACAAATATTGTGAGAATTCATATGGCAGGGCCATGTTTCGAGAAATACCGTTTTTAAAGAATTGCTAGCGGCACTTTGTACCAAATAAATAAACTATATTTTCTATTTTTGACCCTGCCTCATTATATCAATCAAGAACCCTGCCTGTGCGTTACTGATCGATTTATTTTATTTCTCCATAAATGGAGTGGTCTATTTTATAGGATTTTAGAGCTAATGTCAATCATGAAAACCCTTGTAATGCCACACTTTATTTATACAGTGCTTTTCAGACAGAGTGTAACACAAAGTGCTTTACAGTGCATTTAAAACATTCCCACACATGATCACATCCCACCCAACCTCTGGAAACCTGCTGCATTGTCCTCATATTTTCATATCATTGGAGATTGTTCACTCATTAATTGTGAAGAAATTACATTGAGAATTGTTACAAATAAATGTATTTGTGTCAATTTTAGTGCCAAATACCTTTGTAATGTTGTCAGTTATCTCACATAAAGTCCTGGGTCTATGGCTCTTCCTGTTTCCTGGGCCTCGGGTGCAGGGCTTGAGCTGAAGCCAGCGCTCAAACTGCAGGAAGATGATGGGGCCTGCTAGCTTAGCGTTAGTATTGCTGCTAACCTGACTCCCAGTGACGACCTTGATCTTTTTCTTAGGCATTTTCAAGTCCGTTACATATTTGGATCTGGCCCCAGCGGGGAGGGGCCAATTGTACATAATTTTACTGGGAGGGGAAACCATATGGAAACACAGGGAAAATACTCCCACAGACACACCCATCACAACAAAAATAGAACAGCAAGAAGGGTGCTGTTTTATTGTGTGTGTGTTGGTCTTTTTGATTTTTCTGTTATGATTCATAAACTTTAAAAATGTAAATATAGATTAAAAAAAAAAAAAAGGGATTAGTATCGTCACAATACTAAAAAGTAAAATTTAATACCAAGGAATAGGCTTGATGCTCTATACCCATTTCAGTTCCACAGGGGTAACAAAAACACTACTATTTTAGACAACAGGCTATACATTTCAACATAAAATAATAATAGGCATCTCAAACTCAAGGCCAGTGGGCCAAATGCGGCCCTCAAGGCAGTTTCTGGTGGCCCCTGATGATTTTTAATTTGTATTATAAATGGTCCGTTGATAAAACTCATAGAACCCCTTAAAACTACAACTACCATAATGCACTGCAGCATTAGCCCCTGCCCTCCCCCTCTGCTCCTGGAGTGCAGTGCAGACAGATAAATCCAGCACGGATACTGCACTTCTCCACAGATTTTTCAACTTTCCTCAACAAATAAATGGACAGAGAACACGCGGGATGTGAGCGCAGGAGCTTCAGGAGCAGCTCAGAGAGAAGGTCAAAGTGGGAGGAGCATAACTTTGTTTGGTGCAACGTAAAGTTAGTCTTCACCGCATTGAGTTATGAAGCGAACATCACAAATACACGCTCTGTCTGATGAAACTAAAGAATGAGCAGGAGGTGAAGAATCAGAGCAGGAGGTGAAGTATGAGAGCAGGAGGTGAAGTATGAGAGCAGGAGGTGAAGTATCAGAGCAGGAGGTGAAGTATCAGTGAGCAGGAGGTGAAGTATCAGAGCAGGAGGTGAAGAATCAGAGCAGGAGGTGAAGTATCAGAGCAGGAGGTGAAGTATCAGAGCAGGAGGTGAAGAATCAGAGCAGGAGGTGAAGTATCAGAGCAGGAGGTGAAGAATCAGAGCAGGAGGTGAAGTATCAGAGCAGGAGGTGAAGTATCAGAGCAGGAGGTGAAGTATCAGTGAGCAGGAGGTGAAAGTATCAGAGCAGGAGGTGAAGTATCAGAGCAGGAGGTGAAGAATCAGAGCAGGAGGTGAAGTATCAGAGCAGGAGGTGAAGTATCAGAGCAGGAGGTGAAGTATCAGAGCAGGAGGTGAAGAATCAGAGCAGGAGGTGAAGTATCAGTGAGCAGGAGGTGAAGAATCAGAGCAGGAGGTGAAGTATCAGAGCAGGAGGTGAAGTATCACTGAACAGGAGGTGAAGAATCAGAGCAGGAGGTGAAGTATCAGAGCAGGAGGTGAAGTATCAGAGCAGGAGGTGAAGTATCAGAGCAGGAGGTGAAGTATCAGAGCAGGAGGTGAAGTATCAGAGCAGGAGGTGAAGTATCAGAGCAGGAGGTGAAGTATCAGTGAGCAGGAGGTGAAGTATCAGTGAGCAGGAGGTGAAGTATCAGAGCAGGAGGTGAAGTATCAGTGAGCAGGAGGTGAAGTATCAGAGCAGGAGGTGAAGTATCAGAGCAGGAGGTGAAAGTATCAGAGCAGGAGGTGAAGAATCAGTGAGCAGGAGGTGAAGTATCAGAGCAGGAGGTGAAAGTATCAGAGCAGGAGGTGAAAGTATCAGAGCAGGAGGTGAAGTATCAGAGCAGGAGGTGAAGTATGAGAGCAGGAGGTGAAGTATCAGAGCAGGAGGTACTGGTCCTACAGCTGCAGATACTTGGACTCATGACTCCTGCAGCTGAAGCTCTGATCATTCACCAGAGCCAGACTTAGACACTGTTTCAGACAAAGTCAGGAGCTGCTTAAAATCCCAGGCTTGTACAGATCACTGCATCAGTAATTATTGGGCCTAATAATACAGGATTTAATTAATATCAACATGATTTATTGTTGTTTTTACTGTTTGTTTTTATTGTTGTTTGTATTTTATTCTTGTTTTTACTTCACCTGTGAAGCACTTTGGGCACCACTGGATGTTGTGAATGTGCTATATAATACATTTGACCTTGACATTAGTACTAAAATGCATAGTTTGAAGGTAGTTTGTGGATTTAGGTTTTATCATTTCTAAATTCTAAAATATACCAAATATGCCTTAAAATGTAAAACGTCTTGCTAAATCTCCTGTGTATAGACATTGGGGGTGAGGAAAATGTATTTAGTGCGTTTCAAGTCAGTCTCTGTTGCGGCCCCTGACCAGCTCTGATTTTCCAAATTCTTCCCCCTCTCAAAATGAGTTTGACAGCCTTGTGTTACCATGTGGTCTGATCAAGCTCAAGATCATTCAATCAAAAGGTACCGTGTTTTGATTGAAAAAACTGATGTTTTTATCAGTTTGACAAAAAGATTGACATTTCACTTCTTTGCAAAAGTGTGGTGTGGACACCTGTGGAAGGCAGAGCGTGCAGCGCCTCTACAGGTCAATACAGGAAGTGATGGTTGTAGCTGTAAATACGAGGCCCAGTTCCGGAGGCCACGGTTTGCCACTGCTGTCCACACATTTGAACAGAACAACAGCAGAGGAATCTTTTCCGGTGAGAGCTCAAATTGAAGTCTATTGAAGCGTAGCATTTCCAAAGCAGCTCCTGAACTCTTCCCCACCGCCCGCCCTCTCCCTCTGTGCTCAGACGCTTCCCCCTCTGACCCTCACAGCATGACACGCTGCTAAGTCTCTGTAATTAGGGCTTCAAACTGCGAGAATTTAAAGGCTGATAAGCGGGGGCCCCTAGACCCCTTGGCCCCCTCCAGGGCCCCCACCAAGGCCCATAAAGCCTTGCTTATTGGACCGGAAACAAAAGAGTTCCTCTGTACTTTATGTGTGTTTTGTGTTGGCTGTACAAGGGTTTGTATGTGACCAGGGTGGGTTTAACCAGGTCTAGTTTGACTTCTGAATTCAAATGGGCACGTGTCAGAAGTCAGAGAGGAGGAAAGAGGCAAAAAAATTTGTTGGATGGATTATATCAACGGTTCCCAACCTAGGGGACGGGGAGTGGGGGGATTTCAGGGGGTCCCCAAAGCTTTGTCTGGTCAAAGGGTCAGACCAAGAAAGTATTAATTTGTGCAAATGAAATAGTCAAAATGATTGTAAATTGGATGTGGGAACACAATTGATGCGTATTTTTTGGAAATAAATAATTTGGGGGTACAGCTTTGGAATGGGGGGGTTGAATTTAGCAGGTTGAATTTGAGCCTGAGTTTAATTCATGACTCAGAGTTATTCTAAATGGTAAATGGTCACATTTATATAGCACTTTTCTACCTTTTTTAAGGCACTCAAAGCGCTTTACATCAAGGAACCAGTCACCCATCCACTCACACATTCATACTCCAGTGTACGCAGACACTGGGGGCGAGGTGGGTTAAGTGTCCTGCCCAAGGACACAACGGCATTATTCATCTGAAGGAGCTGAATTCGCACCACCAACCTGCGGGTCAGAGGATCTGACCACTCAACTACTCCATGTCTGGAGTGGGATTCGAACTGCCGACCTTCGGATCAGAAGGCGCCCACTCTACCTACTGCGCTACTGCCGCCCCTGTTTCTAAGTCAATACACCATATGGACACAAAATAAGAAGAATGTATTACTTCAAGATGTTTTACATAGTAGTTTGATAAGGCAAGGGTATGATATAAAATGTCCAGATAGGGTTAGAGTTAGGATTAGATGACATTTGAGCCTACCTTCTACTCAAACAGAACCAACTCACATTAATTTGATGAATCCCAGTTAGAAAAATCCTCTCCCTCCAACTATCAAAAACACTAATTTCCCCAATGTGTGATGTTTCCTCGATGTGTGATGTTGCTCTGAGAATCTTCTGCATGTTTTGAAGTCCATAAATCATTGCCAGACGTCTGAACAGTTCTGTGGTCATATGACAATCACCACTTCTGCGTGGCTATCATCTCCTGCAGAACTTTCCAGTTGTTTATTCTTAATTCCCTCTGCAGCCAATAGATGGCGCCAAAACTCAGTCAGTGCCGTGGGAAACTGCAGAGTTACAGCTGTTACAGCCACAAAATAGGATATAGCAACAGGTGAGATAACCATGCCTTCACTCACCTCCACATCAAGTTGCGAGAGCTGTGCGGAGCTGGAAAAGCGCATTTGCACTTTATTTAAAATCCCGGAGGAACGTGAACTGGATATAATCCTGGGCAAGACCCACGCCACTGCCACCAGCTCACAGCTAGCCGACACCGCTAGCTACTTTGGCACCCGCCCAATCCGGCAGGTCTCCTCTTCGGCTCCGGGTGCCATGGACGACCACCACTGGTTCCAACAGGAAGCACGGCCCAAAGGTCCCACAAGCTCCACTCCTATCCAGTCCGACCCGTGGACCCTCATTGTGTCCTGCGGTGGCGGGGCGTGGGATAGCCGGTCCTCGTGCTCAAACACCGGAGAGGGAGAACTGAGAAACAGATTCACTGCCTTGGACGAAGAGGAGTTTCCTCCTCTGGGAGCGAGCTGTCCAGGACGTGCGACATGCCTCCTGCCCGCTCTCAGACCTGTGGGTCGGCTGTAAAGACTCTCTGAGGGCCGCTGCATTTCACGCCGGCTCCTAAACCTCAGAGGCTGCGGGGTTTTCTGCACGAGAGTGAGTTTCCCCTGCTGCGCCCAACATCACCTCCACCCGCCTCTCCAGCACCATCTGGAGGCTCCGTGGCTGCTTCCCCGCTCGTGCCGGGCCAAACGGCTCGGTGTGGCTCGGAGCCCGCCGCGCCCTCCCAGCTTATGCGGAGCTTTTAAACCCGGAGACTTTAAATTCAGCCGCTTAAGACAACTACATATCGGACTCAAGACCCACTGCAGAGACAATAAAATTCCTTACATAGACAATTTTCTTACTTTTTTCCATAGACCTGAACTCTTCAAAAAAGACTGACTTCACCCAAACCACGCCTTCTTTCTTACAATATCGGACTCACTTTACAATCATTATGACAATATAACCATACACAGTTGATTCCTGTAATTATGAGCAGAGAGCGGACAATACATAAAACCTTCAAAAAATCTACTGTAAATAAAAATAATCTCATACATATCCACAAAGTCTCAATACAACAAAATCCTATAGTCTACTCGTCCCCAATCACAATAAACATGGCTCTTTTAAATGTCCGCTCTCTGCTGAATAAGTCTTTTATCGTCAATGACCTAATTTTAGATACAAAACTTGACTGTCTGTTTTTAACAAAAATCTGGGTAGGTGCAGATGCACCAGTTGTTCTCACTGAGGCCTCTTCACCGGATTTTAATTTTGCTTTTTCAACAAGGTGTGACAAAAGGGGAGGTGGCACAGCTTCTATAACTGCAAACACTCTGGCCACTCTGGCTACCAAGCCACCGACTGTGTCGGCCTCTTTAACATGTACAGGGAGCTGGTTCCATAACATGGGGGCTTGGTAGCTAAACGCTCTACCTTCTACTGTGCTTTTTTTTTTTTTTTTTAATATATATTTATTGATTTTTAAACAATGCAAAACAGAACAAGACAGAAGAGACACTGGCCCACACACATATCAAACAAAGAATGTCCTTTTAAAAATGGTAGAAATTTCAAGTCCGGAGAAAATCATATATGGTTTCCAAGTTTCTGCGAAGACATTGTCCTTATCGGCAGGTTAGATAATCAGGTTAGATAAGTCCCAAACAGCCCTGTGCCACATAGTCCCGGAGGGGGCCCGGTCAGAAATCCAGTTAACTAGTATGCATTTTCTAGCACAAAAAGTAAGAATGTTGTACAATTTTCTTTTATATTTGCCAATAACAACGGGGTCACACAAGCCAAGTAATAAAAATATAGGGTTACTGTATATATTGACTGAAAGAATTTTGTTTATTTCGAGTCCAATCATGTGCCAAAATTGTTGTATTTTTGGGCATGTCCAAAAGCAATGTGTGAGGGTACCAATTTCAGTCTTACATTTTAAACACAGAGGCGATGTGTTAGGTTTGAACTTATTTCGTAAAAAAGGAGATATATGAGCCCTGTGGAGAATCATAAGCTGAGTTGCTTTGACCCTGTTACAAACACACAGCGTTTTCACATTCTTCCATGTGTTTCCCCAGTTTTCATCGCTGATTGTACAATTTAGTTCTTGTTCCCAAAGCAGTTTCAAATGAGTTGTGTCTACAGTGGAGTACTGTTTGAGGATATTATAAAATGTTTTAATAGAATTATTATTATTGGACTTGCTTTGAAAAATCTGTCTCTCTATATTTCTTCAAATTCCAAATGTTCTGCATTTTTCCTTATGAAATCTCTCACCTGTAAATACTGGTAAAAATCTCTATTTGAAATATCATGTTTATTAACTAGTTGATTGAATGACATTAGATTGTGCCCATCTACGAAATCTTTTAGTGTGGATAATCCCCTCTGTTCCCACATTTGAAATCTTTTGTCCCTCATTCCAGGTATAAACTCAGGATTGTTACATATGGGAGTAAAAACAGAAGTGGATTTCAGTTTACCCTCTATTTTCCTCAGAGAGTGCCATGCCATAACTGTCGTAATGGTGATGGGATTAGGGCATGCTGACTTTAAAGACTTACATTTTTTAAGAAACAGTAACACATTTAGAGGGCAGGTAGACAAGGACCTCTCAATGTCCAACCAAAGAGAGGTAGATTCATCATGTACCCAAGTAGTTATGACACGCAGATGGGAGTTGGTAGTTTCTAATGTCTGAGAGGTCCAGACCCCCATCCAGAGCCGAGCGGCACAGCATGGTTATTTTTATGCGAGGTTTTCTTTTGGACCATATAAAAGAACTTAACCAACCATTCAACTGTTTAGTCACCTTATGGGATAACAGAACTGGAAACATTTGGAGTGGGTAGAGCAATCTGGGGAGAACGTTCATTTTCAATAAAGCAATCCTGCCCATCCAAGAGATTAGGAGAGTGTTCCATCTCTCCAGGTCAAGCCGAATGCGATCAAGCAAGGGGGTAATGTTAGCTTTATACATCTGCCCAAACTGAGGGGTTACCTGTATCCCCAAATAAACAAAGCCCTCTGGTGACCACTTGAAGGGAAATGGATTAATAGGTACTTGTTTTAGAATACCCAGAGGCATTGCCTCAGATTTAGTAAAATTAATTTTGTAGCTAGAAAAATAGCTGAATGTGTTAATTTTTACAATGAGGCTAGGCACAGATACCTCAGGTCGTGTCACAACAATCAAAACATCATCAGCATAGAGGGTGATCTTATGTTCGCAACTTTGAAGCCGCTAATTTGATCATCCATTCTGATGGCCTCGGCCAGAGGCTCCATTGCCAATGCAAAGAGCAATGGGGACAAGGGACAACCCTGTCGGGTCCCCCTGAAAACAGAAAAGTAAGGAGACCGTAGGCCATTTGTGAGTACTGCAGAGAGAGGATTATTGTACAAGACTTTGATCCATCCAGTGAAAGTAGCTCCTAAGCCAAACTTTTGCAGTGTATAAAATAGATATGGCAGCTCTATGCGCCTTCTCGGCGTCTAGAGAAAGCACAAGGCCACTTTTCAGGTTTTGATGGAAATGCTGAATTGTGTTGAAGAGTGACGACCCTTTATAAATCTGGTTTGATCTTCATTAATTAAAATTGGCAGTAGATTTTCAAGTCGAACAGATAAGATTTTAGATTTTCAAATCTGCATTCAAGAGCGAAATAGGTCTGTATGACGCACAGTCCTCGGGGGCTTTGCCTTTTTTCAAAATCAGAGATATATTTGCCTCTCTCAGAGACTGAGGCAGTATTCCTTTCGTAAATGAATCATTGAACATATTCAACAGAGGTTCAGCATGTCACAAAATTCTTTATAGAATTCGACACTTAGTCCGTCTGGGCCGGGGGATTTGCCAGACAGTAGCACTTTAATTGCACCAAGTACCTCTTTTTTTGTTATTGGGGCATTAAGACCTGTTCTTTTCTCTTCTGAGGCTGCAGTTCCGATCTATACAAAGTTTCATAAAAACTCTTGAATGCATTATTAATGTTCAAAGTGTCAAAACTCTGTCTGCCTTGGTTATCTATAACAGAGGGGATTGATTGCGAATCTGCTCTTTTCTTTGTTAAGTATGCCAAATATTTCCCTGCTTTATCGCCATGTTCATACAGTTTCTGCCTCGCAAATCTAATCTGGCTTTCAGCCTCCCCCGTTAAGAGGGCATTTAGGGCATTTCTGAGTGCAGTTATTTCCTTGATTTTTAAAGAAGATGGTGTCGAGTGTATTCGGTTTCTGCACGTTTTAATTTTGACTCGAGAATTTTCCTTTGTTCGGCCAGCCTTCGTTTTTTAGTTTTTTAGTAGAAGTATAGAAAAATATAAGACCACTATATAAGACTTTCTACGATGGACCACACCTGGACGAATGAGGGTTTACATCGAAGACCACGGGAGAACGCTTTACATGTTTCTCATAGTAAAGATGAATTTGTGGTAGAAGGTAGATTAGTTGTTAAAAAAAAAACTTAAATTCATCCCTAAAATAGGATAGAAACATCTGATCAGTTAGAATATAAGGCTTAAATCTCCAGTGTCTAGATCGGTTGATTGCGTTTAAGAAATTATACTGTAAGAATACGGCAGCATGATCCGAAATAACAATAGGGCCTATTAAACTCAAGATAACTGAGAATAATAGAAATTTAGGAAGTAAAAAGTAGTCTATTCTAGTAGATGACTGCGAGACGTTTGAAAAAAAAGTATATTCTTTATCCGCAATATGCTGTGCCCGCCATACATCAGCATAATCCATCTCCTCACAGAAAGCATTAACACATTTGGCATGGGGAGAGAGTGACATTTTGCCCGGGGGAGATTTGTCTACAACAGGATTTAGATGACAATTAAAATCTCCTCCTATAAATGTCTGCCTTATTCCAAGATTAATTACTTTAGTAAGTGTAACCCCTGTGAAATCATAAAAACCCTGTAACCCCTGTGAAATCATAAACTAGTACAAACTATTTAATTCAATAAATGTAGTATTATTTTCACTCTGTATTGCTGTAAATGTGCCGCTCCGAGTTCTCGCGGGAGTTCGACGCCTTCTCGCGGGATTTCGGTAGTCACGTGATGCACGTGAGTCACGTGAACTAGTAGATTTAATCATGGCGGTTCGTTTGGTCTCGAGGCATGGGGGTAGCGTCGGGAAAGGGCTGCA
Source organism: Rhinogobius similis (assembly GCA_019453435.1). NCBI lineage: Eukaryota > Metazoa > Chordata > Actinopteri > Gobiiformes > Gobiidae > Rhinogobius > Rhinogobius similis. Next base: position 37,413,224 of record CM033625.1, read on the forward strand.
GCAGGTCAGTAGATACTTGAAACTTGTCAAATATGACTTTCTTCTGTGTGATCATCGCCTTACATGTTGCCACATGTTTGTAGATGTTGTCTGATCCGGACCGAGCCGTTTGAAGCGAGTGACATGTGTCCAATTAGTCACGTCGAGTTGGTGAGTGTTTACATCTAATGCTAATTCGGCGCTAGCCGTGTCCCATTCATTTTCATGTTTTCCTATGGGAGCTGGTTAGCTCCATGCTATGCTAACGCTAAAGCTATTGGGACTGCATGGTTTAAAGTGGAGAACAATGCAACTTAATCAGTTGCGAAGTTAGATAGTTCATGTGACATTATTTATTGAAATGTATATGAATTTTGATAACTATTACAGTGCACTGTCTATGCCAAATTGTATTTTAAACATTTTGTGCATATTTATAGAAATATTGTTAGTTAAATATTAGCAGCTAAGTCACTGGTCCTGTTATCCATACAGGCCGGGTTTTTTTTCCTGATCCCGTTCTGTTCCTGATCCAAACCAATCGATGGCGAGCTATCCCAACCAGGAATCCGAACTGATTATCGACAACTTCATCAGGAATCAGAACTGATTATCGACAACTACTCCGCCAGTGCGGTAGGCAAGGCAAGGCAAGGCAAGTTTATTTGTAGAGCACAATTCGTACACAGGGCAATTCAAAGTGCTTTACATAAACAGGAAAAGTTGCATTAAAATCACAAAACACCAAAAAGACACACAGAATCATTTTAAAATAATTTTAAAATAAAGTGCTTTAAAAGAGAAGAGTGCAGATAGATCTTTCAGTCGTATGCACGTCTAAAGAGAACTGTTTTTAGCCTGGATTTAAACATTGTCAGAGTGGAGGCCTATCTCACATCTTCGCGGAGACTGTTCCAGATTTTAGCTGGAAAAAACTGAAATGCTGATTCCCCATGTTTAGTCCTGACTCTAGGCACCTGCAGGAGGCCGGTCCCTGAGGTCCTCAGAGAGCGAGATGGTTCATATGGCACTAACATGTCAGAGATGTACTTTGGTGCTTGGCTGTGGAGAGACTTGAAAACAAGCAGAGCTGCTTTAAAGTCTATTCTCTGAGCCACAGGAAGCCAGTGCAGAGACCTGACACAGGACTAATGTGATCGTACTTCCTGGTTCTTGTCAGGACCCGAGCAGCAGCGTTCTGGATGTACTGCAGCTGTTTTACAGCTCATTTGGAGAGGCCAGTGAACAGGCCGTTGCAGTAGTCTAACCTACTGGAGACAAATGCATGGATAAGTCTCTCCAAGTCTGGTTTAGACACTATACCTTTAATTTTGGCAATGTTTTTTAGGTGGTAAAAGGCTGTTGATGTTATTGATTTGATGTGGCTGTTAAAGTTCAGGTCTGAGTCCATTATTACCCCCAGATTTCTAACTTGATTTGTCGGTTTTAGAGCGAGAGACTGGAGGTGACTGCTGACACTTTCTCTCTGTTTCTGCGGCCCAAAGACGATGATTTCAGTCTTGTCTGAGTTTAGCTGAAGAAAATTGTTTTGCATCCACACGCTGATCTGTTGGATGCAGTGACAGAGTGAATCCACTGGTCCATATTCACCTGCCGTCAGTGAGACATAGATCTGAGTGTCATCTGCGTAGTTGTGATAAGACACATTTGTGCTGAGTATTAACTGACCTAAGGGCAGCATATAGAGGTTGAACAGAAGGGGTCCCAGGATTGACCCTTGGGGCACCCCACAGGTCAAGCTCACGTGGTCTGAGACACAGTTACCAATCTCAACAAAGTACTCTCTGTCCTCAAGGTAGGACTTCAACCAATTTAGGGCAGTGCCAGTGATGCCCACCCAGTCCTCTAGTCTCTGTAGGAGGATCCCATGATCGACAGTGTCAAAAGCAGCGCTCAGATCTAACAGAATTAAGACTGAGGCTTCGCTCGCGTCAGTGTTCAGGCGGATGTCATTTGTCACCTTGATAAGAGCAGTCTCAGTGCTGTGATGAGGTCTAAAACCTGACTGGAAAACATCAAATGAGTTGTTTATTAAGAGGAAGTCAGTGAGCTGTTGGTAAACAACCTTTTCGAGGACTTTGCCTAAAAATGGCAGATTTGAGATGGGTAGGAGATATAAACTCTAAGCCCATTACCTCCAGTTGCTTTCTCTTCAATTGCTGGACTTAAAACCTCCGATTAGGGGTTTTTATTAACTATTTTGACTATTATTCTGGAAAAGAAGAACTGACAATCACTTTCAACTATTTACCCTGCGTCCAGGGAAACGGCTGAACTTTGGGAAGGGATTGGGGTTCCACTGTTGTTGGTTTTCATACTTGAATGAAGCTGCTTGATCAATGTTGTGTACGCCCATTGATATTTAAAACCTTTATTGAAGTGTTCTTATTGATGCTCCAGGTCATGACCTTGCGAAATGTAATTATGTAAATACTCACTCATTGCACTGAAAAATACAGAGTACCTGTATTTAACTCATTGTCTATTGTTTGTTTTACTGGTCCTCAACCTCCGAGAGCGAACTCTAGAGTCCTTCTGAATTAACCTATTACGCCATTACCACAGGATTTCTTCAATTTTATACAAATCCTATTCTTCCACTTAAATTGCCGTAGTCTGCCATTGTCACATAAGCAAATTTAAGAGGTAAATGCTACACAATTTGTGGCGAGCTAGCCAGGAGGTTTGTTGCACAGTAATTAATAAACAATAGTTCATTTTGCATCATGGAAGTGTTTGAAAATCTCAAAGTTGACATATCTCGCGTCGTTTTAGTGGATAGTGTCACTGGTACCCGATGAGGAGGTGCTAGATTTTCTTAAACTGTATGGGTCAATTAATCAAACTATTACTATTGATGATAAAAATTCAGATTATTATCAGCAACTTGTTGTGGAGTTCAGTTCAAAAAACGCGATTGCCGCACTGTACCCGCAATTACCATACTTGTTCACTGCGAAGAGTAATGATATTTCGTTTAATATTGTGGCGCTATCTGAAATATATGCTGGCGAAGTGGGCATGACAAAGACTCAGACTTACTTGTCAGAACTGAAGATGCTGGCTAAAGCAACGGTAAAGATTTCGTTCAAGTTCTACAAGAGATGATGACTCAGATTGGTGGCACAACTGAGCTCCAGCCAAATGTAGCAAGCCTAAAAGAGTCACCTGAAGCCACTGCAGTGACCCAAAACGTCTTACACCCTCAAGTTTCACAAGCTCCTCTCACCACGACAATTACCAGTCGCAACCAAGAGTTCCCTGCTCCTCTTGGTCAATCTCAAACAAGACAAACTCTGTCCAGTCTCTCTGCCTCTGACATCAACCCTCCTGATGTTCAAAGATATGTCGTCGAACATATTGTCAAAAGCGATGAGCACTCAAGTCACTCCATTGCATCGCAAAAGTTACGTGTCTTCTCTGAAAAAGTCCCTAGACCCGCTCATGAGGCCGATTATGACACATGGCGTTCAAGTGTGGACTTAATCATGAAAGATCCTGCTGTGTCCGATCTACTACAATCAAGGAAGATTTTGGAGAGTTTATTGCCTCCTGCAGCGGATATGGTCAAGCATTTAAGTTCTGAAACACTACCTGATGTTTACCTTCAACAACTTGATTCTGCGTACGGCACAGTACAAGACGGGGATGAATTATTTGCGAAATTCATGGATACATTTCAAGATTCTGGAGAGCTGTCTTCATCTTATTTGCAGCGTTTACAAGTCAATTTGAATCTGGCTGTCAAGAGAGGAGGAGTGTAAGAAACACCTAAGAAAAAGTCAATAAATACCTATTAAATCAGTTCTGTAGAGGGTGTTGGGATAACACGTTGATCTCAGAGTTGCAGCTAACTCAAAAGAAATCGAAGCCTCCGTCATTTGCTGAATTATTACTGCTCCTAAGGACAGAAGAAGATCGCAAAACTGCAAAAGCTGTGAGAATGAAGCAACATCTTGGTGGCATAAAGCAAAAGCTGCAGTCAATCTCCAACTAACTGCCAGCAATGAGCCAGATCCTGTCAAAGCGTTAACTGCACTCACTCAGCAACTTGCCAAGCAAATGGCCGACTTGCAAAAACAGCTAACTGCCCTCACCTGTCAGTCGCAAAAGAACCCGTCCTTCCAAAGTCAGTCCAACTATACACATCGTCAAAGTCAAGGAACCAAGCCTGGCAAATTCACAAAGTCCCCTGCAAAAGCAGCTTTGAACGCACCCAAACCAGGTTATTGTTTTCAATGTGGAGAGGATGGACACACCAGGCCACAATGTGAAAATCCTCCAAATCCCAGCCGTGTTGCCAGCCAACGCAAAAAATTCAATGAGAAATTGCAAGCGTGGCAGAACCAGAACAAATCCAGCAGCAGAAACCAGTTAAACTGAATCCCGTTCCTGTCGAGGGACAGACCAGAACTGGGGAGGACAAACAATATCCCACACAAGCAAAGGTCCAGCGAGTCCAAAACTGTAAAACCCAGTCCGTTGCAAAATCGTCTGGACTACCTAAAGGCTTAATTGGGTCTAGATGTACAGCCATAGTAACTGTTGCTGATGAAAATTTAAACTGTCTGTTGGACACTGGGTCTCAGGTTACAACATTACCCGTCTCATTTTACAATACTTACCTGTCAGAGCTGCCAGTACAGTCCTTGGATAATCTCTTGCAAATCGAGGGTGCAGCGGGACAGCCAGTTCCATATCTAGGCTATGTAGAAATTGCAGTCAAGTTTCCCAAAGACTTTCTCGGTTCTGAATTGGAAGTGCCTACAATTGCTTTGGTTGTTCCAGACTCCCAATCATCTACTTCGTCCTCAGTTTTAATTGGAATGAATACACTGGAAGTATTGTATAAACAGTTTCTGCAAAATAGCTGCCCAAGCTTCCAGCCGCAGTTCCACGGCTACAAAGCAGTGCTAAAGTTGCTAGAGTTACAGCATCAAAAGAATGAAGATGGAAATCTGGGGGTTGTGCACTCATCCAGTAAAGTTCCCCTATGCATTCCTGCTGGCCAAACAGTGACTCTTGAAGGGTCCGCAAGAGTTTCCGGCCCTTCATCTGATAAGTGGGCTATTGTTGAACACCCCAGTCAACCTTACCTGGTGGGTTATTTGTAAAGTCATGTTTGATCACGCTACCGTCACAGTCACCTTACAAAGTCCCAGTGATCCTCAGCAACGAAACTGATCAAGATCTGTTCATACCTCCACTCACCGTCATTGCAGACCTAGGTGCATGTCAAGCTATTGTTTCCCAACAAACTGTCAACCCTGTCACTTCACACAAAGCAATGCCAGATCTGACGTTCAATTTCAATGACTCTGACCTTTCTCCAGAATGGAAAGAACGCATTACAGACAAACTCTGTGAACTTCCAGAAGTCTTTGCTCACCACGATCTCGACTTTGGTTGTACAACACAGGTGAAACACCATATTCGGCTCCATGATGAAACCCCCTTTAAACATCGTGCCAGACCCATCCATCCCAACGATGTTGAGGCTGTTCGTAGACATCTCTAAGAGCTGTTGGCTACGGGGGTTATCAGAGAGTCAGAATCTCCGTTTTCATCACCAATCGTCGTCGTTCGGAAGAAGAATGGTGATATAAGGCTCTGCATTGACTACCGAAAGCTAAATCAACAGACTATTAAAGATGCGTATGCTCTTCCAAATCTTGAAGAAGCCTTTTCAGCCTTAACCGGTTCAAAATGGTTCTCTGTTCTTGACTTAAAATCAGGGTATTATCAAATTGAAATGAACGAAGATGACAAACCCAAAACGGCATTTGTGACACCCCTCGTTTTTTGGGGAATTTAATCGTATGCCGCAAGGAGATACGAATGCACCTAGTACTTTTCAAAGATTGATGGAAAGATGCATGGGAGATTTAAACTTGAAAGAAGTTCTCGTATTTCTGGATGATCTCATAATTTTCTCCGACACCATTGAAGAACATGAGCGACGGTTGCTTAGAGTTTTGATGCGCTTGAAGGAGTATGGTCTCAAGCTATTTCCTGAAAAATGCAAGTTTTTCCAATCTTCTGTTCGATATCTAGGACATGTCGTCTCTGAGCGTGGAGTTCAGACAGATCCAGACAAGATCAGTGCCTTAAAAACCTGGCCAATTCCCAAGACACTTAAAGAATTAAAACCATTCCTCGGGTTTTCCGGCTACTATCGCCGTTTCATCAAACACTATGCAGTCCTTGTAAAGCCTCTGAATAATCTTACTCGTGGTTACAGTCCAACTCATGGCAGAAAAGCAAGCAAAGAACAATATCATGATCCCAAGCAAATCTTCGGTGATCGTTGGACACCTGAATGCCAACTTGCTTTCGACTCATTGATAGAGAAACTCACTTCTGCACCTGTGCTCGGCTTTCCAAACCCCAAAGAACCCTACATCCTCCATACGGATGCAAGTACTACGGGCCTTGGGGCAGCCCTATACCAGGAGCAGGAGGGGAAACTTCGGGTAATCGCATATGCCAGTCGGGGATTATCTCACAGTGAATCTCGATATCCTGCGCACAAATTGGAGTTTTTGGCATTGAAGTGGAGTGTGACGGAAAAATTTCATGACTATCTCTACGGGGCAAACTTCACAGTAATCACAGACAGCAATCCGCTTACTTACGTCTTAACATCTGCAAAGCTCGACGCCACTAGTCATCGCTGGCTCGCTGCCTTGTCCACGTACTCATTCAAACTTCAATATCGAACCGGCAAGCAAAACATCGATGCCGATGCACTGTCCCGAAGACCCCATGAACACACTCCAGAAAATCCTCACTCGCAGAAAGAAATTGATTTGATTCACAACTTTAGAGAACATCACTTCATTGACTCAAGCGACAGCCATTTTATTTCTCCCAACGTTGTTGAAGCCATCTGTCAAGGGGCCTTGGTTCGAGCAAACAGTGAGGCTGACCCCAGTCAAGTCAACATCACACTGGTAGAGTCCCTTGCCATCACTGCGGATGCTGTGCCTGAAATCTACAGCAACAAATTCGATCATGGGTTGCCAGTCATTTCATCCTTGTCCCCGTCAGAACTGAGAGAAAAGCAAAGAGCCGATGCAAGCATTGGTGAAGTCATTCATGAACTCGAGTCTGGAGAGAAGTCACCTCCAACTCTTCGTAAAGAGCTTCCTGAACTTCCTCTTTTGTTGAGAGAGTCCAACAAACTTGAACTCATTGACGGTATTCTCTACAGACGCAGACAAAGTGAAGATAAAGTGTCATACCAACTGGTACTCCCAGAAGATCTGCGAGACCAAGTTCTATACAGTCTCCATAACGACATGGGACATCTCGGAATGGAAAGAACTCTTGATCTTGTCCGCTCAAGGTTTTATTGGCCGAAAATGGCAAATGATGTTGAAACAAAAATCCGAACCTGTCCTCGCTGTGTCAAAAGAAAAACACCACCTGAAAAAGCTGCTCCAATGGTTAACATTCATACAACTCGTCCCTTAGAGCTCGTTTGTATGGATTTCTTGAGTCTAGAACCAGATTCCACTAACATCAAGGATATTTTAGTGCTCACAGACCATTTTACAAAGTTCTCAATGGCGTTTCCAACCACCAATCAAAAAGCTCGAACTGTAGCAAAATGTTTATGGGAAAATGTCATCATTCATTATGGGTTTCCAGAAAGACTACATACTGTTCAAGGACCTGACTTCGAGTCAAAACTCATCAAAGAACTGTGTGAAGTAACTGGTATTAAGAAAGGTCAAACTACACCCTATCATCCACGTGGAAATCCAGTGGAAAGATTCAATCGAACACTTTTGAGTATGCTTGGGACATTGGAAACAAAACAAAAATCTAAATGGAAAGAACATGTAAAACCCCTGGTACATGCTTACAATTGCACAAAGAATGATGTAACTGGCTATACACCGTACGAACTTATGTTTGGACGTTCACCTCGATTGCCCATTGATCTTGCATTTGGCTTACCTGTTCGGGAACCACAGCACAAATCTCACTCGGAATATGTGGCAAATCTCCAGGAGAGTTACCAGGTTGCATCTCGCAATGCTGCAAAGAACGCCCAACGAAACAAAGTTCGTTTTGATCAACGCATTGCAACATCCATTTTGGAACCAGGTGATCGTGTTCTGGTACGAAATGGTACGCTTGAGAGGCAAACACAAGCTGACAGACAAATGGGAAGATGCAGTTTATGTTGTGGTGAAGAGGGCCAACAACCTTCCGGTTTACACAGTAACACCAGAACAGTAAGATGGGCCCCTTCGTACTCTCCATTGGGACCTCCTGTTGCCCTGTGGGTTGTTCAAGCCGGACACTTACCTGACGGGAACTTACCTGACGGAAACTTACCTGACGGGAACTTACCTGACGGGAACTTACCTGACAAAAACTTACCTGACGATCCTGCAGTACAATCTGTGGAAGACGAATCCAATAATCCAGAGACTCTGACATCCACACATATTGACTCGCCTGACCACGCCCAGTCCCATGATAACGACTTTAATGAGCCCAATGTTATATTGCGACGCTCCGCTCGCGATTGCAGACATCCCAACAGATTACATAAGCGTGGTGACCAGCAAGTCCTTTGGAAAGCCAAGTGGGTTATAAAGGTTTGAAATGACCAATTCCTCCCCAAATAGAAGCCATTTTAGAATAACATAACAACCCTGTGAATCCTTTATACAATCTAACAGTTTGAATGGAGTATTTCTCTGAATGAGAATTGCTAAACCTCTGCTCCTTGATGTAAAAGATGAAAAATAAACCTGCCCAAAATATCTTTGTTGCAATTTGAGATGCTCATTGTCGCTTAAGTGAATCTCCCGTAGCAAGGCTATTTGTACACATTTGTAATTCAGAACCTTTTTACGTTTTACTGGTGTGTGCATCCCTTTAACATTCCAGGTGCATAGTTTTAACCCAGCCATAATCAACATACACAAAATACAATATCAGGACATCTATCTATATATCTAACAGATAAATTAACAGTTAAAATAGGTGTGGGACCAGCGAGAACACATAATGAACAACATAAACAAAAATAAAAAACTGTGCACTTAAGGTACACGTTAACAAACATTGCAAAATTATACACTGTCTTCTCCTCAGTCTTAGAGGAGATCGAGCGAAAGGAATCCCTGACGAAAAGAAGACACATCTGTCCCAGGGCGCCGGAGAGTGGCATTTAACATTGTTTCAACAGTTATTATGGAATCAAACTCCAAAGCAGGAACAGTTCAAGATGTCCATGTACTCACAATTAGGTGGTGTCAGTCGTCACCTTGCGATGCTTCGGTCCAGCCGATCAGGTTAGCGGAGGAGCCTCCAGAGTGTCAGCGTAACGCTCTGCTTCTTCAGGAGTACTACACACCTTGTTCGATCCACGGAAGGATATCTTAAGCAGAGCTGGGTATAGTTGTTTGTAATCAGCCCCCTGTGATCGGAGTCGTCTCTTCACGGCATCATATTGCTTTCTCTTCCGAACGATGGCTGCAGACAGGTCTTGGAAAAACAAAATTTGGGAATCCCCATGTTTAATCGCTTTTCCCTTCTGTCCCAGCTCCCAGGACGCGTTCATTACACGTTGCTTGTCTTGATAGCTGTGAAAACGCACAAGCATAGGTCTCTGCCTCTGTGCAGCAGGTGGTTTGGGACCGAGTGTACAATGGGCCCATTCCAGTTTCATCCTCCCCGCTCTTGTCTTGATTTGAAGAACTTCAGGGAGCCAACGCTCAAAGAAAAGCGTTGGATTAGTGCCCTCCACATCTTCAGGGAGTCTTTCTGCGCCCTCGGTTCTCCAAATCATCAACCCGTTCGTTCAAAAGTTGCATGGTCTTCTCTAAATCAGCCAATTTACTGTTCACTGGACCGACGCCATCTTCCATCTCAGAGATGTGGTGCTCGGATTCAGCCAGTCTCCTCTCACACCCATCGAGCCGGCGACCATGTTTCCCAAGCATCTCAAAAGCCGGTGCCAATCTGTCTTCAAGCATTTTGGCAAAATCGGCCATCATCCCTTCACACATATTAACCTTCATTTTACGCATCTCCTCAGACATGATAGCCGCGCTGCTGAGCCCGGCTCGACTGAAGTTTACTTCTACGCCGCCATATTGGAACTCCTTCTACTGTGCTTTTAGAGACTCTGGGGACTAACAATAGTCCAGCATTTTGAGAACGAAGAGCTCTGTTTGGATGGTACGCTACTATTGCATCTTTGAGGTCGATGGGGCCATATTGTTTATAGCTTTATAAGTCAGGAGGAGGATTTTAAATTTGATTCTAAACTCAACAGAAGCCAGTGAAGAGACTCTAACACTGGTGAAATATGATCTCTTCTTCTAGTACCTGTTAATAATCTTGCTGCTGCATTTTGAACCAGTTGAAAGCTTCTTATAGAGCTTTTAGGACACGCTGTGAGCAGGGCGTTACAATAGTCTAATCTGGATGTGACAAATGCATGGATGAGTTTTTCGGCATCATCTCTGGGCAGGATTTTTCTAATTTTGGCTGATGTTACGCAGATGAAAGTTGGCTGTTTTACAGGCTTGATTTATATGTGCTTTGAACCAGAGATCTTGGTCAAATAGGACCCCAAGGTTTCTTACAGTAGAGCTGGGGGCTACAGTGATATTGTCCAGAGAAACTATCTGGTCAGATAAAGAGTCTCGCAGGTGCTTAGGGCCCAGCAGAATGACCTCGGTTTTTTCAGGGTTAAGGAGCAGATAATTAAGAGTCATCCAAGTTTTTATGTCTTTCACGCAGGCACTAAGTCTGTCTGTTTGATGGGTCTGATCAGGTTTCATTGATAAATACAGCTGAGTGTCATCTGCATAGCAGTGGAAGTTAATGCCATGCTTTCTGATGATCAGACCTAAGGGCAGCATATAAAGTGTGAACAGAACTGGACCGAGTACTGATCCCTGCGGCACACCGTAGGTTACTTTAGAACATGGGGAAGATCTCTGGTTTATATTAACAAACTGGTACCTATCAGATAGATAGGATTTAAACCAGCTAAGGGCGGTTCCACTGACACCTATATCACATTCTAACCTCTGCAGTAGAATGTTGTGGTCGATGGTATCAAACGCTGCGCTGAGGTCCAACAGAATCATCATCAGCAGCTAATAACAGGTCATTTGTGACTTTAACTAGTGCAGTTTCAGTGCTGTGGTGTGCACGGAACCCTGACTGAAAACTTCAAATAAATTATTGTCCTGCAGGTGGCGACAAAGCTGTTTAACTACAACTCTTTCAAGGATTTTAGAGACAAAGGGAAGATTAGAAATAGGTCTATAGTTTGCCAGTATGTTGGGGTCTAGATTAGGCTTTTTCAAAAGTGGTTTAATCACTGCATATTTGAAGGACTGAGGGACATAACCGCTTTCTAGTGAAGTATTTATTATATAAGAATGGGATTTATAATTAGGGGGAGAATTTCTTTGAGGAGTCTACTTGGGATTGGGTCTAAAATACAAGTTGATGTTTTGGAGGACATAATGACTGAAGTTATCTCTGCCTGATCAACAGCAGTGAACCTATCTAGTATTACTGAAGGATTTGTATGGGACACTAGCTTTGCAGTCTGGGCTTGCTCAGTACTGATAATGGGAGTCATTGCATTTAGTTTACCTCTAATAGTTGTGATTTTGCTGCTAAAGAATAGAAGAAAGTCATTGCAGCTTAGAGTAACTGGTATTGAGGGTTCTACTGCTGTGACAGTTTGTCAGCCTGGCTACAGGGCTGAAGAGGAACCTAGAGTTATTTTTATTTACTTCTATTAAATTTGAATAATTTGAATAATATCTGGTTTGAGCCTTACGCAGAGCCTGCTTATAAGACAGAAGGCAAGTTTTCCATTCTTTTAACTTTAAAATAGATTTTTCAGATATTGTCCCTTTCATTATAGTTTTAGTCTGAGGAGCTGGATAGTCCTTAAGAATAAACCCAAAGGTAATTAGGAAGTGATCTGACATTATTGGGTTTTGGGGGAAGACATTAAGGTCACTAATCTCAATTCCATAAGTTAGAACCAGGTCCAGAGTGTGTTGGTGACTGTGGGTTGGTTTATTTACATTTTGAGTGAAACCAATGCATCTAATAAAGCGCTAAAGGCATTACTGAGGCAATTATTTTCATTCACATGAATGTTGAAATCCCCAACCACCACAATATTTTCCCAGTCTAATACTAAATTTGATGGAAGTCAAAGAATTGACTGGACCACGGACTGGCACAGCTCATGGATCTGAATCGTAACATCTTCTCTCGGACCACGGAGGTGCAGAAAGCCGTTGGACAATTAGAGAGAGACGGTTAAAGACGGAGTAACTCAATGAAACAACGAATCGCTACTCGGAAAGACCAGAAATGATTGGTTTATTGATCTGTATAAATTCCTGATCAACAAATGTATTAAAATGTATTTTCTGCCCTCCCTCCCTTGGTTTTCCCCTTATCCCGGACCTTGAGAATGCAGGTGGCTGGAAGAACCGAGTCAGACCGACCCAGCAACATAAACATGAGATAACATTTGCACACACCGCCCGCGCTCTTCCCTCTATCTTCTTGTTTGTGACCCTGTCCTTTATCCACTGAAAAAATTCCATCACGTGACCACGTGTACCGTACTCACGATATCTGTTGTATACTGTGTATTAATGTTTGCTTGCTATACTGTTCTTGTTTTTCTTTTTCTGAGAGTTTTGTTAGCGCTGGAAACGGCTGCTTCTTCTGGAATTTCCCCATTGTGGGACAATTAAAGGATCTCTCAATCTCAATCTCAATCTCTCAATTCTGTTAAGAACAGTGAGTAAGGACCGGGAGGTCGATAGATTATTATAAACAGAACAGCTTTTTGCTTTCTCCAGTTTGGGCAGGTGATTGATAGGATAAGGCTTTCGAATGAGCAAGACTCATTATTAATTTTAGGACTCAGGAGTAAACTAGAATGTGAGATTACTGCCACCCCACCTCCCCGGCCTGAGCTCCTGCAGCTTGAAAGTTAACATGACTCTGTGGGGTGGCCTCATTTAATCTGACATAATCATCTTGTTGAAGCCAAGTTTCAGTTAAAGCTAAAAGATCAATATTATAATCGTTAATTAATTCATTAACTAAAAGTGATTTGGAGGAGATTGACCTAATGTTTAGCAGTCCACATTTTACATGCTTATTTATTAGTTTATTTGTATCATGTGTAGGGATTATTTGTATTAAGTTATTTGGTCTGACACTTAAATGATCTGTATTTGGATCTGACTTATTGGCGTTATTTACACGAGGGACATGCACAGTCTCTATTTGCTTTGACTCTGAACACTTGATCTGTGACAGCGAGAGCGACAGAGGAGAGTCTTAACCTGCTGCTCTGCACCCGGGACTCATGTCTGGAAAGTCACTTTAGGCGACTAAGGCTATCGGCCAAATTCCGAACTAAAAGGGATGTACCCTCCGAAGTCGGATGGATGCCATCCCTGCGTATGAGCCCGGGCTTTCCCCAGAACGCACTCCAATTGTCAACAAAGACTACGTTGTTTTGAGGCACCAACTAGACAACCAGCAGTTGAAGCTGAAAAGCGGCTGTACATTTCAGCATTGACCCATATATTGCATTATTCATGATTTGCTCTGGAGGAACAGGCAACTCCATGTCAGAGCTCCTGCAGGAGTTGCGTTAGCTTAGAGCCAGGGACAGATATAGCCGGGTTTTTTGTTTGTTTGTTTTTTGTTTTTAGACTCCTCTGTTAGTAATGTTATTATTTTGTGATTAAAAACAGCTAAACGTTTCTGGGACTCAGCGCTTCCTTTAACCTCATTTTGAACATGCAATGAGTCATCTCTATGATAACAAGAGGAGGACATTTCTTCATAACTCATGTGGCCTTTTTGGAACAGTAAACAGATTAACAAACCCTCCAGCTGCTTTTAGAACAAATTTCCACAGCTAAGTGCAATGAGTTTGCAGGGCATTGAAATGCCATAAATTCCACAGTGCAAATAATAACCCTAAAACCACCTACACATTTACAGCTGACTCACTTTGCACCTGTAACTGACAAAACTGTCCAAGAGATCATCACCAGTCTGAGTTCTTCTACATGCTGCCTCCATGTGTTACCCACCAGATTTCTAAAGTCTGTTCTGAATCAGAATCAGAATCAGAATAATTTATTAAAGGCCACACAACAGAGTTGGTGGAATTTGTTTTCGGTACAGCAGTTAATGCTCACATCTCTCATGTGTTAGTTCCATCATCAGCAACAGAAAAACAACAACAGAAGCACACATATATACAGGTTACATTAAGACAGTGATTCAGTACATTAAGACAGTGATTCAGTACATTAAGACAGTGATTCTGAGCACTTTGTTAACACCACTCACTCACATAGTTAACATGTCGCTTCAATCTGGAACATTCCCAAGGGCCTTAAAAACTGCAGTCATTAAGCCTCTCCTAAAGAAGAGCAGTCTTGATGCCTCAGAACTAAAAAATTACCAGCCCATCTAAATCTGCCATTTTTAGGCAAAGTCCCCGAAAAGATTGTTTACCGACGTGCTTTCTGTTGAACAACTTGAGTTGTACAGCTAGAGATTGAGCTGTTTTATTTATGGGTACAAGCAGTTGACAGACCCTCAGTAAGTTATGTAATACACCTTTAAAGTCTGACAATGGGTTATAAATTTTTGATTTGATTCCTGATAAATCGTGGTGTAGAAACAAATTAATTTATCTTAATTTATCTTTATTGTCATGCCTGGAGTGGTAAGACAGAGGCACAAGTAGCTTATCGCTCTCGCGTTTACTGACACTGTTACCAGTGCATCACATACAGTGCTCCCTCTACAGGCGTCCCACTGTAAACACAGCTACTTGTTAGTTGAGGTTTATACTTTTTCCCACAGCGTTTTTTGTAGTTTTTGCTCTGAGACAATTATACATTTTCTTAATTCCTGTAAATGTTGTTTAATCTGCTCCTTCATTATTGACCAATGGCCGTTTCATTAATTGATTTTCTTGCTTACTTAAATCAACAATCTTGCCCTGCGAGGCGATTGCTGTTCTGAACTCTACAAAAATAAATTGAATTGAATATCCAGGATACTGATATCAAGATGTTGTGTTCATATGGACACAGATCATTTCTATTCATTCATTCATTCATTTTCTACCGCTTATTCCGGGGTCGTGGGTGACTGGAGCCTATCCCAGTGGTACACCCTGGACAGTGGCCAACTCGTCGCAGAGACACAGAGAGACAGAGACATGGACAGACGACCATTCACTCTCACATTCATACACTACGGGCAAGTTAGAGTTTCCAATTAACCTCAACACAGTCATGTCTTTGGACGGTGGGAGGAGCCGGAGAACCCGGAGAGAACCCTCGGTAACACAGAGAGGACATGCAGACTCCACCCAGAGAGATCGTGTGATGTTGGGGTGGTCCGGGATTTGAGCCCACAATCTCCTTGCTGGGAGGCAGAAGCTCTAGCCGCTCTGCCACCGTGCATCCTCATTTCTATTTCAATTTATTTATTAGGAGGATAAGCCCCTTGAGATGAACCATCTCGTTTTCGAGGGGGGTCCTCAACATTACAACAAAAGATGGACACAGTAGATCAGACAATAAAAATGAACTGGAACATAAAAACTTAAAATACAAGACAAAAATGATAATGACACACACACAGGGACAGAGGGACAGAGTGACAGTGACAGAGTGACAGAGTGACAGAGTGACAGAGGGACAGAGGGACAGTGTGACAGTGTGACAGAGTGACAGTGACAGAGGGACAGAGGGACAGAGTGACAGTGACAGAGTGACAGAGGGACAGAGTGACAGAGTGACAGTGACAGAGTGACAGAGTGACAGAGGGACAGAGTGACAGTGACAGAGTGACAGTGACAGAGTGACAGAGTGACAGTGACAGAGTGACAGAGTGACAGAGTGACAGAGTGACAGTGACAGAGGGACAGAGGGACAGAGGGACAGAGTGACAGTGACAGAGTGACAGAGGGACAGAGGGACAGAGTGACAGAGTGACAGAGTGACAGTGACAGAGGGACAGAGTGACAGAGTGACAGAGTGACAGTGACAGAGTGACAGAGTGACAGAGTGACAGAGTGACAGAGTGACAGAGTGACAGAGGGACAGAGTGACAGAGTGACAGAGTGACAGAGGGACAGAGTGACAGTGACAGAGGGACAGAGTGACAGAGTGACAGAGTGACAGAGTGACAGAGGGACAGAGTGACAGAGGGACAGAGTGACAGAGTGACAGAGTGACAGAGTGACAGAGGGACAGAGTGACAGTGACAGAGTGACAGAGTGACAGTGACAGAGTGACAGTGACAGAGTGACAGAGTGACAGAGGGACAGAGGGACAGAGTGACAGTGACAGAGTGACAGAGTGACAGAGTGACAGAGTGACAGTGACAGAGTGACAGAGTGACAGTGACAGAGGGACAGAGTGACAGAGTGACAGAGTGACAGAGTGACAGAGTGACAGAGTGACAGAGGGACAGAGTGACAGAGGGACAGAGTGACAGAGTGACAGAGTGACAGAGTGACAGAGTGACAGAGTGACAGAGTGACAGAGTGACAGTGACAGAGTGACAGAGGGACAGAGTGACAGAGTGACAGAGGGACAGAGTGACAGAGTGACAGAGTGACAGAGTGACAGTGACAGAGTGACAGTGACAGAGGGACAGAGTGACAGTGACAGTGACAGAGGGACAGAGTGACAGTGACAGAGGGACAGAGTGACAGAGTGACAGAGTGACAGAGGGACAGAGTGACAGTGACAGAGTGACAGAGGGACAGAGTGACAGAGTGACAGAGTGACAGAGGGACAGAGTGACAGTGACAGAGTGACAGAGGGACAGAGTGACAGAGTGACAGAGGGACAGAGGTACAGAGTGACAGTGACAGAGTGACAGAGGGACAGAGTGACAGTGACAGAGTGACAGAGTGACAGAGTGACAGAGTGACAGTGACAGAGTGACAGAGTGACAGAGGGACAGAGTGACAGAGTGACAGAGTGACAGAGTGACAGAGGGACAGAGTGACAGAGTGACAGTGACAGAGTGACAGAGTGACAGAGTGACAGTGACAGAGGGACAGAGTGACAGAGTGACAGTGACAGAGTGACAGAGGGACAGAGTGACAGAGGGACAGAGGGACAGAGTGACAGAGTGACAGAGTGACAGAGTGACAGAGGGACAGAGTGACAGTGACAGAGTGACAGAGGGACAGAGGGACAGAGGGACAGTGACAGAGTGACAGAGTGACAGAGTGACAGAGTGACAGAGTGACAGTGACAGAGTGACAGTGACAGAGTGACAGAGTGACAGAGTGACAGTGACAGAGGGACAGAGTGACAGAGTGACAGAGGGACAGAGTGACAGAGGGACAGAGTGACAGAGGGACAGAGGGACAGAGTGACAGTGACAGAGTGACAGAGTGACAGAGTGACAGAGTGACAGAGTGACAGTGACAGAGTGACAGAGGGACAGAGTGACAGTGACAGAGGGACAGAGGGACAGAGGGACAGAGTGACAGAGTGACAGAGTGACAGA
Source organism: Rhinogobius similis (assembly GCA_019453435.1). Taxonomy (NCBI): domain Eukaryota; kingdom Metazoa; phylum Chordata; class Actinopteri; order Gobiiformes; family Gobiidae; genus Rhinogobius; species Rhinogobius similis. Next base: position 37,430,819 of record CM033625.1, read on the forward strand.
GTGACAGAGTGACAGTGACAGAGTGACAGAGTGACAGAGGGACAGAGTGACAGTGACAGAGTGACAGAGTGACAGAGTGACAGAGTGACAGAGGGACAGAGTGACAGAGTGACAGAGTGACAGAGGGACAGAGTGACAGAGGGACAGAGGGACAGAGGGACAGAGTGACAGAGTGACAGAGACAGAGTGACAGAGGGACAGAGTGACAGAGTGACAGTGACAGAGTGACAGTGACAGAGTGACAGAGTGACAGAGGGACAGAGGGACAGAGTGACAGAGTGACAGAGTGACAGTGACAGAGTGACAGAGGGACAGAGGGACAGAGGGACAGAGTGACAGAGTGACAGTGACAGAGTGACAGAGTGACAGTGACAGAGTGACAGTGACAGAGTGACAGAGTGACAGAGTGACAGAGTGACAGTGACAGAGTGACAGAGTGACAGAGTGACAGTGACAGAGTGACAGAGGGACAGAGGGACAGAGGGACAGAGTGACAGAGTGACAGAGTGACAGTGACAGAGTGACAGTGACAGAGGGACAGAGTGACAGAGTGACAGAGTGACAGAGTGACAGAGGGACAGAGTGACAGAGTGACAGAGGGACAGAGGGACAGAGGGACAGAGTGACAGAGTGACAGAGTGACAGAGTGACAGAGTGACAGAGGGACAGAGTGACAGAGTGACAGTGACAGAGGGACAGAGGGACAGAGTGACAGAGTGACAGAGTGACAGAGTGACAGAGGGACAGAGTGACAGAGTGACAGAGTGACAGTGACAGAGTGACAGAGGGACAGAGTGACAGAGTGACAGAGTGACAGAGGGACAGAGGGACAGAGTGACAGAGGGACAGAGTGACAGTGACAGAGTGACAGAGGGACAGAGTGACAGTGACAGAGTGACAGAGGGACAGAGTGACAGTGACAGAGGGACAGAGTGACAGAGTGACAGAGGGACAGAGTGACAGTGACAGAGTGACAGAGTGACAGAGGGACAGAGGGACAGAGTGACAGTGACAGAGTGACAGAGTGACAGAGTGACAGAGTGACAGAGGGACAGAGGGACAGAGTGACAGAGGGACAGAGGGACAGTGACAGAGTGACAGAGGGACAGAGTGACAGTGACAGAGGGACAGAGTGACAGTGACAGAGTGACAGAGGGACAGAGGGACAGAGGGACAGAGGGACAGAGTGACAGAGGGACAGAGGGACAGAGGGACAGAGTGACAGAGTGACAGAGTGACAGAGTGACAGAGTGACAGAGAGGACAGAGGACAGAGGACAGAGTGACAGAGGACAGAGGACAGAGTGACAGAGGGACAGAGGGACAGAGTGACAGAGTGACAGAGTGACAGAGTGACAGAGTGACAGAGTGACAGAGTGACAGTGACAGAGTGACAGAGTGACAGAGTGACAGAGTGACAGTGACAGAGTGACAGAGGGACAGAGTGACAGAGGGACAGAGTGACAGAGTGACAGTGACAGAGTGACAGAGGGACAGTGACAGAGGGACAGAGGGACAGAGGGACAGAGGGACAGAGGGACAGAGTGACAGAGGGACAGAGTGACAGAGTGACAGTGACAGAGGGACAGAGTGACAGAGGGACAGAGTGACAGTGACAGAGTGACAGAGTGACAGAGTGACAGAGTGACAGAGTGACAGAGTGACAGTGACAGAGTGACAGAGTGACAGAGTGACAGAGGGACAGAGTGACAGTGACAGAGGGACAGAGTGACAGTGACAGAGTGACAGGGACAGAGGGACAGAGGGACAGAGGGACAGTGACAGAGTGACAGTGACAGAGTGACAGTGACAGAGGGACAGAGGGACAGAGGGACAGAGTGACAGTGACAGAGGGACAGAGGGACAGAGGGACAGTGACAGAGTGACAGTGACAGAGTGACAGAGGGACAGAGGGACAGAGTGACAGAGTGACAGAGTGACAGAGTGACAGAGTGACAGAGGGACAGAGTGACAGTGACAGAGGGACAGAGTGACAGAGTGACAGTGACAGAGGGACAGAGTGACAGAGGGACAGAGTGACAGAGGGACAGAGTGACAGAGTGACAGAGTGACAGAGTGACAGTGACAGAGGGACAGAGGGACAGAGTGACAGAGGGACAGAGTGACAGAGTGACAGAGTGACAGAGTGACAGAGGGACAGAGGGACAGAGGGACAGAGTGACAGAGTGACAGAGGGACAGAGTGACAGAGTGACAGAGTGACAGAGGGACAGAGGGACAGAGTGACAGTGACAGAGTGACAGAGTGACAGAAGGACAGAGTGACAGTGACAGAGGGACAGAGTGACAGAGTGACAGTGACAGAGGGACAGAGTGACAGAGTGACAGAGTGACAGAGTGACAGAGTGACAGAGTGACAGAGTGACAGAGGGACAGAGGGACAGAGGGACAGAGTGACAGTGACAGAGTGACAGAGTGACAGAGTGACAGAGTGACAGAGTGACAGAGTGACAGAGTGACAGAAGGACAGAGTGACAGTGACAGAGGGACAGAGTGACAGAGTGACAGTGACAGAGGGACAGAGGGACAGAGTGACAGAGTGACAGAGTGACAGTGACAGAGTGACAGAGTGACAGAGTGACAGTGACAGTGACAGAGTGACAGAGTGACAGAGTGACAGAGGGACAGTGACAGAGTGACAGAGTGACAGAGTGACAGTGACAGAGTGACAGAGGGACAGAGTGACAGAGGGACAGAGGGACAGAGTGACAGTGACAGAGGGACAGAGTGACAGAGTGACAGTGACAGAGGGACAGAGTGACAGAGGGACAGAGTGACAGAGGGACAGAGTGACAGTGAAAGAGGGACAGAGTGACAGAGTGACAGAGGGACAGAGGGACAGAGTGACAGTGACAGAGTGACAGAGGGACAGAGTGACAGTGACAGAGTGACAGAGGGACAGAGGGACAGTGACAGAGTGACAGAGGGACAGAGTGACAGAGGGACAGAGGGACAGTGACAGTGACAGAGTGACAGAGGGACAGAGTGACAGTGACAGAGTGACAGAGTGACAGTGGGACAGAGGGACAGTGACAGAGTGACAGAGTGACAGAGGGACAGAGGGACAGAGTGACAGTGACAGAGTGACAGAGTGACAGTGACAGAGTGACAGTGACAGAGAGACAGAGTGACAGTGACAGAGGGACAGAGTGACAGTGACAGAGGGACAGAGTGACAGAGTGACAGAGTGACAGAGGGACAGAGGGACAGAGGGACAGAGTGACAGAGTGACAGAGTGACAGAGTGACAGAGTGACAGTGACAGAGTGACAGAGTGACAGTGACAGAGGGACAGAGGGACAGAGGGACAGAGTGACAGAGTGACAGAAGGACAGAGTGACAGAGTGACAGTGACAGAGTGACAGTGACAGAGTGACAGAGTGACAGAGGGACAGAGTGACAGTGACAGAGGGACAGAGTGACAGAGTGACAGAGTGACAGAGGGACAGAGTGACAGTGACAGAGTGACAGAGGGACAGAGTGACAGTGACAGAGGGACAGAGGGACAGAGTGACAGTGACAGAGTGACAGAGGGACAGAGTGACAGAGGGACAGAGGGACAGAGTGACAGTGACAGAGTGACAGAGGGACAGAGTGACAGTGACAGAGTGACAGAGTGACAGTGGGACAGAGGGACAGTGACAGAGTGACAGAGTGACAGAGGGACAGAGGGACAGAGTGACAGTGACAGAGTGACAGAGTGACAGTGACAGAGTGACAGTGACAGAGTGACAGAGTGACAGTGACAGAGGGACAGAGTGACAGTGACAGAGGGACAGAGTGACAGAGTGACAGAGTGACAGAGGGACAGAGGGACAGAGGGACAGAGTGACAGAGTGACAGAGTGACAGTGACAGAGTGACAGAGTGACAGTGACAGAGGGACAGAGGGACAGAGTGACAGAGTGACAGAAGGACAGAGTGACAGAGTGACAGTGACAGAGTGACAGTGACAGAGTGACAGAGTGACAGTGACAGAGGGACAGAGTGACAGAGTGACAGAGTGACAGAGTGACAGAGTGACAGAGGGACAGAGGGACAGAGGGACAGAGGGACAGAGTGACAGAGTGACAGAGTGACAGTGACAGTGACAGAGTGACAGTGACAGAGTGACAGAGTGACAGAGTGACAGAGTGACAGAGTGACAGTGACAGAGTGACAGTGACAGAGTGACAGAGTGACAGAGTGACAGAGTGACAGAGTGACAGAGGGACAGAGTGACAGTGACAGAGTGACAGAGTGACAGAGTGACAGAGTGACAGTGACAGAGTGACAGAGGGACAGAGGGACAGAGTGACAGTGACAGAGTGACAGTGACAGAGTGACAGTGACAGAGTGACAGTGACAGAGTGACAGAGTGACAGTGACAGAGGGACAGAGGGACAGAGTGACAGAGTGACAGAGTGACAGAGGGACAGAGGGACAGAGGGACAGAGGGACAGAGTGACAGAGTGACAGAGTGACAGAGTGACAGTGACAGAGTGACAGAGTGACAGTGACAGAGGGACAGAGGGACAGAGTGACAGTGACAGAGTGACAGAGTGACAGAAGGACAGAGTGACAGTGACAGAGGGACAGAGTGACAGAGTGACAGTGACAGAGGGACAGAGTGACAGTGACAGAGTGACAGAGGGACAGAGGGACAGAGTGACAGAGGGACAGAGTGACAGTGACAGAGTGACAGAGGGACAGAGTGACAGAGTGACAGAGGGACAGAGTGACAGAGTGACAGAGGGACAGAGTGACAGTGACAGAGGGACAGAGTGACAGAGTGACAGAGGGACAGAGTGACAGTGACAGAGTGACAGAGTGACAGAGGGACAGAGGGACAGAGTGACAGTGACAGAGTGACAGAGTGACAGAGGGACAGAGGGACAGAGTGACAGAGTGACAGAGTGACAGTGACAGAGGGACAGAGGGACAGAGTGACAGTGACAGAGGGACAGAGTGACAGTGACAGAGTGACAGAGGGACAGAGGGACAGAGTGACAGAGGGACAGAGGGACAGTGACAGAGTGACAGAGGGACAGAGTGACAGTGACAGAGGGACAGAGTGACAGTGACAGAGTGACAGAGGGACAGAGTGACAGAGGGACAGAGGGACAGAGTGACAGAGGGACAGAGGGACAGAGGGACAGAGTGACAGTGACAGAGTGACAGTGACAGAGTGACAGAGTGACAGTGACAGAGGGACAGAGGGACAGAGTGACAGAGGGACAGAGGGACAGAGGGACAGAGGGACAGAGTGACAGTGACAGAGTGACAGAGTGACAGTGACAGAGTGACAGAGTGACAGTGACAGAGTGACAGAGTGACAGAGTGACAGTGACAGAGGGACAGAGGGACAGAGTGACAGAGGGACAGAGGGACAGAGGGACAGTGACAGAGTGACAGAGGGACAGTGACAGAGGGACAGAGGGACAGAGGGACAGAGGGACAGAGGGACAGAGTGACAGAGTGACAGTGACAGAGTGACAGAGGGACAGAGTGACAGAGGGACAGAGGGACAGAGGGACAGAGTGACAGAGTGACAGTGACAGAGTGACAGAGTGACAGAGTGACAGAGTGACAGAGTGACAGAGTGACAGAAGGACAGAGTGACAGTGACAGAGGGACAGAGTGACAGAGTGACAGTGACAGAGGGACAGAGGGACAGAGTGACAGAGTGACAGAGTGACAGAGTGACAGAGTGACAGAGTGACAGAGTGACAGAGTGACAGTGACAGAGTGACAGAGTGACAGTGACAGAGTGACAGAGTGACAGTGACAGAGGGACAGAGTGACAGAGTGACAGAGTGACAGAGTGACAGAGTGACAGAGGGACAGAGTGACAGAGTGACAGTGACAGAGGGACAGAGTGACAGTGACAGTGACAGAGGGACAGAGTGACAGAGTGAAAGAGGAGGACAGAGTGACAGAGGGACAGAGGGACAGAGTGACAGTGACAGAGTGACAGAGAGGGACAGAGTGACAGTGACAGAGGGACAGAGGGACAGAGGACAGTGACAGAGTGACAGAGGACAGAGTGACAGAGGGACAGAGTGACAGAGTGACAGAGTGACAGAGTGACAGAGGGACAGAGTGACAGAGGGACAGAGTGACAGAGTGACAGTGACAGAGTGACAGAGTGACAGAGGGACAGAGTGACAGAGTGACAGAGTGACAGAGTGACAGTGACAGAGGGACAGAGTGACAGTGACAGAGGGACAGAGTGACAGAGTGACAGAGTGACAGAGTGACAGAGTGACAGAGGGACAGAGTGACAGAGAGTGACAGAGGGACAGAGTGACAGAGGGACAGAGTGACAGAGTGACAGAGTGACAGAGTGACAGAGTGACAGAGTGACAGAGTGACAGAGGGACAGAGTGACAGTGACAGAGGGACAGAGTGACAGAGTGACAGAGTGACAGAGGGACAGAGGGACAGAGGGACAGAGTGACAGAGTGACAGAGTGACAGAGTGACAGTGACAGTGACAGAGTGACAGAGTGACAGAGTGACAGAGTGACAGTGACAGAGGGACAGAGGGACAGAGGGACAGAGTGACAGAGTGACAGTGACAGAGTGACAGAGTGACAGAGTGACAGAGTGACAGTGACAGAGTGACAGTGACAGTGACAGAGGGACAGAGTGACAGTGACAGAGTGACAGTGACAGAGTGACAGAGTGACAGAGGGACAGAGTGACAGTGACAGAGTGACAGAGGGACAGAGTGACAGTGACAGAGGGACAGAGGGACAGAGTGACAGTGACAGAGTGACAGAGGGACAGAGTGACAGAGGGACAGAGGGACAGAGGTACAGAGTGACAGTGACAGAGTGACAGAGGGACAGAGTGACAGAGTGACAGAGTGACAGAGTGACAGTGGGACAGAGGGACAGTGACAGAGTGACAGAGTGACAGAGGGACAGAGGGACAGAGTGACAGTGACAGAGTGACAGAGTGACAGTGACAGAGTGACAGAGTGACAGAGTGACAGAGTGACAGTGACAGAGAGACAGAGTGACAGTGACAGAGGGACAGAGGGACAGAGTGACAGAGGGACAGAGGGACAGAGGGACAGAGGGACAGTGACAGAGTGACAGTGACAGAGTGACAGAGTGACAGAGTGACAGTGACAGAGTGACAGAGGGACAGAGGGACAGAGTGACAGAGTGACAGAGGGACAGAGTGACAGAGTGACAGAGTGACAGAGAGACAGAGTGACAGAGTGACAGAGGGACAGTGACAGAGGGACAGAGTGACAGAGTGACAGTGACAGAGTGACAGAGGGACAGAGGGACAGAGGGACAGAGGGACAGAGGGACAGAGTGACAGAGTGACAGAGTGACAGTGACAGAGTGACAGTGACAGAGACAGAGTGACAGAGGGACAGAGTGACAGTGACAGAGTGACAGAGGGACAGAGTGACAGAGTGACAGAGGGACAGAGTGACAGAGTGACAGAGGGACAGAGTGACAGTGACAGAGTGACAGAGTGACAGAGTGACAGAGTGACAGAGTGACAGAGTGACAGAGGGACAGAGGGACAGAGTGACAGTGACAGAGTGACAGAGTGACAGAGTGACAGTGACAGAGTGACAGTGACAGAGTGACAGAGTGACAGTGACAGAGGGACAGAGGGACAGAGTGACAGAGTGACAGAGTGACAGAGGGACAGAGGGACAGAGGGACAGAGGGACAGAGTGACAGAGTGACAGTGACAGAGTGACAGTGACAGAGTGACAGAGTGACAGTGACAGAGGGACAGAGGGACAGAGTGACAGTGACAGAGTGACAGAGTGACAGGACAGAGTGACAGTGACAGAGGGACAGAGTGACAGAGTGACAGTGACAGAGGGACAGAGTGACAGTGACAGAGTGACAGAGGGACAGAGGGACAGAGTGACAGAGGGACAGAGTGACAGTGACAGAGTGACAGAGGGACAGAGTGACAGTGACAGAGTGACAGAGGGACAGAGGGACAGAGTGACAGTGACAGAGGGACAGAGTGACAGAGTGACAGAGGGACAGAGTGACAGTGACAGAGTGACAGAGTGACAGAGGGACAGAGTGACAGAGTGACAGTGACAGAGTGACAGAGTGACAGAGGGACAGAGGGACAGAGTGACAGAGTGACAGAGTGACAGTGACAGAGGGACAGAGGGACAGAGTGACAGAGGGACAGAGTGACAGTGACAGAGTGACAGAGTGACAGAGTGACAGAGGGACAGAGTGACAGAGGGACAGAGTGACAGTGACAGAGTGACAGTGACAGAGTGACAGTGACAGAGGGACAGAGTGACAGTGACAGAGTGACAGAGGGACAGAGTGACAGAGGGACAGAGGGACAGAGTGACAGAGGGACAGAGGGACAGAGGGACAGAGTGACAGAGTGACAGTGACAGAGACAGTGACAGAGTGACAGAGTGACAGTGACAGAGGGACAGAGGGACAGAGTGACAGAGGGACAGAGGGACAGAGGGACAGAGGGACAGAGTGACAGAGTGACAGAGGGACAGAGTGACAGAGTGACAGAGTGACAGAGTGACAGTGACAGAGTGACAGAGGGACAGAGTGACAGTGACAGAGGGACAGAGGGACAGAGTGACAGAGGGACAGAGGGACAGAGGGACAGTGACAGAGTGACAGAGGGACAGTGACAGAGGGACAGAGGGACAGAGGGACAGAGGGACAGAGGGACAGAGTGACAGAGTGACAGTGACAGAGTGACAGAGGGACAGAGGGACAGAGGGACAGAGGGACAGAGTGACAGAGGGACAGAGTGACAGAGTGACAGTGACAGAGGGACAGAGTGACAGAGTGACAGAGTGACAGAGTGACAGTGACAGAGTGACAGAGGGACAGAGTGACAGTGACAGAGGGACAGAGTGACAGTGACAGAGTGACAGGGACAGAGGGACAGAGGGACAGTGACAGAGTGACAGTGACAGAGTGACAGTGACAGAGGGACAGAGGGACAGAGTGACAGAGTGACAGAGGGACAGAGGGACAGAGGGACAGTGACAGAGTGACAGTGACAGAGTGACAGAGGGACAGAGTGACAGTGACAGAGGGACAGAGGGACAGAGTGACAGTGACAGAGGGACAGAGTGACAGAGTGACAGAGGGACAGAGTGACAGAGTGACAGAGTGACAGAGTGACAGAGTGACAGTGACAGAGGGACAGAGGGACAGAGTGACAGAGGGACAGAGTGACAGTGACAGAGGGACAGAGTGACAGAGTGACAGTGACAGAGTGACAGTGACAGAGGGACAGAGTGACAGAGGGACAGAGGGACAGAGTGACAGTGACAGAGTGACAGTGACAGAGTGACAGAGTGACAGAGTGACAGAGGGACAGAGGGACAGAGTGACAGAGGGACAGAGGGACAGAGGGACAGAGGGACAGAGGGACAGAGTGACAGAGTGACAGAGTGACAGAGTGACAGTGACAGAGTGACAGAGTGACAGTGACAGAGTGACAGAGTGACAGAGTGACAGTGACAGAGGGACAGAGGGACAGAGTGACAGAGGGACAGAGGGACAGAGGGACAGTGACAGAGTGACAGAGTGACAGTGACAGAGGGACAGAGGGACAGAGGGACAGAGGGACAGAGGGACAGAGTGACAGAGTGACAGTGACAGAGTGACAGAGGGACAGAGGGACAGAGGGACAGAGGGACAGAGTGACAGAGGGACAGAGTGACAGAGTGACAGTGACAGAGGGACAGAGTGACAGAGTGACAGTGACAGAGGGACAGAGTGACAGAGGGACAGAGTGACAGAGTGACAGTGACAGAGTGACAGAGGGACAGAGTGACAGTGACAGAGTGACAGAGTGACAGTGACAGAGTGACAGAGGGACAGAGGGACAGAGGGACAGAGTGACAGAGTGACAGTGACAGAGTGACAGTGACAGAGGGACAGAGGGACAGAGTGACAGTGACAGAGGGACAGAGGGACAGAGGGACAGTGACAGAGTGACAGTGACAGAGTGACAGAGGGACAGAGTGACAGTGACAGAGGGACAGAGGGACAGAGTGACAGTGACAGAGGGACAGAGTGACAGAGTGACAGAGGGACAGAGTGACAGAGTGACAGAGGGACAGAGTGACAGAGTGACAGTGACAGAGGGACAGAGGGACAGAGTGACAGAGTGACAGAGTGACAGTGACAGAGGGACAGAGTGACAGAGTGACAGTGACAGAGTGACAGTGACAGTGACAGAGGGACAGAGGGACAGAGGGACAGAGGGACAGAGGGACAGAGTGACAGAGTGACAGAGTGACAGTGACAGAGTGACAGAGTGACAGAGGGACAGAGGGACAGAGTGACAGAGGGACAGAGGGACAGAGGGACAGAGTGACAGAGGGACAGAGGGACAGAGGGACAGAGTGACAGAGTGACAGAGTGACAGAGTGACAGAGTGACAGAGTGACAGAGGGACAGAGGGACAGAGGGACAGAGTGACAGAGTGACAGAGGGACAGAGGGACAGAGTGACAGAGTGACAGAGTGACAGAGTGACAGTGACAGAGTGACAGAGTGACAGAGGGACAGAGGGACAGAGTGACAGTGACAGAGGGACAGAGGGACAGAGTGACAGAGTGACAGAGTGACAGAGGGACAGAGGGACAGAGGGACAGAGTGACAGAGTGACAGAGGGACAGAGTGACAGAGTGACAGAGTGACAGAGTGACAGAGTGACAGAGGGACAGAGGGACAGAGTGACAGAGGGACAGAGGGACAGAGGGACAGTGACAGAGTGACAGTGACAGAGTGACAGAGTGACAGAGGGACAGAGTGACAGAGTGACAGAGTGACAGAGTGACAGAGTGACAGAGGGACAGAGGGACAGAGTGACAGAGTGACAGAGTGACAGAGTGACAGTGACAGAGTGACAGTGACAGAGTGACAGAGTGACAGAGTGACAGAGTGACAGAGTGACAGAGTGACAGAGTGACAGTGACAGAGTGACAGAGGGACAGAGTGACAGAGGGACAGTGACAGAGGGACAGTGACAGAGTGACAGAGTGACAGAGGGACAGAGGGACAGAGTGACAGAGGGACAGTGACAGAGTGACAGAGTGACAGAGTGACAGTGACAGAGTGACAGAGGGACAGTGACAGAGGGACAGAGTGACAGAGGGACAGAGTGACAGAGGGACAGAGTGACAGTGACAGAGGGACAGAGTGACAGAGGGACAGTGACAGAGGGACAGAGTGACAGAGTGACAGAGTGACAGTGACAGAGTGACAGAGGGACAGAGGGACAGAGTGACAGAGTGACAGAGGGACAGAGGGACAGTGACAGAGTGACAGAGGGACAGAGTGACAGAGGGACAGAGGGACAGTGACAGAGTGACAGAGTGACATAGACAGAGTGACAGAGTGACAGAGGGACAGAGGGACAGTGACAGAGGGACAGAGTGACAGAGTGACAGTGACAGAGTGACAGAGGGACAGAGTGACAGAGGGACAGAGTGACAGAGTGACAGAGGGACAGAGGGACAGTGACAGAGTGACAGAGGGACAGAGTGACAGTGACAGAGGGACAGAGGGACAGAGTGACAGAGGGACAGTGACAGAGTGACAGAGTGACAGAGGGACAGAGTGACAGAGGGACAGAGGGACAGAGTGACAGAGTGACAGAGGGACAGAGGGACAGAGGGACAGTGACAGAGGGACAGAGTGACAGAGGGACAGTGACAGAGGGACAGAGTGACAGAGTGACAGTGACAGAGTGACAGAGGGACAGAGGGACAGAGTTGCAGAGGGACAGAGGGACAGAGGGACAGTGACAGAGTGACAGAGGGACAGAGTGACAGAGGGACAGAGGGACAGTGACAGAGTGACAGAGTGACAGAGGGACAGTGACAGAGGGACAGAGGGACAGAGGGACAGTGACAGAGGGACAGAGTGACAGAGGGACAGAGGGACAGAGTGACAGAGTGACAGAGGGACAGAGGGACAGTGACAGAGGGACAGAGTGACAGAGGGACAGTGACAGAGGGACAGAGGGACAGAGTGACAGAGTGACAGTGGCAGAGTGACAGAGTGACAGAGGGACAGAGTGACAGAGTGACAGTGGCAGAGTGACAGAGTGACAGAGGGACAGAGGGACAGAGTGACAGAGTGACAGTGGCAGAGTGACAGAGTGACAGAGGGACAGAGTGACAGAGTGACAGAGTGACAGAGTGACAGAGTGACAGAGTGACAGTGACAGAGTGACAGAGGGACAGAGTGACAGTGACAGAGTGACAGAGGGACAGAGGGACAGAGTGACAGAGGGACAGAGGGACAGAGGGACAGTGACAGAGTGACAGAGGGACAGAGTGACAGAGGGACAGAGGGACAGAGGGACAGAGGGACAGAGTGACAGAGTGACAGAGTGACAGTGACAGAGTGACAGAGGGACAGTGACAGAGTGACAGAGTGACAGAGGGACAGAGGGACAGAGTGACAGAGGGACAGAGGGACAGAGGGACAGTGACAGAGTGACAGAGGGACAGAGTGACAGTGACAGAGGGACAGAGGGACAGAGTGACAGTGACAGAGTGACAGAGGGACAGTGACAGAGGGACAGAGTGACAGAGTGACAGAGTGACAGAGGGACAGAGTGACAGAGTGACAGAGGGACAGAGGGACAGAGTGACAGAGTGACAGAGGGACAGTGACAGAGGGACAGAGTGACAGAGTGACAGTGACAGAGTGACAGAGGGACAGTGACAGAGTGACAGTGACAGAGTGACAGAGGGACAGAGGGACAGAGTTGCAGAGGGACAGAGGGACAGAGGGACAGTGACAGAGTGACAGAGGGACAGAGGGACAGAGGGACAGAGTGACAGAGTGACAGAGTGACAGAGGGACAGAGTGACAGAGGGACAGAGGGACAGAGGGACAGTGACAGAGGGACAGAGTGACAGAGGGACAGTGACAGAGGGACAGAGTGACAGAGTGACAGAGTGACAGAGGGACAGAGGGACAGTGACAGAGGGACAGAGTGACAGAGGGACAGAGTGACAGAGGGACAGAGGGACAGAGTGACAGAGTGACAGAGGGACAGAGTGACAGAGTGACAGTGACAGAGTGACAGAGTGACAGAGTGACAGAGTGACAGAGTGACAGTGACAGAGTGACAGAGTGACAGAGGGACAGAGTGACAGAGGGACAGTGACAGAGGGACAGAGTGACAGAGGGACAGAGTGACAGAGGGACAGTGACAGAGGGACAGAGTGACAGAGGGACAGAGGGACAGTGACAGAGGGACAGAGGGACAGAGGGACAGAGTGACAGAGGGACAGAGTGACAGAGGGACAGAGGGACAGAGGGACAGAGTGACAGAGTGACAGAGGGACAGAGTGACAGAGTGACAGAGTGACAGAGTGACAGAGTGACAGAGTGACAGAGGGACAGAGGGACAGAGGGACAGAGGGACAGAGTGACAGTGACAGAGTGACAGAGTGACAGAGGGACAGTGACAGAGGGACAGAGTGACAGAGGGACAGAGTGACAGAGTGACAGAGGGACAGAGGGACAGTGACAGAGTGACAGAGTGACAGAGTGACAGAGGGACAGAGGGACAGAGTGACAGAGTGACAGAGGGACAGAGGGACAGAGTGACAGAGGGACAGTGACAGAGTGACAGAGTGACAGAGGGACAGAGGGACAGAGTGACAGAGGGACAGTGACAGAGTGACAGAGTGACAGAGGGACAGAGGGACAGAGTGACAGAGTGAGGGGAGATTCTTTTTCAACTCTTGGGACAGACATATGTGAAAAACATATGACATTCTAATAGGCAGACACTTGGCAGCAGTAAATGTTAATGTTATTTTATTTATGCAAATGATCACAGGCCTCACTTACAAGCTAAAGATAGCTTCAGGGTTGTTTATGTTTATGTGTATAAGGATTTTACTGTCTATATTTTGTAATAAACTTGATGATGATGATGATGATGATGATGATGATGATGATGATGATGATGATGATGATGATGATGATGATGACGAGTTCTGAATGTCAATTATATTAGATTTGGATGTATTTGGATAAATGACAGTATCATCTGCGTAAAGTTGTATCTTACAGTCGGTACAAGAAAGGGGAAGGTCATTAATGAAAACAGAAAATAAAAGGGGAGTGAGGAACCTTGTGGCCCACATCTCTCTAGAGTTAAAAAGTTGGAGAAGCTGCCTTTAAAAAACAACAACATATTGTTGACGATGATGAAGATATGAATAGAACCAAAGGAGGGATGACCTGTTAAGTTTGTCCAATAACAAATAATGATCGACCATGTCAAAAGCTTTAGTAAGGTCGATAAATAAACACCAGTAAACATGTTGCGGTCAAAACCAGAAAAAATATCATTTGTAATTTTTAGTAAAGCAGAAGTTGTAGAAAAATACTTTCTGAAACCAGACTGAAATGATGATAAAAGATTATTTACTGATAAATGTTCATAAAGTTGGATAAAAATAAACTGGTAAACTTTCACAGTGCTATGAACAACAGAGATTGGCCTGTAATTGTTGATGTTATCAGGGTCCCCACCTTTGTGAAGCGATATAACCTTCACACATTTCCACGCAGATGGACCTTCACGTGTCTAAAGGAAAGATCAGATAGATGAGCCAGAGGAGGACGGAGGACTCTGGACCAGCACTGCTCAAGAGGAGAGCATTTATTGCTTGCTGCACGTCGGCCGAGCTGACCCTTCTAAAAGAGAAAGTATTTCCACTGGAAATAGAGTCACTGTAAAATACAGCGTTAGGAGGAGCTTGTACGTGAACATGGGGCTGTATGTGAAAAATGCTGAAAGCATTTCCAATTTCAGCAGGATCACTTGTACATACATCATTAATAAACATATTAGGAGAACAATCAGATTTACCCAGTAAATGATGAATTTGTCTCCAGAATTGCTTTGGATTATTAACATTTGTAGCGGGGCTCTTACCAAAACCACAGGCAAAGCTGGTTCCAAGTGCTCAGGTGGATTTATTATGCCAATAAACAAAGTGCAAAAAATGGTGCAAAAATATTTACAGTGTAGGAAAAGGGATCAAAAATATACTTACAAGAAAAAAAGCTTTAACTCACATCTATCTTAAGTTTAGCCCAGGACACTCCCATGTTACCCACACTGTAACCGATGGCAGACTGACCCCAGCCGAAACCGGCTCCCCCTTTTATCCTTCACATGCCCCTCCCACTGAGCAAATTACAACAACAATAGAATGAAATAAACACAAATTAAACACATGTGGCATTTTCCTACTATGTAAGACATCAATAATACATTGTAATCGAACAAAATAATCTCTTAATTAGCCTAAAAACTTCTGGTTACATCATGTGCACCACAGGATCAGCACCACGACCCGAACAGCGCCTTTTTCAACCACCAGGAAGTATCGGCTGAGTTTGGCGCGCGACATCAGAGGAGCGAGGCGAACAGAAGGTCAAGGGTTTATGATAACCGTGTTCTAACGCGCTCAAGTGTGCGCCCTCAGCGAATGAGTATCAGAGGAACGGGGAGAAAAGTCGCATGGATGGTGTGTATGAATGAGACGGAGGGAAAAGCGGGAGAGAATGAGTGTGTGTGGGATAAATCATCGTGAGTGCGTGTGCGTGTATGCGCGTGTGTGTGTATGCGCGTGTGTGCGTGTGTGCGTGCGTGCGCATGTGTGTGTGCGCGTGTGTGTGTGCGTGCGCATGTGTGTGCGCGCGTGTGTGTGTGCGTGCGCATGTGTGTGTGCGCGTGTGTGTGTGCGTGCGTGTGCGTGCGTGTGTGCGCGTGTGTGTGCGCGTGTGTGTGTGCGTGCGTGTGCGCGCGCGTGTGTGTGCGTGCGTGTGTGCGCGTGCGTGTGTGTGTGCGCGTGTGCGTGTGTGTGTGCGTGTGGTTCTTTGAAGATAAAGATGGGCTGGCTACGTCACAACGTAACCAGGATACTTTAAAGGCCCGATATTGGAGCACATATTAACTCATGTAAAGCACATGTAAACGCACTAATAAGTTGTGTTCACGTTCTAGAATGTGATGCATTTAACAGGATTCATTTGAGCTGGCCTCCATCTCTGTTAAATCTTGTTAATTGTTGTTTTTTTCTCGTGGTTTTTTTCTATTTCTCCTGTTTCAGACACTGTCAGACATCTGCCTGGAGAAACTCTCTACACTGGATGAACTGTTCCTCATCTGCCTGGAGGAACTCTCTACACTAGATGAACTGTTCCTCATGTACCTGGAGGAACTCTCTCTCACTAGATGGTCCTCCTTCCTTCCTCTTGAGTGGTTCTGGTCCAAGTGGATGTGTCAGTCCTGGTCCATCTGCAGCCTGTCCGTCCGTGGGAGGAGGATCTCTCCTTCACTGTGGTTCTCCTCCAGGTTTGGACTTTTTCCCACAGGGTTTTTTGTAGTTTTTCTTGAGAAAAGGAGGGTCAAGGACAGGGGGCGCTGTGGGACACTTATCCATTTGATCAATTCTCTTGAACATTGTTCATTTAAGATGCTTTCTATCTGTGGCTCATCGAGGAAACTGTTGTGATTTTGGGCGCTACAAAAATAAGTTGAAGTTGAAGTTGAAGTTGAAGTTGAAGTTGAAGTTGAAGTGAAGTGAAGTGAAGTGAAGTGAAGTGAAGTGAAGTGAAGTGAAGTGAAGTGAAGTGAAGTGAAGTGAAGTGAAGTGAAGTGAAGTGAATTGAATTGAATTGAATTGAATTGAATTGAATTGAATTGAATTGAATTGAATTGAATTGAATTGAATTGAATTGAATTGAATTGAATTGAATTGAATTGAATTGAATTGAATTGAATTGAATTGAATTGAATTGAATTGAATTGAATTGAATTGAATTGAATTGAATTGAATTGAATTGAATTTAATTGAAATATCATTGGCTTATGGGATATTCAATGTCATGTGAACGCAACCTGTTGACTCACTGCTAGAATTCTTAATGTCGTGCTGTCAGCTATATAACCTCTGTAGGAAAAATCCACACAGACTCCACAGTTCTAATATCTTACTGAACTTGCCAAATTGCTAAGCGACTGAAAGAATGAGCATCGAACACTGCATCTACTACTTATATCTATGGTCAGATTGATGAAAAAATTGCGGTATAGTCATTAACAATTCAAAACAACAAATTAAAATTTTTGAATGATAAAAATGACTTAAAATGGCATCTATAAAGGGGAAGCTGAAAGGTAATTACATCATCTCTTACCTACCTATCTGATATCGAAGAAACAACAAAAGTAAGTCTGAACCCATTGTTAGTGTTTACTCCCAAATGCAAACAATATCCTCGCTCGTTCTGGTATTTTTAGCCCATGTATTGTCAGAGTCATATATTGAGTCCTGTTCATGTTCCCAGGCCCACAGTAATAGTGGCACTTCCCTCCGTTCTCCTGCAGTGGGCTTCCTCTCTGGAACTGTGGACATTTCCCAGGCCTCTGCATTGTTTGGAGAGGATTAAAATTCAGCTCAGATTATATGTGCTCCAGCTCTGCAGAACAATGTGGGGACATGCAGCAGTTGAGTGCGGGGCCACCCATCCTGATCAGAGGGTCACCTGCCCCGCACAGGACCAGGCACCAGGGACTGTGGTGCTTTTTGACCCTGACTGAAGCATGAGAATGGCTCACAAGAGACACACACAACAATACCATTGATAATCAGATACTCAGTGACATTTACTTACATTTGCATTCTCATATTTGTGTTTACTTCTTCAGATTTTTTCCACATCAATTCTGTGTCTATATCTATATATATATTTCAAAAGTTAGAAATGTTAAAAATGGCAGACAGTTAAAATCAATTGAGTAGGGTCATATTTAAAAACTATTTGTGCAACAGGCACCTTTAGAGCTGTTTGATTTCACAGCCCCAGTAATCCTGTTCAAAACAAAAACGTGCAGATAGCAGCTCTAAGGTGATCAAGGCACACACCACACGTCCCATATCTGAAGCTTTTTAGGTAAAACAGTGACCGGCTTTTGTGCCACAAGAACTACAAAAGGTTAAAACAATTACAAAACATCAAGACATAGTCGGACTAAATACCTTTGGATTACATGACAAGCATTTTTCAAACCACCATAGAGGCCTGTGGGTAGCTTGACCTAATGGGGGGAAATACTGTGATTAGAATTATTTTTGGAAATAAAGTTTGTAATTTGTGTGAACAGTTTATAATTTAAGTATTCACCTTTTTTGTTAAGTTAAGCTCAACTCCAAGACAAGGCTTGGCCTACTCTGCATGGGGCTTTTCATGCTGGATATACTGTCATGATCTGCTCCAGTCCTGCTGATTCCTGAGTTTTCTCCCCTCCCTTGTGTCTTTTCCTGGCTCCTCCCATCTGGCATGGCTGTTCTCTGCACACCTGCCTTCCATTATTCAATCTCCTCCTGTATAAGAAGAGCAGCTCCACAGCCACTCCTTGTCAGTTTGTTTGTCTACTTACCCTGTTAGTAGTGCAGTGTTTGGCTTTGTTCCTGGTTTTGTGATTTTTTGCCTAAGGCTTTTTGTATATATTCAGATCCTGCCTGTTTGCCTGCCTGCCTGCCTACCTGCCTGCTCCAGTACCTGCCTGCTCCATTGCCTGCCTGCTCCACCCCTGTCCAGTTTGTCCAATATTGTATTAAAATCATTTTCTGCTTTCTTTGTGTGTTCTGCTTTTTGGGTCCAAATACTATCCGTGGCAGTACAAACTGGCCACTATGGACCCAGCAGACACAGACCATTTTGCTAGCGCCATCTCAAGTCAAGGAGCCATGTTGGGGAAACATGAAGATCTCCTTCAAGGTCTCGTGCAAGGCCAACAAGCCTCTGCTAATCAAATTCAACTCAGCTCCATGATGCAAGAGCTTGCTGCCAGCTTCTCAAGATCGACTTCAGCCCAACTCCCAGACCCCTCTCAACCTCAACCTTCCAATGCACCGCCACCCTCTTCAGGCCAGTATTTCAGAGAAGCACATGTTCCAGATCCTGACCATTACTCCGGTGATTTGGGGAAGTGTGGGGGATTCCTGCTTCAATGTTCCCTAGTTTTCAGCCAAAAACCCATAACCTTCACTACTGATAGCTCTAAGATTGCGTTTCTCAGGGGTTTACTAAAAGGGAAGGCTTTAGATTGGACAACAGCCATGTGGCAAAATAATCCATCCATATGCAATGACTACAAAACCTTTGAAAAGGAACTCAAGAAGGTTTTTGACCACCCTGTCCAGGGAAAGGAGGCGTCTAAAAGACTACTTTCTACACAACAAGGTGCTCGTAGCGTGGCTGAGTACTCTATTGAATCTAGAACACTAGCTGCTGAAGCAGGGTGGGATGACGCAGCTCTCCAGAGTGTCTTTTTAAACGGACTGTCTGAACAATTAAAGGATGAACTAGCACTTAAAGATGACATGAATAATCTTGACTCCCTCATTTCAACAGCCATAAAACTAGATAACTGGCTACGCCAGCCGCGTTGTGAGCGGTCCTCTCGTCAAGCCCGACCGTCTGTGTTTTCGGGGCCTACGCCTTCGACAGCCTCAAGTAACCCCTCCCCAGCAGGACAAGAAGAGGAGCCTATGCAGCTGGGTGGAGCCAGATTGACGCCTACTGAGCGGCTGCGAAGGATTAGAGCGGGTGAGTGCATCTACTGCGGTCAAGTTGGCCACTTCCTTGTCACATGCCCGTCACGACCAAAAGACAGGGCTCACCAGTGAGTATGGGGGCACTGGTGAGCCACAATCTTTTTACCTCTGGCACCCATACAAAGATGTTATTACCTGCCTCAATCTGTTTCCAAGATGTCACCCTGCCTCTCACAGCTCTAGTTGATTCGGGCGCTGAAGAGAACTTTCTGGATTCTCAATTGGCTGTTCAGGCTGGCTTCAGACGCCCCACTAGTAGCCAAAGCCTTAGATGGGGGAATAATTGCTGAGGTAACTCACCGAACTGAACCTTTAAAACTCATGATTTCCGGCAATCATCAGGATCAGATACAATTTAACTTAATCTCAACTCCACATACTCCAGTTATACTTGGATATCCATGGCAAAGCATTCACAATCCACATTTTGACTGGACTAATGGGAAACTGTTGAGTTGGAGTATATTTTGCCATTCTACCTGTCTGAAATCTGCTGTTCCCCCAGCTGAAGTCTCCAATATCCCACTTGCACCACCAGACCTATCTTCAGTGCCAGCGGAGTATCATGATCTGGGGGAAGTTTTCAGCAAAGAGCGGACCCTGTCTCTTCCACCTCACAGACCATATGACTGCTCCATTGACCTCCTTCCAGGCGCTCCGCTGCCCTCCAGCCGGTTATATAACTTGTCCCGTCCAGAACATGAGGCTATGGAGAAGTATATCAAGGACTCCTTGGCTGCAGGTATTATCCGCCCCTCTTCCTCTCCTGTGGGTGCTGTTTTTTTCTTTGTCGATAACAAAGATCACACACTTCATCCTTGCATAGATTACCGTGGGCTAAATAACATCACCATCAAAAACAAATATCCTCTTCCTCTTATAAACTCTCTTTCTAAACTAGACTTGAGAAATGCCTATCATCTCGTCTGGATCCGTGAGGGGGACGAGTGGACTCTCCACTTGGGCATTTTGAATATCTAGTAATGCCTTTTGGACTCTCAAATGCCCCTGCTGTTTTCCAAGCTCTCATCAACGACGTGCTTCGAGATTTCCTTAACCGATTTGTATTTGTATACCTGGATGACATTTTGATTTTTTTCTCATTCCCCAGAAGAACATGTCCTCCATGTCCTTCAGAGGCTACTAGAAAACAAACTCTTGGTAAAATCTGAAAAGTGTGAGTTTCATGTCCAAACTGTGAGCTTCCTGGGCTACATCATAGGCAGTGGGCAGGTGAAGCCAGATGCAACCAAGATTCAAGCTGTAACAGATTGGCCCCAACCTGAGAACCGCAAACAGCTGCAAAGATTCCTAGGGTCTGCTAACTTTTATAGGCGTTTTATAAGGAACTACAGTCAAGTGGCAGCCCCGCTAACTCGCTTAACCTCCTCAAAGCTTCCTTTTGTTTGGTCTCCGGAGGCAGAGCAGGCTTTCAAAGACTTAAAACTGCTTTTCACTTCAGCCCCTGTCCTTGTTCAGCCGGACCCGTCACTTCAGTTTGTAGTTGAAGTGGATGCCTCAGATGCCGGAGTGGGGGCAATGCTATCCCAAAGATCACCTTCTGATCATAAATTGCACCCATGTGCATTCTTTTCTCGACGTTTGACTCCAGCTGAGCGTAACTACACTATTGGCCATCGTGAACTCCTTGCGGTGAAATTGGCTCTGGAGGAATGGAGACACTATTTGGAGGGCTCGGAACATCCTTTTGTAGTGTGGACTGATCATAAAAACCTCTCATATACAGTCAGCTAAAAGGTTGAATTTTCGCCAGGCTCGTTCGACTATGTTTTTTGGACGCTTCAATTTTACCTTAACTTACAGACCCGGATCAAGAAGTGTCAAGCCCGACGCTCTCTCGACAATTCTCTTCCACAGACTTACCTGAGCAAGATAACATTCTACCTCCATCCTGTGTGGTTGCGTCCATTACCTGGGAGATTGAATCCAAGGTTAAAGAGGCACAGGAATCTGAACCTGATCCAGGTAATGGACCCCCTAACTGTCTGTATGTTCCTCAGTCTGTCCGTCCACAGGTCCTGCAGTGGGTCCATACTTCTCGCTTTGCATGTCATCCTGGGATTGGCCGTACATCAGCACTCCTACGCCGTTACTTCTGGTGGCCCACAATGGAGAGAAATACCAGGGGGTATGTTCAAGCCTGTACAGTCTGTGCTAGGGGTAAAACATCCAACCAACGGCCGTCAGGACAGCTACGCCCCCTTCCTGTTCTCAGTCGACCATGGTCCCACATCGCCATTGATTTTGTTTCCGGTCTCCCTGCCTCTCAAGGTAATACAGTGATTCTAACCATCATTGACCGCTTCTCGAAATCTATACATTTTGTGGCTCTAGCCAAGTTGCCCTCTGCTCAGGAGACCGCCGAGGCTTTGGTACAACATGTTTTCAGACTCCATGGAACCCCACTGGACATTGTCTCTGATCGGGGGCCACAATTCATTTCGCAAGTGTGGAGAGGTTTCTGTCAAGCCCTTGGAGCCAAGGTGAGCCTCTCATCGGGTTTTCATCCACAGACCAATGGACAGTGTGAAAGAGCCAACCAGGACCTCGAAGCAGCCCTTCGTTGTGTTGCGGCCCAGAACCCCTCTAGTTGGAGCCAGTACCTTCCCTGGGTGGAATACGCACATAACTCCCTTCCGTCTGCTGCTACTGGTATGACACCATTTGAATGTGCTCTTGGCTATCTGCCTCCTTTGTTTCCGGAGCGGGAGAGTTGCAGTGCCATCAGTCCAAGACCACCTAAGCCGGTGCCGTCGCATCTGGAAGTGTGCCCATGCCGCTCTTCGGCAAGAAACCGTGAAATTGCTGACAGGCCATACCAAGTAGGGCAGAAGGTTTGGCTTTCAACTAGAGACATTCCTTTGCAAGTGGAATCTAAGAAGCTGGCGCCACGCTACATTGGGCCTTTTGAGATTCGTGAGATTATCAACTCCACAGTTGTAAGGTTGCAGTTACTTGCTTCGATGAGGATTCATCCTATCTTCCATGTCTCTCAACTGAAGTCTGTTCGTGAGAGGCCTAAGACTTTTTGTATATATTCAGATCCTGCCTGTTTGCCTGCCTGCTCCAGTGCCTACCTGCCTGCTCCACCCCTGTCCAGTTTGTCCAATTTTTGTATTAAAATCATTTTCTGCTTTCTTCATGTGTTCTGCTTTTTGGGTCCAAATACTATCTGTGACATATAGAGTGTTATGATAGAGTTATTGTAGAGTTTTAATATATTGTAGAGTTATAATGAAATAAACTTAAATCACTATATTGAGCTAAATGTCTAATATTCACCTTTTAAAAGTTATTTTTGAACACAAATCTGGTGCTGATGCCCTCCTGGTTCTCAGCTGTCCTCCTGGTTCTCAGCTGTTCTCCTGGTTCTCAGCTGCCCTCTGCTTGGTGCAATGAGAGGGTTGAGTGACAGGTTTAGATTTCCCACTCTCTGCCTTCAAACTTTTGCCCCTTCCACCACTTCCTGGTTCCTGTTTTATCGTTCAATCTAAATTGCCCAGAGTGAATGAATGTGAGAGTGAATGGTTGTCTGTCCATGTCTCTGTGTTAACCCTGCAACGAGCTGTCCAGGGTGGACCCTGCCTAAGGCCCAAAGTCACTGGGATAGGCTCCAGTCACCCTCGACCCTTAAAGGGAACAAGGGGTAGAAAATGAAATGAAAAACAATGAAGGACAGGATGACCAGACTCACTCTTTGTAAAGAAGTGAATAAGTGTATATTTTGGATACCAGGCAATCAAAACAATCAGCAAAGTGGTTATTTCTTTCATCTGTGCATTCATTAGCTTTAATCATGTCAAACGGTTTGCTGAACACCAACGTCTGCTCCCTCTGTGTGACAAATGTGACATGGTGCTGTGGTGACCCTCCTCCAGAGTTCTTTTCTATTTCTATTTTCGATTTGTAAGTGCTTATTCAAGAGATGGTTATATTCAAAAACTATGTGATGAATGTTTCACAACGCAAAATAATATCATAAATGAAATGAAATGGCAAAATAAGGGAGCTTTAAGGTTTTGTCCTTATAATGATTATGAATAAATAATAGATGCGGTCCTTTAAAGATTTTAAGATTTAAGCACCACAAATACGTCCCACACATTGACGTCCCTTCTTATTCTCTTGCTTTTTCTGAGTCTCTGTAGTAGTCCTATGTCATTGGAGGATGTTTTTGAAATTGACGCTTGCACATGGCAGCTCCAAGGCAAGATACTGAATGAGAAGGGTGACAGTGGAAACACTGTTACTGCAGTACATTCAGTGTCAGTTATGTTCCACTACCACGTCATAACTCTGATAGTATCTTAAATATTTAGCTGCTTCATTGATATTTCTGCATCCTTTTTTTCCTACAACGCAGAATCTGTTATCTGTGATCATAAACTTAACCCTAATCGTAACCAAATGATCTGTTCCTAAACCTAAACCTAACCCTTATCCTAACCCTAACCCTAAATTTTCCCTATTTGTGAAAAAAGATATTCTGTAAAATAAACTTTTACTAGTATAGCCACCAATGCAAAGTAGTGGTCTGTGGCATAAGTGGTTTGGGCAAAAAATGACGCAATATTTCTGTAGTAACTAATCATTATTCGACTAAGTATCCACAAGAGGGAGGTGGGAGGAGCCGCTGAACAAGATGGCAGCTTAACGTGGATGCTCCCCATAACAGCTCTGCTAAAAGGTTAAAAGTCCTTATTACTGACGCTTTTACTTCGTCCACAAGAACAAGATGTCTAAACAAACAACAACAATTAGTGATATGGGCCTCTGGCGGTCACGCGGTTCTCAGAAGTTTGAAAAACTCCAGACGCCATGACCGCGTTAGCTGATGATGCTACATACAGCACGGCTGACTCTCAGAGCAACCTAGCTGCTGTGTTAAGTGAGCTACAATCATTACGCACCAATATTACCTCGATTGACATAAAGATGGGTAGTATTGATAGCTTTGGTGGCAAACCTCATGACAAACTTTGAAGAGCATATAACCGAGATAGAACAAGACGGTTTCACGTGGCGGGTGTACAAGAGGGTTTTGCCAATCTCAAGCTGGTGACATCTCAGCTAATGTTCACAGCGCGGATCGCACGAGGCGGCAAAACCGCGTGGATCAACCTTGAAGATGATGTGGAGAATGTTAAGTCTGAGCTGGCTGTCGGCCTTTAAAATGGATTGCTTATTTGGAATCAAAGACGGAAGACTTAGAAAACTGTGGCGAAATAAGGAAGAGACCTCATCACAGTGGGTCTTCCCTGAGGGTATCAGCGCAAACCCAGCCTATGATTGAGTTCATGCAGGCACATGATGCCGCTCACTGGCTGGGACTCGACGCCAACAAAGCTATCTGCTCTGAACAGGCACATCGTACTCTGGGTAGACCAAAACCAGGGGAGAACAGGCGCTCATTCGCTTTCTGAGCTCCAGATCGTGCGGAGTTCGTGTTCCGCTGACAGCCAAACAACGTGCATATCATCAACAAATAAGATCTTCTTCGCACAAGATTTCTCTGCAGAAACCATGAAGACGGAGCCAATTCACCGCAGGTGAAGAAGAAGTTCGTCGAATCTGGATCCTTCCTGGGAGATTTCAACTTTGAAAGCCTTGTAAGATGAGTGGATTCTTCACAAGGGGAAAATAGTCCTCTTCTAAGAATTCAGAGGAAGGCTGAGGACTTCTTTGCCAAACTAAATCTGCTCTGGAAGTGGCTACAGCACAGGTAACCTCAGTAGAATATATGTAGACAAACAAAATCGGTGCTATGTGTTTGGACATTTTATCCTTCTTTTAGATGTGTGTTTATGCCTGTACATTTTACTACTATTATAATTTTACCTTCTATGCTTACGTTAATTGACAACTACACAATTCCTGGTGGTCACTTTATCTTATGCACCTTAATTTGACTGAGAGACTGAAGTTGAACAAAACAGCGCCACTTATTATTCCACCAATTCTATTACAGCTAAGACGCTGTATGCTATTATCATGCAGGGTTGTAGCACTCATACAGGTTATCTGAAGATGTGTTTGCAGACAGTTTTGCCAATCCTCATTTCTGTGGATTGGCAATTCATCTTACACCCATGATGTCAAGTAAGGGGAGGGGGTGGTATTTGAGGGTTTTTTCATGTGGTTTTGTATGTTTGTGTTTTCTTGTTTGTTTTGTTTTTTTGGTTTTTGTATTATATTAGTTCTGTTTATTATTATTATTAGTTTAGCCTCTATGGTCCAATGAGACTCCACCCTAAATTTTTGATATTCTTTTTAACTTATCCTCATTGCATGGCTTGAAATATTATGGCAAGTGCGACTTTAATTGTACACATCAAGAAATCCCTTATTAGACTGCTCTACTAAATCTGGACTCTCATAAAAAACAGTGTATAAAAATAATAACTCGGTACATGATCTATCTAAATATGACAGGTGAAATTTGGAGGAAACTCCAATCCATAGATCACTTTCTGGACTATTCATGCTACTCAGGGGTGCACAATTTTCGTCTAGATTCGTCGCATTGATTACTTTTTGGTATCACAAAACTGGTATCAAAAATTTACAAAGTGCTGGTACGTGATTGTATAGTCATTAGTGACTACTCTCCTGTTTCAGCTGTTCTATGCATTTACGTGACAAACTCACACAATCTCCCTTTAATTACGCTAATTGGCTTCAAAACTTAGAATTTATTAAACACATAGAGAACAAGATTCATTTTTACTTTGAAACAAAATATCGATCAAACAAATGCATGCATAAGATGGGGAAGCTATTCAAAGCATACATCAGAGGGAGAAATTATGTTTAAGCTTTACAAGTTCTTTAAAAGTAAAAAAACGAAAAGAAGACATTTCTTAAAATTGGAGAAACAAATAAAGCTACTAGAAATAGATGGAAAATAAAAAAGATGACCCCTAGAAAACAAAAGCTCCTAGTCATTTTAAGAACAGAGTACACACAACTTTAACAGCTGATAAAAAGCTGCAAAAAAGTTTACTGTGGCTGAACCAGACCTTCTATGACCAGGGTAGAAAAGGCTGGTAAATTACTTGCATGGAGAATTTAAAAATGGAGCTCCAAGGGCATGCTAATAGCATATCCATGACAATCAGGGATATTACAAATGATCCACAAGATATAAACAAGGGCATTTAAAGAATTTACTATAAATCACTGTATAGGTCAAGATGCTCCCCCTCTCCTATAGATATAGAGATGCCTTTCTTAACCATCTTCATAATTTCAATGTATCAAGCAGAGGGAGACCAAGGAGGATTTAGATGGCGACATCACTGAACAAGAGTTACTACAAGCCATTAAAAGTATTTACCTGGTAAAGTCTCGGGTCCTGACGTGCCTGCCAATAGAATTTTACAAAACCTTTCAGAATCAATTAGTAACTCCACTTTTGAATACTAAAGGAGTCTGTAAACAATGTAACAATGTAAAGCACTTAAGACTGGCAAAGCAATAATCATCCTGAAACCCAATAAAAAACCCACGGACTGCCTCCCTCCTATAGACCCATTAGTCTCATGGGGTCGAAACACAAAAAAGATATTGTGCAAGGCTCTTGCATAAACGATTAGGACCCATACACATTTCTTACATTTGGTGCATAATGATCCAGAATGGATTAAGTACACAATAATCGCTTTATGATTCCATAAGATCAGAAAAGAGTCCTGAATATAATTCAATTGTAAAAATAATGTATAAAATGCAGCACTTTTATCTCTACGATGCAAGACAGGCATTTGAGAATTGAGTGGCCTTACTCTATTTAATGTACTACAGAGATATGGATTTAGAGGTGAAATTTCTAAAATGGATAGAATTGTTGTACACCAGCCCTACGGCCTGGTGTAATGACAAATAATAATTTATCAAGCCAGATAACATTAGAAAGATCAACCAGACAAGGCTGTCCTCTTTCTCCCAAGTTGCTGTTTATTTTGGCCATTGGAGCCCTTAGCTATGTCCAATTAGGTCAGAGGCAAATATATCCGGAACTAATCCATCGGAGATTAGTGAACATAGAATATCGCTGTATGCAGAGCGACATACTATTCTTTTTCTGCTCAAACTTATCAACTAGCATTCCAATTATAATACAGCTGATTGATACATTTGGTAAATTCCTCCAGGATACACAGTATTAATTAACTCAAAATCCTCCATACTCTTTTGAACAAGGAAGAAAGGACCAATCCAATCATACACACGCCTTTCTTTTAATGCGAAGGAGGGTTTTACCTACCTTGGAATTAAGATTACTTCCTCAAACAGATATACAATAATTAGAGAAAATTACTTGATCCCATTGATGAATTAAGTACACGGGACTCCCTGGAAAGATGGACAACCAATGCCTCTCTGTCAATGTATAGGTTTGAATTTAACTTGATTAAGATGATTCCATTTTATCGAAGAATTTTACATTTACTTTCAATCCTTCCACTCTCACTGCCGAGGTCCTTTTTAAAAGAAATCAATAGTATATTCCTGCAGATTCATCTGGAATAATGAAAACCTAGGATCAGATTGGAAATGTACTTTATTTACCCCGTGATGATAGGGGTGTGGTTTGATAGATGCCTAATTTTCAGTGGTAATGTTACTGGTCGGCTCCAGAAAGCCCACTTGGCAGCTTATGTTTTAGCTTTTTACACAATCCCTCTGCGTGGTCTCTGATTGAACACTCTTCATCTAAGCTTTCCATTGGGCCTGTATCTTTATTCTGCAGATACTAAAGATACATTAAAAATATACAACAAATCCTTTTCTTTAAGAAACACTTATTGATATCTGGTTTCAGCCCAGGTCATATAACATATAGGTAAAGTACATGCCTCCCATTCTCAATTCTCTCCCATTTGGGGTAGCATACGATTATCATTCACTCCGGCACGGCAGACTGCGGCTTTAGAAACTGGGTGACTATGTCTGCAAGAAAATTGGAGATTTGTATGATCAAGGTAATCTATTATCATTTAATAATATTTGTGTTTGATCTGTTTGAAATAACATTTTTTAAAATATCTACAATTAAGACACTTCATTTCATCGAAGCATTGCGATGTTGTACATGAGCCACCGTTGTCCTGTTTGGAGGGAATTGTCATGAAACACCTGCACTCTAGAAAGCAAATTTCTATATTATATGCCACACTTGTCTCATGTGACAAGGAATCCAAAGCATTGACAGAATGCGAGCGTGGAGTTCTGACATTAGGGAGGGCATTGATGAAGCTGAGTTAAGGTGCAGCCTGTTTGAGAGCTCAACACATACTATCAACACAAGACTGAAATTACTACAGAGCATAAGAGTGACATGTAGTAACCCCAGAGAAACTTAACAAATGGTCCCCAGTATATCCCAGATACTTGTGTCAAATGTTTGACTGAGAAAAATACCTTACTCACTGTGTATGGGAATGTCCCTAAACTAGTAGCTTTTGGAAAGATGGTTGTTAGTACATTAAGTAACATTGTTGGTATCCAAGTACCTCTGTTCATGGCAAAGTTATGTATTTTAGGAATATATCCAGAAAATTTACATAATTTCCTGAAAATGTAAGACTTGATCGAACTTTGGCCTCCTGCAGGCCGGAGAGATTGGTCGCTTTATCTTTGGAAAAGAGTATGCTTTCATCTGCACAATCTTGGATAAAAGAAATGGACATATGTATTACACTGGAAAAGCTGACTTACATTGTCAGGGGTAAAGCACAAGAATTCGAAGAGGTTTGGACACCCTTAATGAACTTCCTCAAACAAAAATAGTTGTGTGACCGCACCAAGTAAAAGAAGAAAGTGCTTGTGTATCTCCGGGTCTGCAGACTCCTATTAGTGTTCTGTGCTGACCTGATTTCATTTTTGTTGTTACTGAAACATGGCTTGGTGCAGTTACCAGTTGTCCTAACATAGGCCCCTCCACCTGATTTTTTCACTTTTCATTTTCAACCAGGAGTGTTAAAAGGGAGGTGATACTGTTTCTATAAGCATGAACACTCTTGCCAACTTATTTTATTTGAACAAAACTTGGTCTTAAATACCAAGGAAACTGTTTTAAGAAACCCCACAATTTTATGTACGACAATCTACAGATTACACCAAAAAAGTGCAAACTTTTTATCCTGCAAATTTTTGTTGTTGTTGTCTTTTTGCGCAGTTCTTATTGTTTTAACCAGTCATTTTATCCTGCACATATACAGCTTTTTTGCATGTGTCAACCCGTGTGCCTCATGTTTTCTTTATTTTGATTAGTATTGCATTTACATTGGCCACCTATTTTGGACTATGTTTTATAAACCAAACAAGAAAACAACAGAAGGACTTTTCGGAGTTCCTGAAGTCTCTGATCACACTCAGAATCAAAAATCGGTTTATTGCAATTGTCACTGATCAAAATTCACAAACATAGGAACTTGCTTTGGCATAAGGTGCAACATAAAACAAGGAATAAAATATTAGCAAAATATAAAAAGGGCATGCATAAGATAAAATAAAATAGAATAGACTTAGACTATATACAGAAATGTACAGTTGGACAGACAGTAGTGCAAATTGGCAGTGCAAATAGATGGCTCTTTTATAATATATTGTTAAAGTGGAAGCTGCCCTGTGTACGAATTGTGCTGTGATCTGACCTGCTCATCCCCGAGTCCTGGAGACGTACAGGTCCTGGACAGATGGTCACCTTCTCAGCAGAGGCACTATGCGCTGTAGTCTTTGTCCCTGGCTGTGGCTCCTGTACCACACGGTGATGGAGAAAGTGAGGATGATGATGGCCGTGTAGAACTGCACCATCATCTGCAGCAGCTTCTCTTTCCTCAGCTGCTGAAACAGGATCCTGGCGTAGGTTCCCGGGGAGTCCAGATGCTGCAGAATGAAGTCGAGGGCCAGGTTGATGGCGTGGTCCACAGATCTGTAGGTGAACTGCAGTGGGTCCAGGGCAGAGGAGGTGAAGGACTTGAGGAGGGGCAGGACCAGGCGCTCAAATGACTTCATGATGACAGGTGTCAGCACCACAGGCCTGAAGTAATTGAGTCCAGTGATCCGGGGCTTCTTGGGGACAGGGACGATGATGGACGACTTGAAGCAGGCTGGGACATGGCATGAGTCCAGATGTCTCTACAGTAGAGCGGCAGCCAGCAGCCACTCCTCCCTCCTACCCCCCACTCCTAAACAAGATGGCCCCTCATCCCCATACCCCCGCCTGACATAGATTACCGGCACCCCTGCCCTTAATGAAAAAAAACAAAAACAAATCTCAGTTTAGTATTTTGTGTGTTCACGCAAAAGAAAAAGAAGGGAAAAAAAAAAAATCCTGGCTCATCCGTTCCATAGTCTGATGTCTAATCAACTGAGCTAAATTACATGGCTCCTATCCACTGTAACATTAACAATATCATCTCCTCCCCTGTCTTATCTGTGAACCAATCAACAGTAATGTAGGCCTATTCTCAATAAAGCATTTACACGGGTCCCAAACCGGAACCAGACCAGAGTCAGTGTACACCTGGGGTAACAGCCTCAAGACCATCAAGAAGGCGGGAGTAATTAAAGACATCAATATAAAATTAAGGCACACACAGTTCAAAGAAAACGTCCCATTTGTCCAAAGTCTATAAAATTTGTCAGTTTTTTAATTAAGTCTAAATGTCATTTGCTCCATTTTTTAAATGTATATTATTATATGTTGGTCCAGTCCTTGATTGTTAGCTTGGTTGATGTCATCGATTTTTTTGTTCTGGCCTTTTCCTCTGCAGCCAGGGGTATGCTCCAAAGGTATCCATCTATTGTGTACGTAGCAGGGGAATAAATACATACGTACATACATAGTTCGGATAAATTGAGTGAGATGGTGATGTCAAAAACAGTCACATGGCGTTTTAATGATTTGAGTCCAACATTTCTGAGGAAAAGGACAGTCCCAAAACACCTCATAGCAGCCACAGTTTGTCCAGCCTTAGCATTTCGATATGAATAGTGGGCACTTTTGCTGGACTATTGTTAGTCCCCAGAGTCTCTAAAAGCACAGTAGGAGGTCGAGCGTTTAGCTACCAAGCTCCTATGTTATGGAACCAGCTCCCTGTTCATGTAAAAGAGGCCGACACAGTCTCTACATTTAAGACCAGGCTCAAAACGTTCCTCTTTGAAATAGCTTATGGTCAGGCCAGTTAGGAACAGAAATAAAAACCTACAGTTTTAGCTACGCTGCCCTTGGAGCAATTCTGCTGGGGGAAGTATGGCAGCTTGAACACTATCCTCTGGTTCTTCCTACTTTATCTATCAACAATATTTAATATTACTTCAACTGTAGTCTGTTCATTGCTGTTCACATGTTTCTCTTTCTCTCCACTTCCCCCGGGGAGTGGAGACTGTTTCAGACACTGCGGCGGCTGCTCCAGTGACGACCCCCCCACCCCCACCTGTCTGGACGATCTATGCGCCACCCGCCTGGACAGCTGGATTAGCCACACCTCGTCTGCCTGGACGAACTCCTTCTACTTCAGATGAACTGTTCCTCATCTCCTGCTGGAGGATCTCTCTACACTGGTGGACTGCTCCTCGTCCGCCTGGAGGAACTCTTTAAAGCCACCTCCCTCTTGAGTGGTTCTGGCTCCACAGTCCAAGTGGATGCGTCAGTCCTAGTTAATCTGCAGCCTGTCCGTCCGTGGGAGTAGGATCTCTCCTTCACTGTGGTTCTCCCCGAGGTTTCTACTTTTTCCCATGGGGTTTTTTGTAGTTTTTCCTCGCCGCGAAGGAGGGTCAAAGGACAGGGGCATTCTGGGACAGTTATCTGAACTGCTTTTACCTGTGGCCCATCGAGGCAACTGTTGTTGTGATTTTGGGCATTATAAAAATAAATTGATTTGATTTGATTTGACTTTGACATTGTGTTGTGGAAAAAAACATTGTGGAAAGAAACATTTTTCCAACAAAATTCCCTCCAAACATGTGATTTTTGTGGTCCTACATTGGGATGTACATTTTCTCAATCTTTGTCAAAACACAGTTACCTTCTCTTTCCCATTTATTTTTTTAATATATTTAGTTTAATGGCTATCGGGAGCTGCTCCTCATCTGCCCAGGGGAACTCCCTCTACACTAGATGAACTGTTCCTCATCTGCCTGAGGGAACTCTCCCACACTAGATGATTCACCTTCCTCCCTCTTAAGTGGTTCTGGTCCAAATGGATGTGTCAGTCCTGGACCATCTGCTGCCTGTCCGTCTGTGGGAGGAGGATCTCTTCTTCACTGTGGTTCGAGCTTGGAACAATAATCCATTTGCTAAATTCCTTTGAACATTACATATTTAAACTGCTTTTCTACTGCTGTTGTGATGTTGGGTGCCACAAAAATGAACAGAATTGAAATTTGATGTGAAGGTGAGGTGTTTGATGTGTGTTTTTGGGCCTCAAAACCCCCTCCACGAAAAAAGTTAATTGATATTTGTGGACTGTACTCCTGGCAGGAGCAAAGAAAGAAAGACCTGCAGAAGTGACCGTAGGGGTTGGGTGCAAAGAGGACTGGCCGGTAGCAAAGGCCAGGTGCCCCGACGACCCAGTCCATGGACACAGCATCTAGTTGTTGGGACATGGAATGTCACCTTTCCGGCGGGAAAGGAGCCTGAGCTTGTGCAAGAGGTCGAACGCTACCAGCTAGATATAGTTGGCCTCACCTCCACGCACAGCTTGGGTTTTGGAACCTGTCTCCTCGAGAGGGGCTGGACTCTTCATTTCTCTGGCGTTGCCCGCGGGGAGAGGCAGCGGGCTGATGTGGGCTTGCTCATAGCCCCACGGTTCAGCCGCCACATGTTGGAGTTTACCCCGGTGAACAAGAAGGTAGTGTCTCTGCGCGTGGGGGACAGGTCTCTCACTGTTGTGACAGCCTACGGGACAAACAGCAGTCGGTCCAAGAAGCCCAGTCAGTCCAAGAAGGACTCTATTGTTCTACTGGGGGCCTTCGCCCACGTTGGCAAAGATTTGCGACACCTGGGTAGGTAACCGAGAGGAATGGCCCCCTGATCTGAACCCGAGCGGTGGTCAGTAATTGGACTTCTGTGCTACTCACAGTTTGTCCATAAATAACACCATGTTCAAACACAAGGGTGTCCATCAGTGCACGTTGCACCAGGACACCCTAGGTGATGATTGACTTTGTTATTATGTCATCTGACATGGCAGACCCAAGCGTATCGTGAGGGTTTGCTAGGAACGTCTGGCAGAGCCTTCTGTCAGCAGGGTCTTCAACTCACACCTCCGGTAGAGCATCTCCCATATCCCGGGGGAGGCTGGAGACATGGAGTCTGAGTGAACCATGTTCTCTGCCTCCATGCGGCGGCCAAGCCGAAGCCACACCCAAGCTGAAGCCACTCCTTAGTGGCAAGGCTCCAGGGGTAGAGATTCATCCTGAGTATCTTAAGTCTCTGGATGTTGTGGGACTGTCTTGGCTGACACGTCTCTGCAACATCGAGTGGCGGTCTGGCACGGTACCTCTGGACTGGCAGACCGGGGTGGTGGTCCCTCTGTAAAAGAAGGGGGACCAGAGGGTGTGTTCCAATCACAGAGGGATCTGTGATCTGTGATCACTTCTCAGCCTCCCCGGTAAGGTCCAGGGTACTGGAGAGGAGAATCCGACCAACAGTCAAACCTCGGATTCAGGAGGAGCCTGTGGTTTTCGTCCCGGTCGTGGAACACTGGACCAGCTCTACACTCTCCATCAGGTGCTCGAGGGTTCATGGGAGTTTGCCCAACCAGTCCACATGTGCTTTATGGATCTGAAGAAGGCATTCGACCATGTGCCCCGGGGCACCTTGTGGGGGTGCTCCGGGAGTTTGGGGTCCAGGGCCCTTTGGTAAGGGCTGTTGGGTCCCTGAACGTCCCTGTTCCCAGTGCATGTTGGACTCTGCCAGGGCTACCCTTTGTCACTAGTTTTGTTCATTATTTTTATGGACAGAATATCTAGTCACAGTTTGTTGCTGTTCTCATTTTATTTTTTGTTCTCTGTACTCTTACTGTTCTGTGTTTTCTGTGTTGAAAAAAGAAAATTTAAATAAGTCAAAAGTCAAAAGTATGTAGGTATACGCTTTTGG
Source organism: Rhinogobius similis (assembly GCA_019453435.1). NCBI lineage: Eukaryota > Metazoa > Chordata > Actinopteri > Gobiiformes > Gobiidae > Rhinogobius > Rhinogobius similis. Next base: position 37,465,605 of record CM033625.1, read on the forward strand.
CAGACCCTGTAAGGTTTTCATTAAAAGATTTTTACCTGTCCTGACATGATCTATTTTCGTGCAGTGTTTCATCTATTTACCTAGTTTAGTGTTTTCAGGCCGGGCTCCCATTGCCCTCATGATGTTTTGAGGTGGTGCTACTGAGCCCTCATTCAAAATTTTTTCACTAGGTCTTCACTCAAAATTAGAGCTCACTGAGATAGTTTATACCAGACTTTTTTGTACCTTATTTACTGCATGATTTTCACAATTTTCTTACAACTACAATTAGTTCCTCACCAGGATGATTCTCCTTCTTCAGTTCAGGCCTGATAATAAAATGTCATCATATTAGGTCCACATTTAAAGTCTCCAGGAACAAAGCGCCCATTTTAGGAAGATTCAAAGCACAACACTGAGCTGGAATTTTTACAGGAATACTTCTGAAAGGTTACAGTCTGAATCACAAGCACACACCACATTAACCTCACACAGGGGGGTCTTTACGAGCTAACAAAATGGCAACAAAACGCTAACACTGCTAACACAGCGCTAAGCAAACACGCACCTTTGTTGACTGATTATGTGTGAAGAAATGGCACAGTGAACAAGTTCAGGCACTGATGGATGGGACCAGGTCACTCTGATAACCCCACCCACACTGGCCCCACATCAGGCCCGAGCTATAGGGCTGCTCAATGCTTAGTGACTTGTCCTGGTGATAATCTATTATATTTTAGTTTGTATAGCTCTAGAAGGTTATACTGACAAAAAGATTCAAAAAGTTGAGTAAAGGAGAAACGTATCCACTTACATACATAACACATAGGGCAGTCACGCTTTAGATCTTAATGGGCACACTGACTAAACAGAAAAGTCAATAATTAGATCTGATTGTGTAACTGGTTTTATACTTTGCTTAGTCACTTGTCCTACCAGAATACACCGATTTTAAAATCACTGCTTTGACTGCCCATGTGTTCTAGGATCGATTTTTCAGAACTGCTTTTACCATATGAACCCTGGACCCATCAGGGTCCCTGGGCTCCTCCTCGGGCCCCTACGCTCCTCCGGCAGCCGGCCCCTAGTTTTACCAAAGTCAGGACACACACTCACGGCGAGGCGTCCTTCCAGTATTACCTACCTGGTCTATGGAATGGCCTGCCAGAGGAGCTCAGGGCCACATGGAACGTTCAGGTTTTTAAGAGCAGGCTCAAGGCTTTTTAGTTTAGCATTTGATTAATATTTATTAGATCATATTTGTATTTTAGATAATTTATAATTGTATTTATTATTTAGGCTACTTTTTATGTTTTTACTTTAAACTTTAGGTCCTAGTTTACTTTATCCTCATTTATTTGAATCCCTTTATCCATTTTAAGCTCTCGAGTGTTTCCTTTGTGGAGCTCTCTGCACTGGGAGCAGTGCCTGGTGCAGACAGCTCCTCTGATGATGCTTTCCCAGCTGGTTCACCTGTATTGAGCCTTATGCCCATTATTGTACTGTACGTGTATGTACTGTACGTGTACGTGTACGTGTACGTGTACGTGTACGTGTACGTGTACGTGTACGTGTACGTGTACGTGTATGTGTATGCATGTGCATGTGTGTGAGGATGTATGTGTAGCCCATGTGGTCTTACTGGTTGTCAATTTCACCAAAAATCCAGTTTTCTTTTAAATGACAATTAGATTGTACATAAGTTAATATTTTAGACTGTTTTAGTCAGAGGCTTTTATTTTGGCGGTGCCACTGCTTCCTGGGGATTGGCGCGGTTCCCCTCAGTGCTATGAGGAAAGCTGAGGGGAGGTAAGCTGCAGGTTTTGCTCCCGTGATTTAAGTATAAAATATATAGAATTCATGTTAATGATATGCATACATTGTTTGTGATTTATAAGGCCCTTAGTATTGTTCCTGTTGGTAGTTTATGTGTGAAATAGCGTTTTATGTGCAAATACAGCACATTGGAAAAAGCTAGTATTAGCATGTGAGCTTGGACTAGCAAGTGTGGTCTCACATGTGTCTGTGGTGCTTTATTTTTCTGCAGATTTGTGTTTGAAGTGAGAGACCTGGAGTGGCTGTATACTGATATTTTTGTGTTTCACACAGGTATGTGGTTCTATTGTACACCAACACACTGTCATTTATTTTGTTCATTTTATTTTAATTCATAACATGTACCTTTTGTACATGATTTATTGTTCATAAGAAAATATAAAATTGCCATGATTAGAGGGATTTACTTCAAAAATGTACACTATACGATCATACTGTTAAAAAGATTATGAATATCATTGTAATTAGTAAAATGTAGTAACACAAGAGTGCCATGAGGAAAGCAGAGGGGAGACTTGTGTTTGAAGTGAGAGACCTGGAGTGGCTGTATACTGATATTTTTGTGTTTCACACAGTGTGTGGCTCAGTTCCTTCGTCTACACAACACAACGCAGACGTTTTTCTAGTCGGTCAGCACAGACACGCCGGCTACATATGCGTGTGTGTTGTATCCATCCACCCATCACTTTTATTCTAATACACAGAACTGGAACTAGTCTTTCCCTAATCCTGAATTCTTTCTGCGGAATCGACCACAGCACACTATCCTGTCTGGCCTGACCATCAGTACAATACAGTCTCTGGAGCATTGTGTCCTCCGCATCCCATAGCAGTGTATTTAGGCTGTGTGTAATTTTGGTAACCAAACCTTAAAACCCACTGTGCACGGCTCCAGAGTCCTGTGACCAGGGAGCCAAGTGAAGCACAATAAGCTCACCTGCTCCTCCTCCTGCTCCTCTCCCTCTGTGTCTCACCTGCTCCTCCTCCTGCTCCTCTCCCTCTGTGTCTCACCTGCTCCTCCTCCTGCTCCTCTCCCTCTGTGTCTCACCTGCTCCTCCTCCTGCTCCTCTCCCTCTGTGTCTCACCTGCTCCTCCTCCTGCTCCTCTCCCTCTGTGTCTCACCTGCTCCTTCTCCTCCTCCTTTTCCTCTGGGTCTCACCTGTTCCTCCTCCTGCTCCTCTCCCTCTGTGTCTCACCTGTTCCTCCTCCTCCTTTTCCTCTGGGTCTCACCTGTTCCTCCTCCTCCTCTCCCTCCTCTGTGTCTCACCTGCTCCTCCTCCTCCTCCTTTTCCTCTGTGTCTCACCTGTTCCTCCTCCTCCTCTCCCTCTGTGTCTCACCTGCTCCTCCTGCTCCTCTCCCTCCTCTGTGTCTCACCTGCTCCTCCTCCTGCTCCTCTCCCTCTGTGTCTCACCTGTTCCTCCTCCTCCTCTCCCTCTGTGTCTCACCTGCTCCTCCTGCTCCTCTCCCTCTGTGTCTCACCTGCTCCTTCTCCTCCTCCTTTTCCTCTGGGTCTCAGCTGTTCCTCCTCCTCCTCTCCCTCCTTTGTGTCTCACCTGCTCTTCCTCCTGCTTTCAGAAAGTTTGAGCTGCCCTATCGCTGCTCAGTGACTTTATAAGTAGAACATCCTGCTTGTTGTAGAGGAATTAAGAGCTGAACTAACTAGGATTCATTTCCATACTATATAATGTAGGTCAAATAAAGTTGTGCAAAATTTAAGTATTAATTTAAGTAACAATTAAATAAAATGCAACATTACTTTGTAATTTTCTCACGGACAACTTGGGGGCGCTGGCAGACCACCAATGATCCACGGACCACAGTTTGAGAGTCACTGCTTTAATGTAATTGGAATAACCCCATTGTTTCATTTCTCAGAGGAAAGGAGGTGGCTCTAGTGTAGACAGAGTTCCTCCAGGCAGATGAGGAACAGTTCATCTAGTGTAGAGACAGTTCCTCCAGGCACACGAGGAACAGTTCATCTAGAGTAAGAGAGAGTTCTTCCAGGCAGATGAGGAACAATTCATCTAGTGTAGAGAGAGTTCCTCCACGCACATGAGGAACAGTTCATCTAATGTAGAGAGTTCCTCTAGGCAGATGAGGATCAGTTCAGCTAGTGTAGAGACAGTTCCTCCAGGCACACGAGGAACAGTTCATCTAGAGTAAGAGAGAGTTCTTCCAGGCAGATGAGGAACAGTTCATCTAGTGTAGAGAGAGTTCCTCCACGCACATGAGGAACAGTTCATCTAATGTAGAGAGTTCCTATAGGCAGATGAGGATCAGTTCAGCTAGTGTAGAGAGAGTTCCTCCAGGTAAATGAGGAACAGTTCATCTAGTGTAGAGAGAGTTCCTCCAGGTAAATGAGGAACAGTTCATCTAGTGTAGAGAGAGTTCCTCCAGGTAAATGAGGAACAGTTCATCTAGTGTAAAGAGAGTTCTTCCAGGCAGATGACAAAAGACAACAGTAAACATCATGCATATTTTATGTGAAAATATTTTGCACACTACCTGAGAGGATGACACGACGGGAGACAACACCCAGGAAGTGTGTGTGGGGTAAGAGGGTGTGTGACATAACGTGAAGCCCACCTTCAGGCCATAGTGCCACATAAAAAAGGGAAAGATCAATTAGACTGTGCCTCATATAGCCCAGTCTCAGTCTTCTAAACATGGACTATCATATATACACCAGCTAACAAAGTACTTAACAAATTTCAAATAGATGACTCGGTAACAAAGAATAATGGGGCTCTTTATAACACTCCAACATCAAGAATTAAAATTAACGGTCACTTGACAGACCAACTCACTCTGGAAAGAAGAGTGAGGCAGGGCTGTGCTTGGTCCCCCCTTGTAACGCCCGGATAGCAACCTTAGCGGCAATGACGAAGAGTCGAGTTCCCAGTGCAGACCAAGTGTTCTTTTATTTACATATTTACAAAACGGTTTTATGCCAGCAGCAGCATGTCTCCCAGCACCCCTCTCCCAGGGACTGGGACCAGAGACCTTTTATAGGGCCTCAAGCCAATTGGGTAAACACATTAACAATTAGAGGTAAAAACCCCAAAACATTTTTTTAAATTACATGTAAAGAAAACAGAACTGAATCATCACTCAATCAAAACATTCATACAAAAATATAGTTCTTTATAAATTAACAGTGTTTTAGTTTACTCCAATCTATTTTATTCAATTTAAAACTTTGGACACCCCTGCTCCTCTCCACCCCATGGTCTGCCCCGGCACCTTTTAAGGTGCTCCAGCTCGCCGGGGACTCTTTAGCCGGAACACCTAAGATGGCAGACACACAGGTAAGTACAATTCCATTTATGCACATATTTCACCTAGTCCTTGCTAATCATATTTATTTTATTTTACAGGTAACTCACTTTACACCAATCAATTAAAACTTTGTCTGACTTATTTATTTTAACATCAGGCCCACGTAATGGACTTGCTACATTACATTTCCTCCCCCCTCTTTTAAGAGTACAGTACCTCTACTCTTCAAATACTCTGGACAGGGAGTCAGCTACTATGTTGGACTTTCCAGGCTTGTAGTGGACCATGAAGTTGAATGGCTGTAAGGCCAGGTACCAACCAGCAATTCTTGTGTTCGAGTCTTTCATTTTATTAAGCCACTGAAGAGAGCGATGATCAGTTTCTAGGCTGAAATGGCGCCCCAACAGTATCTCAGTGACTCGATTGCCCACTTCATGCCCAAGCACTCTTTTTCGACAGCCGAATACCTGGTTTCTCTGTCCAGCAGCTTCCTGCTTAAAAACACCACAGGTCTTCACTCTCCATCCACCTCCTGCAGCAGAACTCCACCTAGGCCACTCCAGATGCATCAGTCTGTAGAGTGAACGGTTTGTTGAAGTCCGGCATCTGCAGAACCGTGTGGTCATTTAGGGCCACCTTCAGATCTTTGAATGCACAGTCACATTGGTCAGTCCATTTTACCTTTCTTGGTGCTGATACTTTGGTGAGGTCATTCAGCACAGCTGATCGATCTGCAAAGTGGGGAATGAATTTCCTGTACCAGCCCACAAGGCCTAGGAAACTCTTCACCTTCTTCTTTGTGACTGGAATTGGGAAGGAATGAATACCCTGCATTTTTCCAACCTGGAGCCGGAGTTTGCCATGTCCAATGACAAAACCCAGGTACTCCACCTCTCTCTGAGCCAGACAGCATTTCTGAGGGTTGATAGTTAAGCCAGCTGACTTTATGCACTTTAGAACTTCAGATGAGCCATGTGTTCTTCCCAAGTTTGGCTGTAAATAACAACATCATCCAAGTAAGCAGCCGAAAACTCTGAAACATCTCTCAGAACATAGTCCATTAGTCTTTGAAAGGTGGCTGGCGCCCCCTGGAGTCCGAATGGCATAACTCGAAATTGGTACATACCAAAAGGAGTTTTAAGCGCTGTCATCTCTCTGACCTCAGGAGCCAGTGCCACTTGCCAATAGCCTTTGCTGAGGTCTAAGGTGGTGATGTACTTTGCCTGTCCCACTCGTTCCACCAGTTCATCAATCCTAGGCATTGGGTAAGGGTCACACAACGAAACAGCATTCAGGTAACGAAAGTCAATACAAAATCTTAGTGAGCCATCCTTTTTTGGCACTAGAACCACAGGACTGCAAGATTCACTGTTAGAGACTTCAATTATGCCCAATTCCACCATCAATTTGATTTCCTTTTTCAAAGTTTTCACCAACCGCTCTGGAATTCTGTAACTCTTTTCTCGTGGCGGAGCCTCTTTCTTCAGCCGGATGTTGTGCTGGACCAGGTCAGGACCAGGAGTGTCTCTGAACAGTTCTGGTTCACACCAATAGATCTTACAAATACATAGCTGCGGAAACCAGGGGTGCAGAAGGTGCAATAGCACCCCCTGCTGGATGGTCAACTCAATGGGAACTTGTAAGCAGGCTCATTGCTGGTTTTGCCCTGAGCAAAACTATATCTTTTCAAGGTAACATTATAAAACGACACAGTTTTCGTTCTAATAAATATAGTATTTTTACTTTATCAAATGTTTTTGCGGTCAACTATATCCCTGCAGGTTAAAGTCAGGGAAAACTAAACCTGCGATGGTGCGCGGCGCACTGACCTGAGCGCGCAAACCGCTGTTTACCGCTGTTTGTATATTCACTAAAGTGTGACAAAATAAACGAGGAAATGACAACCCCAGGCTGGATTAAGAGGTGGAAACTACACCGCAGATGCCTAAATGTGCGACTTTGCTGGAGTTACAGGCTGCATGTGCAACAACTCGTGTTTGAATCTGACGCGACGCATAAAGACGAAAAGGGAGTTTACACGGAAAGACAGCGGCACAAATCCATGTGTCCTCGTCTCATAGAGGTGGGACTTGGCTTCGTCTGAGCGGTGAGTGAACTGATGAAGTAAACAGCTGGTTGTTGCACTGTGTCGCTGTCACAACACTGTACAGGGTCCTACTGTGTTAAACATTGATATTATTTAGTTTGGCACATGCCCTGTTGACCATCGCCAAATGTAATTTTCACACGTAGAAATCGAGGCTCATGGTTTCATACAGACACCTACTGGTGCATGCGTGTGTGTTTGCGTGTTTGTCTGTGTGTGTGTCAGTGCGTGTGCGTAAAGTGAGGCTGGGGGCTGACGTCGTCCTGTAGCAGAGAGTCAGGAGCAGCGTCTAATAATTAACTCTTTATGCATTTTTCTGGTGTATCTTGATCATTCTACAAACATTCCTTGGGTTCCTTGGGACCCTATTTTTGTGTAAGTACCCTCAGTTGGCCCTAAATAAATGTATGTAAAAAAACAAAACAAAACTGCACCCCCTTCCAACTTACGTTCCCGCGGCTATGTACAAATAACTTAATTTTATCAATTGCAGAATTGGTTTATTGCCATTGTCAGTGATCAATATTCACAAACATAGGAACTTCGGCGTAAGATGCAACATAAAACAATGAATAAAATATAATAAAATATATAAAATAGGCATGCATAAGATTAAGAATAAGATAAAAAATAAAAATAATTAAGTAGACTAAGATAAGACTATATACAGAAATGTACAGTTGGACAGACAGTAGTGCAAATGTAGCAGTGCAAATAGATGGCTCTTTTATAATATATTGTTAAAGTGGCAGGTGTTATAAAATGTTCATGAGTCCAACGGCAGAGGGAAAGAAACTGTTCTTGTGGTGGGAGGTTCTGGTCCGGATGGACCGTAGCCTCCTGCCCGTGTCCAGGTGAGAAGGGTCGGCTGTGATCCGACCTGCTCGTCCCCGAGTCCTGGAGACGTACAGGTCCTGGACAAATGATCACCTTCTCAGCAGAGGCACAATGCGCTGTAGTCTCTGTTTGTCCCTGGTGGTGGCTCCTGTACCACACGGTGATGGAGGAGGTGAAGATGGACTCGATGATGGCCGTGTAGAACTGCACCATCATCTGCACCAGCATCTTGTCTTTGCTCAGCTGCCGCAGGAAGTACATCCTCTGCTGGGCCTGACTGATGATGGAGCTGATGGTCGGCTCCCACCCGTTTTGAGTGATGGTGGTGCAGAGAAAGCGGAAAGAGTCCACGGTGGTGATGAGAGAGTCTGTCAGGGCAAGGGGGGCAGGGGGCTGAGACTTTCCTGAAGTCCACGATCATCTCCACTGTCTTCTGGGCGTTGAGCTCCAGTTGTCGCTGCACCAGGACACCAGCCAGTCCACCTCCCTCCTGTAGACAGACTCATCGCCGTCCGAGATGAGTCCGATGAGGGTGGTGTCGTCTGCAAACTTGATCAGTTTTACAGAGTCGTGGCTGGAGTTGGTGTCACAGGGAGAAGAGCAGAGGAGAAAGTACACAGCCCTGTGGAGTTCCTGCGTTGAGAGTCCGAGTGTCCGAGACATTCTTCCTCAGCCGCACGCACTGCCTCCGTCAGGAAGTCAGTGATCCACCTGCAGATGGAGTCAGGCACGTTGAGCTGAGAGAGCTTGTCCTGGAGCAGAGCTGGGATGATGGTGTTGAATGCAGAGCTGAAGTCCACAAACAGGACCCTGGCGTAGGTTCCCGGGGAGTCCAGATGCTGCAGGATGAAGATGAGGGCCAGGTTGATGGCGTCGTCTACAGATCTGTTGGCTCTGTAGGTGAACTGCAGTGGGTCCAGGGCGGAGGAGGTGAAGGACTTGAGATGGGGCAGGACCAGGCGCTCAAATGACATCAGGCGTCAGCGCCACAGGCCTGAAGTCATTAAGTCCAGTGATCCAGGGCTTCTTGGGGACAGGGACGATGATGGACGACTGGGAGGCTGGGACATGGCATGACTCCAGGGAGGTGTTAAAAATGTCTGTGGAGACAGGAGTCAGCTCGTCTGCACAGTGTCTCAGGGTGGAGGGGGAGACACCGTCTGGTCCAGCAGCTTTTCGGGGGTAGGACTTCCGAAACTGTCTTCTTACATCATCTCATGTAGCGTGTCGTTTGTCTTGTCCATGTCCGGAGGGCTGGACGACTGAGGGATGGTTTGGCAGAACATAAATAGGCAATTAAAACAAATATTATTCTATATATATTCTATATATTATTCTTGTCTTTGGTTTTACCTTTTTTGTGCCATGTACTTAGCACTCTCATCTGCTCTGTTATCTGCTATTGGTGGCTTCTATTTCAAGGTCATGCCACAGTTTTATTGTAAGCCCTGATGAAGACGCAGCATGTTGTCTTGGCCACTTATATAAAGGCCTTTTATTATACTTTGAGTTATTATGCTGTGCTGCTTTTACTTTTTTGGTGTGCCTGGATACTTAAGTGTTTGTATTAATTATTCCAAGAGCAGCCTCTACTATTCTCACTGATTTGAACACCTGTATGTAGCCAGCACTTCCTGAAGCCCTTTTATTTTTGATGAACTCTTCCTGTGTCGCCATGATCCTGAGTCCCTTTAAACAGCGGGGTCACTGAGGTCACACACGCTGTTTCCTCCTCCGCTCCTCGCTGTGGCTGTGGCGTGCTCGGGTCAAACTTGTTGGACATAACAAAACTCTTATTTCGTCAAACTACTTTATCATCAACGGTGAGTTGTTGAGCGTCCTTCGGTGTAATCTTTGTGTGGTTAGCGATTAAATCAAAGTTGCTAAGTAGTGTGTTCTTGCGACGCTATCAACTCCATTCAAAGCTCGTTAGCTCCCAGGCTAAATTAGCAGCGCTCGCTCCCGCTCGGACTGATTAAAACACCACGTTTATTGAGTCAATGTGAAACACATTTACGGATTTAGTCCAGCCGAACTGTGCGTAATAGTCTTGCTTAATGAAAGCGATCGGGATTTCTTATGATTTGACACGATTCGATGACTTTTGATTACTATTTGAGTAAAACATAAAATGACTATAGGTTTTGTTTTGTTTCTTTTGATGATATGATGTAGCTACGTTTATTCTTGAATTGTTGCACAACTTTAGAATTTAGAATTTAATTTATGATTTAAAGAAGACGCTTAGATTAATTAATCCAATAATTTAGATTTTTGAGATTAATCGGGAAAAATAGAATAAAGTGCGCTTGTTTTTGTAATTGAATCAATTGAAATCAAATGGTGATTATGTGCATTATGTGCAAAGTGGGAGGAGCATAACTTTGTTTGGTGCAACGTAAAGTTAGTCTTCACCGCATTGAGTTATGAAGCGAACATCACAAATACACGCTCTGTCTGATGAAACTAAAGAATGAGCAGGAGGTGAAGAATCAGAGCAGGAGGTGAAGTATGAGAGCAGGAGGTGAAGTATCAGAGCAGGAGGTGAAGAATCAGAGCAGGAGGTGAAGAATCAGAGCAGGAGGTGATATATGAGAGCAGGAGGTGAAGTACAGTGATCCCTCGCTCTATCGCGTTTCATCTTTCACGGCTTCGCTGCTTCACGGATTTTTTTTACAGTGCGGATATTTTTACAGTGCATCCACTGAACTTCAGCGCACGCACAAGAACGGGACCCTTTGACGAGTCGTTCATTGCAGTTCTCAAATATAATCGAAGGTGGCATATCCGTTTAAAAAAATCTTGCTCAGAAAAAGAAAGCGCGCCAACAACTACCCATAACAATGTTCTTCTCTCGGAGAAAGACTCCTGCGCCTTCAGTAGAAACAGAGGCTACAGGGGGCGGAGTCAGGACGAAGAGGCACAGACTGTGAAATACGCGACTGACAATGTTTACAACCTTGTATTACTATATTAAAATGATTGTTTTAAACAAATTTTGGGCTTTAAAACAGGTTTTGATTTTTGGTTTCATTCCATAGTTCAGTATTGCATTGTAAAATAATAAAAAATAAAGCTGTGACTACTTCACGGATTTCACTTTTCGCGTGTTATTTTTGGAACGCAACTCCCGCGATAAACGAGGGATCACTGTATCAGAGCAGGAGGTGAAGTATGAGAGCAGGAGGTAAAGTATGAGAGCAGGAGGTGAAGTATCAGTGAGCAGGAGGTAAAGTATCAGTGAGCAGGAGCTGAAGTATCAGTGAGCAGGAGGTGAAGTATCAGAGCAGGAGGTGAAGTATGAGAGCAGGAGGTGAAGTATCAGAGCAGGAGGTGAAGTATCAGTGAGCAGGAGGTGAAGTATAAGAGCAGGAGATGAAGTATCAGTGAGCAGGAGGTGAAGTATCAGAGCAGGAGGTGAAGTATTAGAGCAGGAGGTGAAGTATCAGTGAGCAGGAGGTAAAGTATCAGTGAGCAGGAGGTGAAGTATCAGTGAGCAGGAGGTGAAGTATAAGAGTAGGAAATGAAGTATCAGTGAGCAGGAGGTGAAGAATAAGAGCAGGAGGTGAAGTATCAGAGCAGGAGGTGAAGTATCAGTGAGCAGGAGGTGAAGTATCAGTGAGCAGGAGGTAAAGTATCAGTGAGCAGGAGGTGAAGTATCAGTGAGCAGGAGGTGAAGTATCAGAGCTGGAGGTGAAGTATGAGAGCAGGAGGTGAAGTATCAGAGCAGGAGGTGAAGTATCAGTGAGCAGGAGGTGAAGTATAAGAGCAGGAGGTGAAGTATCAGTGAGCAGGAGGTGAAGTATCAGTGAGCAGGAGGTGAAGTATCAGAGCAGGAGGTGAAGTATCAGAGCAGGAGGTGAAGTATCAGTGAGCAGGAGGTGAAGTATCAGTGAGCAGGAGGTAAAGTATCAGTGAGCAGGAGGTGAAGTATCAGTGAGCAGGAGGTGAAGTATCAGAGCAGGAGGTGAAGTATCAGAGCAGGAGGTGAAGTATCAGAGCAGGAGGTGAAGAATCAGAGCAGGAGGTGAAGAATCAGAGCAGGAGGTGAAGTATCAGAGCAGGAGGTGAAGTATCAGAGCAGGAGGTGAAGTATGAGAGCAGGAGGTGAAGTATCAGAGCAGGAGGTGAAGTATGAGAGCAGGAGGTGAAGTATCAGAGCAGGAGGTGAAGTATCAGAGCAGGAGGTGAAGTATCAGAGCAGGAGGTGAAGTATGAGAGCAGGTGGTGAAGTATCAGTGAGCAGGAGGTGAAGAATCAGAGCAGGAGGTGAAGTATCAGAGCAGGAGGTGAAGTATCAGAGCAGGAGGTGAAGTATCAGTGAGCAGGAGGTGAAGAATCAGAGCAGGAGGTGAAGTATCAGTGAGCAGGAGGTAAAGTATCAGTGAGCAGGAGGTGAAGTATCAGAGCAGGGGGTGAAGAATCAGAGCAGGAGGTGAAGTATCAGTGAGCAGGAGGTGACGTATGAGAGCAGGAGGTGAAGAATCAGAGCAGGAGGTGAAGTATCAGAGCAGGAGGTGAAGAATCAGAGCAGGAGGTGAAGTATCAGAGCAGGAGGTGAAGTATGAGAGAGCGAGAGGTAAAGTATCAGTGAGCAGGAGGTGAATAATCAGAGCAGGAGGTGAAGTATCAGAGCAGGAGGTGAAGAATCAGAGCAGGAGGTGAAGTATCAGAGCAGGAGGTGAAGAATCAGAGCAGGAGGTGAAGTATCAGAGCAGGAGGTGAAGAATCAGAGCAGGAGGTGAAGTATCACTGAACAGGAGGTGAAGAATCAGTGAGCGGGAGGTGAAGTATCAGAGCAGGAGGTGAAGTATCAGAGCAGGAGGTGAAGTATCAGAGCAGGAGGTGAAGTATCAGTGAGCAGGAGGTGAAGTATGAGAGCAGGAGGTGAAGTATCAGTGAGCAGGAGGTGAAGTATCAGTGAGCAGGAGGTGAAGTATCAGTGAGCAGGAGGTGAAGTATCAGTGAGCAGGAGGTAAAGTATCAGTGAGCAGGAGGTGAAGAATCAGAGCAGGAGGTGAAGAATCAGAGCAGGAGGTGAAGTATCAGTGAGCAGGAGGTGAAGTATCAGAGCAGGAGGTGAAGAATCAGAGCAGGAGGTGAAGTATCAGAGCAGGAGGTGAAGTATCAGAGAAGGAGGTGAAGTATCAGTGAGCAGGAGGTGAAGTATAAGTGAGCAGGAGGTGAAGAATCAGAGCAGGAGGTGAAGTATCAGAGCAGGAGGTGAAGAATCAGAGCAGGAGGTGAAGTATCAGAGCAGGAGGTGAAGTATGAGAGAGCGAGAGGTAAAGTATCAGTGAGCAGGAGGTGAATAATCAGAGCAGGAGGTGAAGTATCAGAGCAGGAGGTGAAGAATCAGAGCAGGAGGTGAAGTATCAGAGCAGGAGGTGAAGAATCAGAGCAGGAGGTGAAGTATCAGAGCAGGAGGTGAAGAATCAGAGCAGGAGGTGAAGTATCACTGAACAGGAGGTGAAGAATCAGTGAGCGGGAGGTGAAGTATCAGAGCAGGAGGTGAAGTATCAGAGCAGGAGGTGAAGTATCAGAGCAGGAGGTGAAGTATCAGTGAGCAGGAGGTGAAGTATGAGAGCAGGAGGTGAAGTATCAGTGAGCAGGAGGTGAAGTATCAGTGAGCAGGAGGTGAAGTATCAGTGAGCAGGAGGTGAAGTATCAGTGAGCAGGAGGTAAAGTATCAGTGAGCAGGAGGTGAAGAATCAGAGCAGGAGGTGAAGAATCAGAGCAGGAGGTGAAGTATCAGTGAGCAGGAGGTGAAGTATCAGAGCAGGAGGTGAAGAATCAGAGCAGGAGGTGAAGTATGAGAGCAGGAGGTGAAGTATCAGAGCAGGAGGTGAAGTATCAGAGCAGGAGGTGAAGAATCAGTGAGCAGGAGGTGAAGTATCAGTGAGCAGGAGGTAAAGTATCAGTGAGCAGGAGGTGAAGAATCAGAGCAGGAGGTGAAGAATCAGAGCAGGAGGTGAAGTATCAGAGCAGGAGGTGAAGTATCAGTGAGCAGGAGGTGAAGTATGAGAGCAGGAGGTGAAGTATCAGAGCAGGAGGTGAAGTATCAGAGCAGGAGGTGAAGTATCAGAGCAGGAGGTGAAGTATCAGTGAGCAGGAGGTGAAGAATCAGAGCAGGAGGTGAAGTATCAGAGCAGGAGGTGAAGAATCAGAGCAGGAGGTGACGTATCAGAGCAGGAGGTGAAGTATCACTGAACAGGAGGTGAAGAATCAGAGCAGGAGGTGAAGAATCAGAGCAGGAGGTGAAGAATCAGAGCAGGAGGTGAAGTATCACTGAACAGGAGGTGAAGAATCAGTGAGCGGGAGGTGAAGTATCAGAGCAGGAGGTGAAGTATCAGAGCAGGAGGTGAAGTATCAGAGCAGGAGGTGAAGTATCAGAGCAGGAGGTGAAGAATCAAAGCAGGAGGTGAAGTATCAGAGCAGGAGGTGAAGTATCAGTGAGCAGGAGGCGAAGTATCAGTGAGCAAGAGGTGAAGTATCAGAGCAGGAGGTGAAGAATCAGAGCAGGAGGTGAAGTATCAGAGCAGGAGGTGAAGTATCAGTGAGCAGGAGGTGAAGTATGAGAGCAGGAGGTGAAGAATCAGAGCAGGAGGTAAAGTATCAGAGCAGGAGGTGAAGTATCAGTGAGCAGGAGGTGAAGTATCAGTGAGCAGGAGGTGAAGTATCAGAGCAGGAGGTGAAGAATCAGAGCAGGAGGTGAAGTATCAGCGCAGGAGGTGAAGTATCAGAGCAGGAGGTGAAGTATGAGAGCAGGAGGTGAAGTATCAGAGCAGGAGGTGAAGTATGAGAGCAGGAGGTGAAGTATCAGAGCAGGAGGTGAAGTATCAGAGCAGGAGGTGAAGTATCAGAGCAGGAGGTGAAGTATGAGAGCAGGAGGTGAAGTATCAGTGAGCAGGAGGTGAAGTATCAGAGCAGGAGGTGAAGTATCAGAGCAGGAGGTGAAGAATCAGAGCAGGAGGTGAAGTATCAGTGAGCAGGAGGTGAAGTATCAGAGCAGGAGGTGAAGAATCAGAGCAGGAGGTGAAGTATGAGAGCAGGAGGTGAAGTATCAGAGCAGGAGGTGAAGTATCAGAGCAGGAGGTGAAGTATCAGAGAAGGAGGTGAAGTATCAGTGAGCAGGAGGTGAAGTATCAGTGAGCAGGAGGTGAAGAATCAGAGCAGGAGGTGAAGTATCAGAGCAGGAGGTGAAGAATCAGAGCAGGAGGTGAAGTATCAGAGCAGGAGGTGAAGTATGAGAGAGCGAGAGGTAAAGTATCAGTGAGCAGGAGGTGAAGAATCAGAGCAGGAGGTGAAGTATCAGAGCAGGAGGTGAAGAATCAGAGCAGGAGGTGAAGTATCACTGAACAGGAGGTGAAGAATCAGTGAGCGGGAGGTGAAGTATCAGAGCAGGAGGTGAAGTATCAGAGCAGGAGGTGAAGAATCAGAGCAGGAGGTGAAGTATCACTGAACAGGAGGTGAAGAATCAGTGAGCGGGAGGTGAAGTATCAGAGCAGGAGGTGAAGTATCAGAGCAGGAGGTGAAGTATCAGAGCAGGAGGTGAAGTATCAGTGAGCAGGAGGTGAAGTATGAGAGCAGGAGGTGAAGTATCAGTGAGCAGGAGGTGAAGTATCAGTGAGCAGGAGGTGAAGTATCAGTGAGCAGGAGGTGAAGAATCAGAGCAGGAGGTGAAGTATCAGTGAGCAGGAGGTAAAGTATCAGTGAGCAGGAGGTGAAGAATCAGAGCAGGAGGTGAAGTATCAGTGAGCAGGAGGTAAAGTATCAGTGAGCAGGAGGTGAAGAATCAGAGCAGGAGGTGAAGAATCAGAGCAGGAGGTGAAGTATCAGTGAGCAGGAGGTGAAGTATCAGAGCAGGAGGTGAAGAATCAGAGCAGGAGGTGAAGTATGAGAGCAGGAGGTGAAGTATCAGAGCAGGAGGTGAAGTATCAGAGCAGGAGGTGAAGAATCAGTGAGCAGGAGGTGAAGTATCAGTGAGCAGGAGGTAAAGTATCAGTGAGCAGGAGGTGAAGAATCAGAGCAGGAGGTGAAGAATCAGAGCAGGAGGTGAAGTATCAGAGCAGGAGGTGAAGTATCAGTGAGCAGGAGGTGAAGTATGAGAGCAGGAGGTGAAGTATCAGAGCAGGAGGTGAAGTATCAGAGCAGGAGGTGAAGTATCAGAGCAGGAGGTGAAGTATCAGAGCAGGAGGTGAAGTATCAGTGAGCAGGAGGTGAAGAATCAGAGCAGGAGGTGAAGTATCAGAGCAGGAGGTGAAGTATCACTGAACAGGAGGTGAAGTATCAGAGCAGGAGGTGAAGAATCAGAGCAGGAGGTGAAGTATCACTGAACGGGAGGTGAAGAATCAGTGAGCGGGAGGTGAAGTATCAGAGCAGGAGGTGAAGTATCAGAGCAGGAGGTGAAGTATCAGAGCAGGAGGTGAAGTATCAGAGCAGGAGGTGAAGAATCAGAGCAGGAGGTGAAGTATCACTGAACAGGAGGTGAAGAATCAGTGAGCGGGAGGTGAAGTATCAGAGCAGGAGGTGAAGTATCAGAGCAGGAGGTGAAGAATCAGAGCAGGAGGTGAAGTATCACTGAACAGGAGGTGAAGAATCAGTGAGCGGGAGGTGAAGTATCAGAGCAGGAGGTGAAGTATCAGAGCAGGAGGTGAAGTATCAGAGCAGGAGGTGAAGTATCAGTGAGCAGGAGGTGAAGTATGAGAGCAGGAGGTGAAGTATCAGTGAGCAGGAGGTGAAGTATCAGTGAGCAGGAGGTGAAGAATCAGAGCAGGAGGTGAAGAATCAGAGCAGGAGGTGAAGTATCAGTGAGCAGGAGGTGAAGTATCAGAGCAGGAGGTGAAGAATCAGAGCAGGAGGTGAAGTATGAGAGCAGGAGGTGAAGTATCAGAGCAGGAGGTGAAGTATCAGAGCAGGAGGTGAAGTATCAGAGCAGGGGGTGAAGAATCAGAGCAGGAGGTGAAGTATCAGTGAGCAGGAGGTGAAGTATGAGAGCAGGAGGTGAAGTATCAGAGCAGGAGGTGAAGTATCAGTGAGCAGGAGGTGAAGAATCAGAGCAGGAGGTGAAGTATCAGAGCAGGAGGTGAAGAATCAGAGCAGGAGGTGAAGTATCAGAGCAGGAGGTGAAGTATGAGAGAGCGAGAGGTAAAGTATCAGTGAGCAGGAGGTGAAGAATCAGAGCAGGAGGTGAAGTATGAGAGCAGGAGGTGAAGTATCAGAGAAGGAGGTGAAGTATCAGTGAGCAGGAGGTGAAGTATCAGAGCAGGAGGTGAAGTATGAGAGCAGGAGGTGAAGTATCAGAGCAGGAGGTGAAGTATGAGAGCAGGAGGTGAAGTATCAGAGAAGGAGGTGAAGTATCAGTGAGCAGGAGGTGAAGTATCAGAGCAGGAGGTGAAGTATCAGAGCAGGAGGTGAAGTATCAGAGCAGGAGGTGAAGTATGAGAGAGCGAGAGGTAAAGTATCAGTGAGCAGGAGGTGAAGAATCAGAGCAGGAGGTGAAGTATGAGAGCAGGAGGTAAAGTATCAGAGCAGGAGGTGAAGTATCAGAGCAGGAGGTGAAGTATCAGAGCAGGAGGTGAAGAATCAGAGCAGGAGGTGAAGTATCACTGAACAGGAGGTGAAGAATCAGTGAGCGGGAGGTGAAGTATCAGAGCAGGAGGTGAAGAATCAGAGCAGGAGGTGAAGTATCAGAGCAGGAGGTGAAGTATCAGAGCAGGAGGTGAAGTATCAGTGAGCAGGAGGTGAAGTATCAGAGCAGGAGGTGAAGTATCAGTGAGCAGGAGGTGAAGTATCACTGAACAGGAGGTGAAGTATGAGAGCAGGAGGTGAAGTATCAGAGCAGGAGGTGAAGTATGAGAGCAGGAGGTGAAGTATCAGCGCAGGAGGTGAAGTATCACTGAACAGGAGGTGAAGTATGAGAGCAGGAGGTGAAGTATCAGAGCAGGAGGTGAAGTATCAGAGCAGGAGGTGAAGTATCAGTGAGCAGGAGGTGAAGTATCACTGAACAGGAGGTGAAGTATCAGAGCAGGAGGTGAAGTATCAGAGCAGGAGGTGAAGTATCAGAGCAGGAGGTGAAGTATCAGAGCAGGGGGTGAAGAATCAGAGCAGGAGGTGAAGTATCACTGAACAGGAGGTGAAGTATCAGAGCAGGAGGTGAAGTATCAGAGCAGGAGGTGAAAGTATCAGAGCAGGAGGTACTGGTCCTACAGCTGCAGATACTTGGACTCATGACTCCTGCAGCTGAAGCTCTGATCATTCACCAGAGCCAGACTTAGACACTGTTTCAGACAAAGTCAGGAGCTGCTTAAAATCCCAGGCTTGTACAGATCACTGCATCAGTAATTATTGGGCCTAAGAAAACTTGACTTAAAGGTTGAATGGAGGATTTCGGGCAACAAATCAGAATCTAATTTCCTCGTGGGTAGCACAAATAACTGGTCCGCTCAGGTGTTAATCATTCTCTGCGTGCTAGTGCAAGCCCACAGGCTCGTCCAGGGGAAACGCTCGCTCCCCTGGCATGCATGGTTGATATGCTATAGTGTTTATGTAGCAGGAGGTTAGCGGCGAGTTCCGTCATTGTAGGCCTAAACTTTCATCCGCGAAGTACCGAAATGGCTGAGGGACGAAAGAGAAAGACTGTTTTCGAGCTTTCACAGAAGAGACGAAAGTCTGCAGAGGAAAGAAACAAAACGCGTGTTATTCTGGGGGAATCGTTTACGCGCTGGCGAGCATTGAAAGCGCAAAACAGGCTTCAAACTGATGCCTCCGTTGGACAGGTAACTGTTTATCTGACTCTTTTTTTATGTTTTTATACATTTTGAAAGTTTTTAAATCTTCTTCGCGGAGGTTGTCGTGAGAAAGCGACACCAATCGTCTTGTAAACAAATGCGCATGGGCAGTGCTGCTGGGCGTGCTCGTGCACGAGGTTTGGTAGGTGTTCACTCAGGAGAAACGGGGACGGAGGGAGAGGGAACCTGCGCATGCGCTTTTTCAAAAAAAGGACTAACAGTCGCAGATTTTCAAATCGGCGAGAAATCCTCCATTCTTTAATTAATATCAACATGATTTATTGCTAAAATATATAGTTTGAAGTTTGTGGATTATAAAGTATTATCATTTCTAAATTCTAAACTATACCAAATATACCTTGTAAATGTAAAACTTCTGGCCACCAAAATCTCCTACACTATAGACTTGGGTGGAAAATGTATTTAGTGTTTTTCAAGTCAGTCTGACAGTCAGTTTGACACCCCTGATCTACAAGTGCTGTAACTACAATTTGAAATCTTTCTAGGAAATCACATTTGAAAATCACTCTGGGCCCTGGTTTCAAAAAGTGTCGTTTCAGAGCCCTGAAACGCCAGCCCTGTGTGGATGATACATGGTTTAGATCAAATATTTGTGGGGACTCACTTGAGCTCCGCTCTGTGTGGACGGGCCTTAGTCAAATTGAAATTGATTGAAACTGTTAAATGAGTGAATGTTCTGCCCAGTTTCTCTGTCTGTTCCAGACTCTCCAGATCGCCGTCCCCAATCGATTATTTAATAAGTGGGCTGAAACAATCTCAACATTCATATGGCAAGGCCTTTAACGTTTTGAAAAGCTTTGATATGTTGAAGGAATCCTTTGTCTTTGAGAAACAGGACTTTTACAAGAACCAAGAAGTTAAACAAAGCAATGACCCATCACCATGATCACCATGACCAACCCTGACTGAAAGCTTTATTAAGGCATATACATCAGACTTCCGGTCGAACACGCGATGGAGGCAGTTGCTTAAACCTTCCACTCGCAGTATTGTTTGACCCCTAAAACTCTGAAACAAAACAAGAGAACTGGAAAAATAATAAGCAGGGGCAATGGTGAAATATAGGCAGAGCCACTCAAAGACCAACAAACAGTCAGAAATGGACACCAAACAAACTGAAGCTAGCGAAGAATATGTTTCTGCTTAGGCTAGCGATGATGCTAGCAGCAGAGAAGAAATGGAGAGCACCAACAACATTGATTTGAAAGATTATATTCAAGGAAATTAGGAATTTTAGATTGGACAACGCTCAGCAAATTTCAAAGTGAAAGATCAGATAAAAACGACTAATGACAACCTTAGTAAAATAGAGGGCCGTGTACTCTTCTCGGAAGAGCGAATTCAAACAACGGAGGACGTCATACAGTCTAAACTGGAGTCTCAGCTTGTCGACCAAAAATGCTGTTTACTTTGGGAAACATACGTGGTGTGGCCTGGTTGAAGGTGAAGAGAAAAAGGCCCTGATGCTTTTTGAGTAACGAAACCAAAAAAAAAAGTGCTACAAAAAAACTTGGCATTAAAAGTGAACGGATCAATGTTTTATATTTTTGTTTGCCATTTTGTATGTCTTAATAATATTGTAATAGGCTGGGGCGTCTGTGATGAGGTCACATACAGTGAGATATAAATGTTGAACGGGCTAGTTCAGGAGAAATGACCAAACTGAGGAGCCGTCGCTCTCTGATGGCATGATCAAGAAATGAACTTGGACAACCACTGAAGGGAAAAGAAGACCAACGCATCCAATCAGGACCATCATCCCTCAAGTACAGGCTGCAACAGACCACACTGGTGAGGTTTGTGTGAGCCTTTACAGGTAAATGTAACTTTATTTCATCATTTTTTTGACGCCCTCATTCTTTCAGTTTCTTGGTTAAGATTGGAATATAAATGTTTTTTTGTTTTTGTTATACGCCAGGAGGACAAAAGACTATCGATGCGCATTAACAGAGGCCCCACCCCAAATCGGGGGCTAACTCTCTTAAAGACTATACGCACATTGTCTGTTGGTGTTTACTGGCAGTGATTCCGCAGAAAGATTATCCTCCGCGGCCCGTGCAGCTTTAAATGCTGTGTGTTGTCTCTTTGGACATACCATAGACATAAAAATAGTGGACAGACGGTTGTGGCTCCGCCCCATTCATGATAATGCGGCTCAGTCATGGAGAATTCAAAATGGCCGCGGGTTAGCCCCCACCACTCCCCCCTCGGTGGGGAGGCGGGGGGAGGGCGGCCTTTTGCTGACGTACTGCCGTCGTTGTCTCTATGGTTACCGCCAACTCGTAGGTGTATGGCTGCCCTGACATTTCCGGCGCGTAAAGCCCGCCTTCTTCATTAGATATGCATGACCTTTAAAAAATCACAGGCTAAACCAGCCTGGTTCAAAAACATTCACCCCCCTCAGCGTTGTCACAGAGCCGTAAGCTAACGTTTGAGACCAAAGCCGTATTCTGAGCCTCAGGCTCTAAAGTAGGTTTTGAAACGTCTAACTCCCCATTGACTTTGAATAATTCTACTTCCGCAGCAGCCCCTAGTGGTCAGCAGCAGATTGCAAACATGGCAGCTACAGTCGGCGGCTCAATTTGAGGGCGGTAGCCTCGCCCACTGGGACATACTCGTCGCAAAATGAAACCGAAAGAGATAAGTGCTACGAATGTAGATCACCTTTGTGCTGATGACCGCGAAAGGTACGGCGCAAAGCTGTTTGTATCTGGCAAAAAGCTTCCCGACCCGTTTCAAATCGCTGACGGTCTTTGGATTGACAGCCCTTCGGTGCAGTATGGAGATATCTACAACTACTTGATTAACACACCAGGACTGCACACAGCTGAGGCGATGAAGGCGTACAAGTCTCTTGATGGCAATAATTTGTTTTTGTGTCTGGACAGATATTGTACCATTGCAATGAATACATGAAGATTGTGTTTTTTAATGTGTGCAGTAATGCCATCCCAGAAGAAAACCACCAAGAAAGGAGGCATCCGTGAGAATCTGCCTGGACAAAAGAATGTATGTAGTGTCTGCTCACTGCACATGCACGGCAGGGGAAGAATTCATATTATTTGTTAATAATCTAAGTGAAAATATTGGGGGGAATAGCGTTTTCATTTTGAAGAATGAAAAATAAACATATTGAATGTGCATATCACCCAACCTGAATGTGTATTGTTAACATTAAATTATGAAGTAATTCTGTCTTTATCATGTAACTTAGTTATTTCTTGTACATTATAGCTTGGGGAGGTTTGCAGCCGTATTGCAGCTGTGCTTTTCAAGGTTGAGGCAGCAGTAAAGCTTGGACTTAATCATCAATCCAAAACAAGTGCAGCGTGTGTTTGGAAGCGCTACTACAAAGAAAAGGTACAAATCTGCTGACAGTCTGTGTCATCAAACAATTAAAGATGCTTGTACTCTTAAAGAGTACTGACAATTTGTACTAAATTAAAGTAAAAGTACAGTTACATGGCGTAAAATGTACTCAACTACAAGTACAAGTGCTGCTGCCAAAATTTTACTTAAGTAAAAGTAAAGTACACGTGAAAAATACTACTCTGTATGAGTTACTAGTTACTTTTTAATGCAATTTTAGAAGCATTTTGGATCAATATTTCATACAAAATGTGAAAATGTAAATTGTTTAAATGGAATTAAGTTGTTTTAAACCCAAATCTGCGTTCTGTGAGCTCTGGCCAATCAGAGCAGGCGATGCAGTGATGCTTTAAGTATTGGTGTAGAAAGGAGAATACAACAGTGAGACAACCAAGCGTGGGGACGACTGGGACTGGGCTGTACTCAGTGCTCATCATGATTTTAAATGTAACTAATTACAATGACATGACTAAAACTTTACTCAATCACAAGTACATGTTTAAAAATCTACTCAAAAAAGTAC